>JALKAD010000020.1:25215-41994 GCA_024500015.1 Ulva compressa | reverse complement strand
CGCTGAACTGCAGCAGGCGCAAGGGGGGAGTGGCAATCCTCCTTCTGATGCTGCTCCAGGAGTCCGTAATGCCAATGTACGGCTGGGCATTTGGGCGGACACTGTGCGGAGCCACGGGGTGGGAGGCTCCCCCCCGCACGCAGCCGGCCAACGACGCCGTCTGCGCAAGCGACCGCGAGAGCCCTCTCAGCACCGAAACCCGATGGCCGTTGGCCTGTACTTGCAGTGCCCTAGCTGTATGTATGCACCGTATGTGTACGCTCTCGCATCAGTGACATGGGTGCTCATGGCGCTATGCTCGTCACACCTGCCGTTGGATTACTGCCACTCCTATAGCACACGCAACGATGCCGCAGTGTGTGAGCTGTGCCGAGCCGTGATTTATGATATGCCTGTATTGTTTGACGTGGATAATACTGTTGAACACCGGTGGCGCTACATTGAGCATTTGCTGTTCTCCTGAGGCGCGGTACTATCTCGTGTGGGCGTACATGGCCTTCAGTGCCTTCGTGATGACCTGGGATACGCAGTGTCTGGTGACCCTGCTATGCGCAGCTATAGCATTGTTCTTGCGGCGATGACGACAGTGCCCTTCCTCCTTGACCCTGTCTCAGCGCTCGTGGATGCCCGTCACTGACGAACCCAACACTTGTGCACTGCATTGACTGCTATGTATGTGCTCGGCGTGGCTCACTGTGTCTCGCCGCTTGTGGGTGGCTGGCACGACGACTCCCCTGTCACGCGTAGTATGCGAGTGCTCCCCTGGTCACGTGGGCGGGCTTGGTTGTGTGACCCTATTCGGGTCTACCCACCGTTTCCTATTGACTTATTTGCAATTCGTGAGCTCTCTGAAACCGAGTCATCTTTCTTGTCCGCCCCTATCCGTAGAGGTGCTGTGACCGATGGCCATTTGGGTTTGGCATGATGCTGGACATTGGTTCCTTCGAACGTGCATGCATGTGGAGCCTAGTGCAGTATATCCCTGTGAGTACAAGGTGTACACGGAGAAGAGCGCGAGACCCCGGCAGCGAGGGCAGCAGCAGGAATGCAGACGGCCAAAGCCCCCGAAAGCAGATCTGCTGTCGACAGCAACAAGCAGCAACTGTCGTAGGCGCAAAGCCACAACAAAACGACGCAGCCGACACAACCACACACACGCATCCACACACACGCACACTCCCGCACCCCACCACCGCGGCACGCCACAGCAACCACCAGCCACACTGCGTACTTCCGCCCACCCCAGCAGTCCCGGGCACCACCGACCCCCCCACATCAGCGCCCCCACCGTGACGACAGCCAGCCCCACTCAAGCATTCCACCATGGGCCCCCCGCACATGAGAGCCCGGGGGTGCACGTTCCCCGCGGCGCAGGGTGTACCAGCCCTCCCCCTCCAGCTATCCGGCGGGGGCCTGAGGGCGGGGTGCGAAAGGCACTGGAGGCGCCGCATCGCGCTCCCGGCGGCAGCCAACGGCCACCCGAGGGAAGGCAGGGCGGGCCAGCACGATATGACGTGGAGCCGGCCTGCGCCGCTGCAACCGCAGCCCCGGGTCCACCACGGCGGCCAGCGGCCGCCTACAGTACGTCCGACGGTACAGCGTGGCCCGGAACCACCGCCCGGCCTGCCAGCCGCATGCGCAGCGGAGCCGCAGCGAGGATCTGGCGCGTCACACCATGGCACAGAGTGCACAGAGTGGTGGAGAGTTCACACATGACATTCTGCAAGAACGCTCGCCTGGACACGCCCCCCGAAGCCGCAGGAAAGTATGCAAGGTGTGGCGGCCACCCTATCACAACCGGCAAAGTGCCCGGTCCTTCGTGTCACATATATGTGGGGAGCGCGAAGGGCCCGGGCATACATGCAACCGCATGTGCCACTGGCAGCGCCTGCGCTGCAGCAGCAGCATTTACCATGGCGTCCACACTGCAGCAGCGGAATCGCCCCGAGACTGATGCAACAGTCACAGAGATGGGTTGTGTATGCACTGGAGACGTTCTTCGCTCCTGCTGCCGCCGGCAGGGACTGCGCATGCGCCGCACGCACATGTGGATGACACTGGTTTTGCACTGCTAGGATGATTGTGTTGCTCCTACTGTACTTCAGCTGCACATGCCACGCATATGCCACGCCTGTGGCGCGCGGCCGCGCGCCCGTCTGGACTGCTGGGGTCGAATCGGCGCCTGCCGGTGGGCCCGGTGCGAGCCATATGCTGACTGTGTTCGGCGTGCGAGTGGACTGTGTGTTGCTGCATGGTGCTGCACTCGGTTCCTGCGTTGTGTGTTTGCTTTCGTGCTGGCGCTGGTTCGTTCAGGCATTTGCTCGTACGGAGAGTGGCCTTGGGGCTTGTGATGGTCTGTCTGTTTGCATGTTGACCTGTCTGTTTCCTCGGGCTCTGCATGTTGAGTGCATGCTGGGTCCCAGATCTATCACTGCGTAACACACACTCTCTCGGAGCTCACATGCAGTATCCCTGAAAAATTGCACTATTCACACTCTCTGACTGTGGTTCATATCTTAGTAATAGTAATAGCGCGCGTGTATCTATCTATGTATCTGTTGGATATCCTCTCGAACCTTCCAGATCAGTGCCTTCCATTCCAAGTCCTTCTTGACATCTTTCTCCGTGTGTGCGTGTGTTTTCCTTTTGGGTGCTACGGCATGCTACCGTCTCATCTGCGCTGCTGCACAGAGATGTCCGACACGGGAGTGCACGCACGTCGCGCGCGCACGCCCCCTTAATTAGCGGCTAGGCATCAAAGCTTACTATGCACTAGATGTTATGTGTTTCACGTGTTGTTCCGAGTCTGCGCGCGCACTGTCGGTGTTCAACGATGTACACGTCAGCGCCACCTCAGCTCATGATATCCGGCCCGCGCGCGAGACACCTCGGCAGGATTTGTGTTACCCAACGTTTCATGCCCATCATGCATTGCGTGCTGACGCTACGTTCCCTCGAGCATGGACTGCGGCCGCATGGCCATGCCCGTGCCACTGCACGGCGGTCAGCACACCTCCCCCGAAGGGGGAGGCGAGTCTTAGTATACATCGGGATCGCAACAGCATGCTGCGAGTAGTTCAGAAGGCTTCAGTTCTATTCATGCACTACAGCAACTCGGCAAATACTACACCACAAAGCTGCATGCGGCCACCATGATGGCCATCATGATGGCAGCGCCCACTTTGATGTTAGAGGCACGACTCCAAGCACGACACCGGCACAGGCGCGCAGTCTTGGCAGGCCTTTGCTTGGAACACCTGGCAGCAACCCTCCGCCAGCATCGCCGGGGTGCACTCGGGGTCCCCAGCCAGCGGCAGCCCTTCACACGCAGCCACCTCCGAACACGGCCCCGCGCTGCCGACACCGTCACAGAGTAGGCCTGGCTCTGCAGCATCGCAGCCTACAGAGGTGGCCTGGTCCGGCTGCTGGTCAGCGAGGGTCACGAGGGTGACGTCTGCAATGTCAGCGCACGTACGCTCCCGTCGCGCGTCCCCGCCGTCCGGCAGCGGCAACCCCGCGCGGCCGCATTCAGAAACACATGACAGCGGCGCAAGCGGGCAGCCCTCGCACACTTTGGTGAGCACCTCAAAGCAGCACGACACGTCCTCGTCAGCAGCTGTGCACAGAGATTCCTGAACCTGGTTTGCCGGGCACGCAGAGTTGCTCTCGCACCGACCCACAGTGCCGCGGATGTCACAGATCTGGAACAGGTCGGCTGCGTCACATCCCGCCGTTGTAAACCCTACCGGGTCCTCACCTGCCACCCGAGCAAGAAGCATGGCTGCGCCTGTCGAGCACGTGGCGTTCGTAAAATTGCTCATGGCAGGAGCGGCCGGCGGGAGGGCATCCCCGGACGGGACCAGGAAGCCGCACTCCTGGACACATCGAACCGCCTCTGCGGCGGCAGTGGCGCTGGGCTTGGAGAGAATCACGTTGCAGCAGCTCGTGTCCTCGCCGTACACATCATCGCACCCAGACTCGCAGGTCTCGACCCCGGCGCATTCCAGCACTGTGCGGCACGGCCCTTCAACCCCCATCAGGTCACACACGCCGGCCTCGTCCGCAGCATCGCAGCCCTCCATTGTGCCGAAATACATGTCCATGTCGATCAGCTGAGCAAGGATGATGTCCGCGAAGTCCGCGCACACGAGGTCTCGGACTTCGGGGCGGCTCAGAGGCGGCGGCGGCGGCCCGCCGGGGCAGAACGACGCGCATGTGGTTGGCAGCAGGTCGCAGCCGGCGCACGGCTGCACGAGCTCCTGGATGCAGCAGGCGGTGGCGGCGTTGTCAGGGGTGCAGCCGCGGTTCTCAATCTGGTCGTCGGGACAGTCAGGGTTGAGCTCGCACACGCCGGCGGCCCCTGCCAGCGCGCAGATCTGGGTAGCGCTGGCATAGGCACAGCCGGCGGTGGTGAACCTGTCAGGTGCGGAGTTTTCGAGGCTGGGGAGGCTTGTTGCGGCGATGTTGGCGCAGGCTGCCGCGAGGTCGGCGCGGGCGGGGGCAGCCACCAGGGCCAGCAGCAGCGCAAGCGCCGCGGCCGCGCACCGCGCTGGCAGAGCGTGGGCGTGCATGCTGCGCGCTGTGGCCGGAATGCCGGAGGGCATGCGCGCCGGTGTATCAGTACAGAACATACGCATTGGCAGCAGTGCCTGCATACGCCATGGGGTTCTCAGATGTAATGAACTGCGCGAGACAGGAACGGAAGATGGCGGTATATATGGGCCGAGCGATAGGTGAATGATCCAGAGCAGCGGGTCGGAATTTGCAATTGGAGGAGGACTGCATGTTGTAGGGGCTTGTTCTTAAACAACTGTGTTATACACTGTGATAGATCTCGGACCCAGCAGCGCCGAGGCAACAGAGCCGTCAACAGGCAAACGGACAAACCATCACAAGCCCTAAGGCCACTCTCCGCAAGAGCAACTGCTAGAACGCGTACGGACCAGGGCCGGCACGAAAGCAGACGCACATACATAAATAACACAAGAAGCGAACGCAGCATCGCGCGCAGCATCGCGCAGTCCTTGCACATGCCAAACACCGTCAGCATGCACCGGGCCCACCGTGCCCGGCGGGCGCCAATCCGGCCACAGCAGTCCAGACGGGCGCGCAGCCGTGCGCCACAGCCACCGCCGCGGCCCCAAGCAACCTTTTCCAGGGGCCACAGCCGCAGCCACCAGCGCGATCGCCGTGTTTCGAGCCATGTCCGAGGAGGGGCTGAGGAGATGGGCGGGGGTGCGGGGGGAGGAGGGGGAAGCAGGCAGGTCGTGATAAACCACTGTGACGTCTGTTGTGTTACTCTGTGACAGCTCTATAGCTAGGCTTCTAGGTCAAGCCTTGAGGTCCCAGCAGCGCCGAGCGAAGCACGAAACAAACCGCGTGGCATTTGGTATGTCCAGTGCCTCGGTTGCAGTTCCTCCCCTCAACGAGGCTGAGGCCCTGATGTTTCTCCGTGTATCACATTGCAGGGCCTGCGTGCTGATGCATTAAAAGCATATGATTTTAAAAGTATCAAATTTGATATTGTTTTACATAGGTTTTATTCAACTGATCGCGGTTTCAGCACTGCTGAAGGCAGTGCTGAGCAGTGTTAACACTCATGATTCAGAGCCCTGAGTCATGAAGTCATAGCCCTTGAAGTTGATGCAGGTTAACACGAACGTTCGTGCCTGTGTATGCGTCAGCACATGCTGTACCCAGGTCACAATCATCGACAGTGATGCTGTGCTGAGTGCTGTGTATACTTGCGTAAGTATACAGAGGTGCACTTCGAATTATGTGCAGCTGTTTCAGACGCTTTGGAAACGAATTCGTTTGAACCACAGCAGTACGCATCACGTGCAGATACTATAGCATGGACCAGCGAGTGGATACATTTATGTTACACGGAGATGAACGCAAGAGCCCGGCAGTGAGGGCAACAGCACCACGGGCCCCCCGCCCATGAGAGCCGGGGGGCGCAGGCCCCCCGCGGCGCCGGGAGCACCAGCCCTCCCCCCCCCGGCTGCCCGGCAGGGGCCTGGGGACGGGGTGCGAAGGGCACTGGCGACGCCGCATCGCTCTGCCCGCGGCAGCCCACGGCCACGCGCGGGAAGGCAGGGCGGGCCAGCACGACAAGACGTGGGGCCGCCGCTGCAACCGCAGCCCCCGGTCCAACGCGGCGGCCAGCGGCCGCCTACAGGACATCCGACGGGACAGCGTGGCCTGGCACCACTGCCCGACCTGCCAGCCGCATGCGAAGCGGAGCCGCAGCGAGGACGTGGCGCGTCACACCACGGCACAGAGGATACATTTATGTATGGTTACATCGCCGTGCTTATTCAGCCCTGGCTATGTTTACATGCCTGTCTAGGGCCTATGCCATGCAGGACCTTCATGTTCACAAGTACAGTCTGGACTTGTGCAAACATAACATTTGCTATCCTCCCAAGCTAGAACAGTCCTGAATCAGCAGGGTCTGAATTCCCGCCTTGTCTAGCTATAGTGCCCAGCTGGCTGGCTCATCAAAGTAGGATAATTATCTTTGTATGTGACTGGATGACTGCCTGCGCACTCATTCATCACTTGAATTCACTGTGAATCGCACTGCCGGCTTGGCAATGCATGATCCATTGCACGCATGGCCGCGCGGCATTGGAGCTCTATCGATAGATAGATATCTAGAACGTGCATGCGCATATGATTCCCAGCACCAGCAACACCTCAGACCACATGTTCCTCCCAACAACAAGTGTAACGTCAGGTCAGATTTTCTGCACTGTATCGCGTCGACGAATAGCACTAGCTAGAGTTACGATATGCAGATATGCAGGCCTGCCAGTGGCTCGAGAGGCACGCGTACCGTACCGTGAGGTGCACGTGGTCCGGATCGGGTATCATATGCCATCACTGGCCAGTGATCAACCTGCAGCTGGTATGCCGTTTACGTACGCGCGCGTTGGTGACAGTCAACGCATAATAGTTTACAAGTGATAGAGGTCACGTAATGCTTTGATCGAGTCCATCTGGCTTCCCTTTAACTTGAAAGGGGAATTTGCTACAGGTCCTGGGTCCAGGTTCGCCGGATCTCGAGTTCCGCGCGACACTGTCTAAATGCCAATTGATGGCCTTATACATCGGCTACGGCAATTGCAAGTATTTCAAATTACCTTCACCTTGACCTTACAGGTGACAGGCATCTCCATGATCAGTTGGGACGCACTTGCGGATGCAACGGCGTTTCTATATCGACGTTCAGGATCCGGAGATGTATACGCTATTCATAGTCGAGGCAACAGCGCGCGTCCGTGGCTCAGGATCAACTCTACGAAGCAACGGCTACAGCTTTCAAGTGCTTTGGTGTTCCAAGGTCGCGTGGGGCGGACGGGAACGCGTACTCCGTATAGCACTGGTATTAGTATGCGCACGCTGTTCAATTGCAGTATCAATTGTCTGCGCACGCAATTCTAATCGGTGTTGCCAGTTTATATATGGCTGGATCCGGATAGCGGCAAGCACATGCATGGGCACGCAGGGACTCCTTTCTTATATTCACAAGATCGTGCAAGATCTTATGCCGCACGTGCTTGTTGTCGCGACTTTGAATTCGTGAATCACACTTCCGGAGTCCGAATCCCATCGGAAGCGCTGGTTCGGATTCGACTGGTCCGAGTCATGATCATGCGCATGGGCGCCGGCGGCGTGGCGTGCTGCAGCTTGCAGCGTGCACGAAGCAACATGCACGTACCCGCACTGGGTTTAAGCGCGCCATGGCCAGGCAGCACCTTGAAGGCAGCAAACATATTCGCGTGTTCCTGTGTTGCACAGAGATGAACGCAAGAGCCCAGCAGCGCAAGAGCCCAGCAGCGAGGGCAACAGCAGGAACGCAGACGACCATAACCCCCGAAAGCAGACATCAATAAGGAGCAACTGTCTCAGGCGAAAAGCCACAACGAACAGACACAGCCGACACAGCCGACACAACCACACCCCCGCATCCACACACCCCCGCATCCACACACACGCGTGTAGACTGCTAGTGTGGAATCGGCGCCTGCCAGTGGGCCCTGAGCATACTGACTGCAGCTATGTTTAGTGTGCGCATGGACTGTGTGGTACTGCGCGGTGCTGCGCTCGGTTCCTGCGTTGTTTGTGTGTGTATATGTGTGTGTGTGCATGCACATGTGTGTGTTTGCTTTCATGCCGGGGCAAGTTTGAACGAATTAGTTCTGGCATTTGCTCGTGCGGAGAGTAGCCTCGGTGCTTGCGGTTGGCTGTCTGTTTGTTTGCGTGTTGCCTTGCCTGTTGCCTCGGCGCTGCTGGGTCCTAGATCTATCACTGTGTAACACACACGCGCATCACCCCACCCAACAACCGCGGCAACCTCGCCACAGCCGCACACGGCGACCATCAGCCAAATTTCGTACTACCGCCCACCACCAACCCCCCAACAGCAGCACCACCACCACAGCCAGCCCCACTCGAGCACTCCACCATGGGCCCCCCGCCCATGAGAGCCCGGGGGCGCACGCTTTCGCCAGGGCAGAGCGTACCATGGCAGCCCGGCAGGGGCCCTAGGGCGGGGCGCCGAGGGTGCGCATGGCGCCGCAACATGATCGATCATGTGCGATCGATCGCACAACCCTGGGCAGCCCTCAGCCACCCGCGGGACTCGGGACCCGCGGGACTTCGGAAGGCAGGGGGGGCCAGCACGATCCTGTCAAGGTTTGAGTCAGCCACGTGCTAAATTTACATTTACATCTGCAAGTCATCCAAATCTTCTACTAACATTTCGGCGTGTCATCCACATGCACCTTGAAGAGTGACACGAAGCAAACTGCCACAAGATCGATATCGCAGCATCGATATCGCACTGTCCATGTGGGAAGAGCCGTGAGAAGGAAGCGCTTGATTCCGGCTGACCACCTAAAGCTGCAATATGACCGACTGTCCCTGCTGACTTACAGCCATATGCATGCGCATTTCAATTTCCCTCCTTCCGGGGCGGGGGAGGGGGGGGGGGAGGGGCTCACCCGGAAAACCATAACTCCAGTTGACGCGCCCGCACGATGGCAAATCATGCAAAGTGTGCACATGATCGCGCGCTGTGAAGTCATTTCATGGTGCCACTTCGTGTCCCTGTCGCATGAGACTTTGGCCGTGTGGGCACGGGTGCGTTTGCCTTGCTGAATAAGATTGCTGACTTTGCTGCGGCTTCGGGGGCCCGTGTCCCAGCGAGCGTTCTTGTAGAATGCCATTTGCGAACTCTCCACCACCCTCTGCAGTGGTGTGACGCGCCAGGTCCTGGCTGCAGCTCCGCTGCGCATGCGGCTGGCAGGCCGGGCGGTCGTGCCTGACCACGCTGTCCCGTCGGACGTATTGTGGGCGGCCGCTGGCCGCCCCGATGGAACGGGGGCCGCGGTTGCTGCGGCGCTGGCCGCCCCCACATGTTTCTGTTCCGGCCCCCCCTGTCTTCCCACGGGTAGCCGCGGGCTGCCGCTGGGTGAGCGATGTGGCGACGCGAGAGCCATTCGTGCATCGCCCTTACGTCCCAGCCGCGCAGACGTCGGGAGGCTGGTACGCCCTGTCCTGCGGGGGGCGTGCGCCCCCGGGCTCTCATCGGCAGGGAGCCCACGGTGGAGCGCTCGAGTGGGGCTGGCTGTGGTGGTGGTGCTGCTGTTGGGAGGTTGGTGGTGGCCTCGTTTGCTGGGGGCGGGCGGTAGTGCGAGGTGTGGACGGTCGCTGTGTGCGTCTTTGGCGTGGTTCCCGCGGGGGTTGGGTGCGGGGGTGTGCGCGTGTGTGGCTGCGTGGGTGCGGTTGTGCCGGTTGTGTCAAATTGTTGTAGCTTTTCGCCTGCGACTGTTGCTGCTTGTTGCCTACTCGCTGAGTTTGGTGGTTTGCTTTCCTGCTGTTGCCCTCGCTGCCGGGCTCTTGCATTCATCTCCGTGTAAAACACTTCATGGTGCCCACTGTATCGATATCTCCGCGATATCAATGTCGATCTCTCCCTGACAGACTGCACACGTGGCGTCATCGTGACGGTGCATATTGGTGTCGGGCAGGCGCGCGGTGAGCGGCGTGTGGTGAGCGGCCAACACGTTTCACCGAGTCGATCGTTTGCACTCCGCATGGGCACTGGTACCCCTGAGGCATCATGCATGAGGCTGTCCGCATGATCCCATCGTCCACGTGGTCCATTTGAAGCGCAGTATTCCGAACCGAATTCCGAAGTCCTCCCTTCCCGATCTTGACGTACTTGGTTCTGCAGACCAAGGGCGCGTCACGCATGCTCTGCACCTTGCCCGTGATAGGGCGTCGGATGCCGCGGCCGCGTCTCTTCGCGAGCATGGTCCTCTGTCTTGTTTTACGTCAGTCTAAAGATCTCCCCGCTGGGCTATCCCCTGATTATATGGACGCAGCAGTCCGGGCGTCTATGCCGGCACGGAGCCCGCGTGGATGCGCCGGGTGACTGCCGCGTATGACCTGGAGTCGGATCACCTTGCGTCAGGTTTCCACGCGCTCTATTGGCCCCCGCGCGCGCCAGCCACACGGTGCGGCAACGGTGGTCCAGCCTGCGCACTGGGCAATGCAGACCTCAGGGCGGGTATCACATTTGGGGCACACAGGCAATGCAACGTTGGCGTCGTGGAAACCAACGCCGCCGCAGGCCCCCTATAGCTAGCTAGGCGGTCGCCTAGGCGGTCGCCTTCAAGTTCGGAAGCGCTCTCGGCCGCGTCCTGCCACTCGCAACCCCTTGGCACGTGGTGTCTGTCTCCCAGGGGTGGGTGGTGCGCCGTATATGCGGTCCCAGTCCGCTGTGGTCATTCCCATCATGGCGCTGCGGTCTTTGCACCTGCCGGGTGACTATGCGGTGGCATATATATATGGGGCTCCGCGTCGCGCCCATGCGTGCTTTGTGTGCGAGCGCGACGTGTGTGACGAGCATTGTGACCTGCGCGGGGATGGCGCTTGGGAGCATAGATGGTTGCACATTGAACATCTCCTGCTGTTCTGCCCCTGCCTTTCCGCTGCTTCCAGCTCGAGGGGGCTTGCTTTCCTTGGGTCGGACGTATTGCACGGCGTTGCGGGAGATGTGACTGCACGCGCCGTCGTGTGCCAGGCTTTCCCGGACGCCCCGGACTCACTGGCAGAGCTGGCTGAGGCAGTGCTCCTGGTGCCTTTCCTGTTGGACACGTCAGCTGCGCTTCTGCCTTTTGTTTAAACTTGGAAATTTCCTGTGCTGTCCACGCCCTGTGTACCAGTTTGGTGGCTGCGTTTGTGGTGGGGGTGGCTGTGCGGGTCTCTGCTGAAGTACTGGCCCCTCTGGCCTCCAGCTCATTACGAGGCTGTTGGATGCGGTGCTTGACTCCTGGAAATACCCGGCACACTGGCGTCAGGGGGTGGTTAGTATATTAGTATACCTTCACATAAACAGAGACTCAAGTGTATGTGGCAAATACATTTGTAGGCCCCTTACGTTTCTACTCGTTTTGGAGAAGTTGTTTGCATCGCTGCGTGCACACTGCACCATGCATGGTGTCTCATTGCACGATCAACAGTACGCCTTTCGGATGGGTAGGGGCAAACTGCATGCGCTGGACAACTTGCTCTCGTTTGTCCGGACAAACGGCCGCCACCGGACAGCAGCTGGTGGCCCTACGTTTGTCTGCTTCTATGACGCGGCCAAAGCGTATGACTGTGTTCCGCACAACATCCTGTCGTAACACTTGCTGTAGAAGGGGGTGACGGGTGTTGCTAATTTAAAACTGTTCGCAGTGGTTGACAGCATGTACTCGGCCGCGTGTAGCCGGGTGCACGTATATGGCTGCTTGTCGACGCGCTTCCGGGTTAAGCGAGGCGTAGCGCAGGGCTGCCCGTTTTCGCCGCTGCTGTACGCAGTATTCGTTTACTCTGTGTTGAATGCCATGCATGCTGCGCCTGGGCCGGGGGCGCTTATAATTACGGTGGGTGACGCGAGCTGGCGCCGTCCGTATGCTTGGCAAGCATGTGCGGACGACCTTGCAGGGGCCTCTGGCACAGCGGCCGGACTGCAACAGGTAATCGCTGTGGTACATTTGCACGGTGTCCGGTGGGAGTGGGACCTTAGTGTTTCAGATACGGTGGTGGTCCTGCAGGTTCCGCCCGCGCGCTGTGTGTGATCGTTGTGCCGACGTGATTCCCTACCGGAGGTACATTCAACGGGCCGACACTGCGCCCTATCTGGGCTTGCAGCTCCAAGCGCAGCACAATGGGGACTTGCAGCAGGCCACGGCCACCCACAAGGGGTGGTCGGCACTGGAAAAATAGCTGCCCGTGCTGCGCAGCGCGCAGCTGTCTGCGGTCACCAAAAGTGCAGTCATCGGCACCCGCACTGGGCCGTGCATGCTATATGCCATGGACTTGTGGCCTGTGGGTGCCACACGCGCCCCCATGGTCGATGTTCTCCACCACGCCGCGCGTCTCACGACTGGGGCCGTCGACAATGTTAACGTGGACGAAGCCTAGCTCAAAAACGGGTTTCCAGTACGTATTTCAAGTCTACGCGTACGTGCCCAACACGTGTTGTAACACGTAAAATACATGGTTCACAAATTTCTCGATCTTTCTTCGATCTTGCTCGCTTCGCTCGCTCCGGTACTGGACTTCCACGGTCCCTCAAACAAAAACCTCCTCTAGCCACACCTGATGGCAGGACCGATCCCTTAGAGTCGAAGCAGCTCGAGATCTTAGACACACACAGCATGACACACCGCAGGTTTGTACCATCAATTACTAGATGACATGTAGGTTTCTTGGATTCATTCGTGTACCTTTGTGAAATGCAATGCTCCCCTGACCCTGTCACTCGGTCCACCCGTGTCAGCACAAAAACGGGATCGCGTTTTTCTAGTTTTCGCCATCTCAAACCACATTTCTACTGCATATTTTGCCTCACGTGTTTAAATTTCGTAACGTACCCGACAGCCCTACTCGCGGCGGGTTGTACGCCAGTCCCGGCTCGGCTACGTATACGTGGTGCAAACGGCGCTGCGGCTTGCCTTCTGCTATGCTTACGGACCTGGGTGTGATGCTGTCGAGGTACTGCTGCTCAGTGGCACACGCTAGACATCTCTGCCATGTCTGGAAAGCAGATGCTTGCGCGGCGCTCCGGTGTGCTGATGCACCGCGCAGATGCATCATCACCATGGCACACGCACGGTTCAAACGCATACTGCTGTTCAGAAGATAGTCCGCAAGTGTTGACCAACTTGAAGCTCGTGACAATAGCCTATAGGTACAACTTTCTATCCCCCATGACACTGGCAGAAGGCCTCTATAGCTAGATCTGCGGGAGTTGCAATTATGGGTTTCCGCGAGAAAACCTGCCCCCCGGGAGGGGGGGAAATGCAAGCTTACACATGCATGTCGGCATGGACAATTGGAGCTGTGTACAGCTGTTGTACTAGTAGACGGAGACTGGTCACCAGTCACTGGTGTGCGTTCAACGCAGCCGCTCGTTGGATATGTTTTTACGTCGACGATAAAATACTTCGGCGATGCCGATGGAGTCGGCGCGCGGTAGACACGGCGGCAGGGCAGTTCCTGGTCAAGGCAAGCACGCGGCCGACGCGCGGGGAGGGCAGTTCCGCTCTACAGCCCGGGCGGCAATCACGGAACCATAGCAGATGTGCAGGGCTGAAGCAAATGCATGGACCACTTTGCAGAGCCAGACAGAACGCCCTGGATCGGCTTGCCCCAGTGGGACCCCAACACTGCACAAAAGAGGGGTTGTGGTTAGTCATCAGTAGGCTTTGGGCCAGACCTTTACTTGAAGTGTTACACGACGGCGCACACAGCACGCAGCACACATTGCAGTGCTCGCGCATCCATCCTGCACACATGCACAGCCCTTCCAAGGTAGTTTGTGGCGACCTTTTGTGGTGACCAAATCGCACTGCACCCTGAACCATAACCCGTTTTATAGAAGCTACTGTAGCGCAAACATGTGCACACTCTCGCCTTCCGGTCTCTAGACCTGCTATGCTCACACAACAAGCGCTACCTGTTAGGATTTCATGCATTGGTGTGATTGCCATGCAGAACTCAGTACTAGCTCGGGCATGCACCCGTGCCCGAGACTACTTATTCAGCACGTCACAGTGTTGTAATGCTCACTTCGACACCGTGTTCACGTGCATCCTGTTCCCGCCGAATACTACCCGCGTCATCGAGACTTCAAGCACATTCAGCAACGCCAACATGCACATGGCAGCCACAGCCGCTAGCACAGCGTCCCCTGGCCTGCGTGGCAGATTCGCAAAACTGCTGTCGGCATTGCTGCGGGTCAGAGAGGAGCCGCGTCGGGCTCCCACCACCGGAGAAGGCAACGATTCATCCGCAACAGATGCACCGCCCTCGCCCGCAGGCTCAGCGGCGCCAGTGGGAGTTGGCTCTGCACTGCCCCCATCACGGTCTGAGGTCTGTGGCTCAAGTGGCGGCATGCTGAGCATGCCGCGTGTCAGCGTGCTGGGCATGCTGAATGAGCCTGGCGTGCTGGGCGTGCTGGGCGTGCTGGGTGTGCTGGTCGTGCTGGGTAGAGGCTCTGCGGTGTGGGCGAGCGGCTGGTACAACGGTATGTCGAAGGCACAGCCTTGGTCGCAAGCGCCGACGATGCCTCGACAATCCTCGCATGCAGCGGCACCAGCAGTCAAGTACTGCAAGCAGCATGTGGGATATGCTCCGGCGACCTGACATGATGCAGTGCCCCCAATGTAAACATTCGCGCATGCTGGCTCCGAAAAGCACGAGCCTGGGGCACTGGTGATGTTGCAGACGACGATATCGATCCCAAAGTTTGGGCTCCGAGTCGAATAGCAGCCGTCTTCGGTGGCAATGGTGGAGGGATCCCGGCCGAGCAGGACGAAAGCAGTCCTTAAGGTGCATGCTTGCAAGGTTTGCGCAGTAATAATTTTGGACAGCAGGAGACATGGATGGAAACGGGGTGCTGATTGCCACGTCTCCGCAAAATCCAAAGCAGGTCGATGACACTGGAGGACATGTCGCGCACCGTTTGCGGTTGACTGCGAGGCAGCACCCAGCATCGATGTTGGACGCAGTGCAGCCGACGCTGCTAGTGCACGTGCCACGTGGCGTCTGAGGGGCATGACCTGTCCGCGGCGCAACCGCCTTCCGACCCGGTCCAGCCGCAGGCATCGTACAGTTCAGCGCCGGGGGCGTCGCAGCCGGGCAGAGAGTACCGTTGCGGGGCCTTCTTCGCTAGGTTGCCCAGCACAAACTGTGCTTCTGCATCGCAGGAGCCAGCCGTGGCTGCACGCACGTGCATGCTGTGCGTGCTCAGCGCCGCCGTTGCAGCGGCGAGCGTCAGGACCAGGGCGCGTAGCGTGCTGGCAGCAGTATCGGCCGTGTTGCGCCGGTCGTAGTGGCCTCGTAGTGGCCTCGCATCATGATGGACAGCTTGCAAGGGGTGTGCTTCGATGGACCTGCGGCACAAGGCTTGTTCAGAGCAGGAAATGTGGCCTGCTCACAGACTGTTGGTGATGATGGAGTGCACTCCGTGTTCACTCCGAATGTCGCTGCTAGTACTAGTTCGATCAATTGACATATATATGTTCGAAAGTTCTCCCAGATGCGACGGCCCTCGGCACAGCTTTACACGGCGTGCAGGCCGGTGCATGCCCACATTCACGTTGATCAGGAGCAGCAAGTTCCAAATGAAAGCTGCAGCTGTCATAGCGCCGCCGGCCGCGGCGCGCGCGATAGCAGCGCCGCACATCACGAACATGCACGTTCAGTAGACACCTCTGCGCGCGATCGCGAGGAGCTTCGCCTACCCGAACTGGCGTTACACGGCCGTGGATCATCGCAACAGCCCAGCAACGAGGGCATTGACCACAATGCAGGCAGCCGAATCTCTGCAAGCGGTCGGCAGCAAGCCGGAGCTTGCGCATGCTGCGCAGCATGCGCACGTCAAGTTCAATGCGCAACTACACACCAATGCGCTAGCTCTGCAGAAACCTTCTATTGCTTCCGATTATGGCAAAACTGAGATCAAGACTAAAGCATCCTGGGCTGCAGTTACATGTGTACATTGACGGATGAGCGGGCTACGGTCCTAGCCTACGGACCCGGGCCAGCGTGCGCACCGGCTTGCGCCACCAACTTTAAACGCGGCTGTAATTGCATGAGCGTGTATTACACGAACAACGCGTTGCAACGGCGCCTGCATTGATCTCCGTGTGTCACAGAACCGTTCGCCTTGCTCTGTCAGGCATCAGCCAGTGGAACACACACTACTCCGACCTCGCTAGCGCTCGCCCGACTTGCACTTTACGCCAATGCTTGCTCAGTTATCTTCGTTACATGCTAATGATGTAAATGATGTAAACGATGTGAGGCTGATTTACGGCTCCTCGCATGCAGTTGGTGTGCCGCTTTGTGTGCACCATGCACGGCCGTGCCAGTGGCATGTGGCGCGGCGTCGCGAATTCCAAGCGTCGGGAATGAGCTTGCAAACATCGAGATGCTAGAACCATCGAGCAGTCGACTTCCAGGATCGTGTGCGATGTCGACGGGCATGACCGGCGGAAATTGACAGGCGGCGTGCTCGAATCGACGTCGCACCGACATGTCGCGACAGCTGTAATCATGCACGCAGAACACATCATGAATCATTGATCACTGGTGCGCCACCATGGTGGGCATGATGCATCACATGATAACCAGTAGCACGTCGCCGCGTGGCCACGCATGTGTGAAATCCAGGCCGGCATCACCTCCTGGGCTGTGATGGTGCATGCGCGC
>JALKAD010000020.1:11310-25115 GCA_024500015.1 Ulva compressa | reverse complement strand
TTGCGGCCGAGGCGCATAATGTGCATGCTGCAGCTGCGCACGTCAAGGTCAATGCGCACCTACACACCAATGCGCTGGCTCTGCAGAAACCTTCTATTGCTTCCGATGATGAAAAAACTGATATCAAGACTTAAGCATCCTGGGCTGTAATTACATGTGTACGTTGACGGACCCGCGGGCTACGGTCCTAGCCTACGGACCAGCATGCGCACCGGCTTGCGCCACCAACTGTAAAAACGCGGCTGTAATTACATGAGCGTGTATGACACGAACAACGCGTTGCAACGGCGCCTGCGTTGATCTCCGTGTGTCACAGAACCGGTCGCCTTGCTCTGTCAGGCATCAGCCAGTGGAACACACACTACTCCGACCTCGCTAGCGCTCGCCCGACTTGCACTTTACGCCAATGCTTGCTCAGTTATCTTCGTTACATGCTAATGATGTAAATGATGTAAACGATGTGAGACTGATTTACGGCTCCTCGCATGCAGTTGGTGTGCCGCTTTGTGTGCACCGTGCACGGCCGTGTCAGTGGCATGTGGCGCGGCGTCGCGAATTCCAAGCGTCGGGAATGAGCTTGCAAACATCGAGATGCTAAAAACATCGAGCAGTCGACTTCCAGGATCGTGTGCGATGTCGACGGGCATGACCGGCGGAACAGACAGGCGGCGTGCTCGAATTGACGTCGCACCGACATGTCGCGACAGCTGTAATCATGCACGCCGCGTGCGGCAGAACACATCATGAATCATGGATCACTGGTGCGCCACCATGGTGGGCATGATGCATCACATGATAACCAGTAGCACATCGCCGCGTGGCCACGCATATGTGAAATCCAGGCCGGCATCACCTCCTGGGCTGTGATGGTGCATGCGCGCTTCTGCTGTGGCCGACTTTGGCTGTGAACCCTTGCAACTGCGGGACGCCTCCGGAGAGTCCTCGTCTCGGTTGCCTTTGGAGCCCCACTCTACACATGGCCGCCTGTCTTGGGTCGGGACACCCCATGCCTGGCTCCTGTGAGAGAACACAGTGTCCCTGGTGGTCTGACACACCATGTGAAGTGAAGGTGTGATCTCCGTGTAACACACCATGTGAAATGATATAGGACATCATATGCATGGTGTGCGTGATGCGGATTAACTCTGATCCCCCCAAACACAGTCCCACCCAGATCGTATACATGCGGCATCACATTGAATGTCTGCTGCTGCCCTTGCATGCATCCTTGCAGGGTCTCTAAGCTGATCGTGTGTGTTACACTGTGATAGATCCAGGACCCAGCAGCGCTGAGGCACAGAGCAGTTAACAGGCAAACAGACAAAGCATCACAAGTCCCAAGGCCGCTCAGACCTAAGGCCACAGTGTTACAAGCTGTTATCCGATCGTGTGTGTGCGGGTGGCGGATGGCTTTGCTGCAGGTGTGATTATATGATGCGTTGAGCGGCTGCTCATGCATGTTACACTGCGATAGATTGAGGGGGGCGTGCGCCCTCGGGTTCTCATGGGCGGGGTGGCCGCGGTGGAGTGCTTGGGCGGGGGAGGTTGCGGTGGCTGTGCTGCTGTTGGGAGGATGGTGGTGGCCGACCCTGCTGGGGGCAGACGGCGGTGCGGGGTGCGGATTGTTGTTGTGTGTGGCTTTGGCGTGGTTGATGTGTCGGTGGCGTGCGTTGGAGTGCACGTGTGTGGCTGCGCGGGTGCGGTGGTGTCTGTTGTGTCGGTTCGTTGTGGCTTTGCGCCTGGGCCCAGCTGGGGCTGTTGCTGCCTGTTCCTGCCTGCTTGCGGGGGTAATGCATGGGGTGTATGCGTTTGGGGGCAGGTGCGGGGGAACCTGTGCCGATCTGTGCGCACCTGCTTGCGGGGTTTTGGTCGTCCGATTTTCTGCTGTTGCCCTCGCTGCCGGGCTCTTGCGTTCATCTCCGTGTAACACTGTGACAGATCAGCGCTGTCCCAGGCCGCATGTCCCAGGCCCGGCCGCGGCGTTCACACCTGTGGCTGCGGCTGCAACCCCTGGGACATGCGGCTTGTGGCCGCGGCTGCGGCTGTGGCGCGCGGCCGCGCACCCGTCTGGACTGCGGCGGCCGAATCTGCGATTGCTAGTCGCGCCGGACTCCGGTGCCTGCTGCCTGTGTTTGGCATATATGTGGGCTGTGCGATTCCGCGCTCGCTTCCTGCGTTATTTGTGTGTGGCTGCGCTATCGTTTCGGCACTGGTCCATCTTAGCATCTGCTCGCGTGAATGGTGGCCTTGTGGCTTGTGCACGTTGTGTGACTCTTCCGTTACCTTGGCGCTGCTGAGCCCTAGATCTGTCACAGTGTAACACATGGTCACAGGCGTGGATAGCGGTGGTCACAAGCTGCAGGCTGACAGCATGCATGAGCACCGCATGCAGCATGCGCGCAGCCTCGGCATGCAGAGCTGCATGCTGATGCACCATCAAAGCATGCACCACGTGCTTGACCATGATATGCGGCTAAATACGGCCCTCCCTTGCAGGTTACACGGTCTAACGAACACCCGGAACGCACCAGGCCAGTCGTGCCTGGCATTGAAAATATGGAAACTGTCACCATTCTGCATTTGCACGTATCGCCGTACGGTGGCTGTCCACATGGTTGTCCATGAATCCCCATGCCAAAGTCGCTACAGAGTCCTCTCTGCTCTCAGCCAGCATTGAATCTGTGCGTAATCAGCCCCCCATAATCAGCCCCCCCCAAATCAGAACACTTGTGTCACACACATATTCATCTCAATCTAATGCCATACTATAGTATGCAGAGGCGCCCATCATCATTCCCGGAGCGCATCGCACTACCGAGCCACATCTAGCCACCTCCAGCCACCACAATTACTGACCGTCGCGCAGCGTCCGGACGCAAACAGCAGGTGAGCCATAAATTTTGGCAGACCCGGGCCAGGTGCCCCGACTCCTCGCCCCTACGCCTGCTCCACGCACGCCACAGCCACACTGACCCCCAACGGATTTGACATGGCGACATGGTAGCCTCAACTAAGCAGTATGATTCTGCAGCTGTATAAGCAGCACATACAGCTGTATAAGCAGCAGCTGCCGGCGCACGCCCCTCAACGCCACCCCATACACAATCAATATGACACGCTTGACCATCTCGCGTTGATGTCCGTGTAACACTCTCACCATCCGGCGCAGCCACGCTGAAGCGATCCCCGGCTCATGCATGAGCAACAGAGACACGTCAACCCACCTCAGCAGCCGATCCCCGGCAGCACGCGGCATGCGCCGGCAGCACGCGGCATGCGCCGGCAGCACGCGGCATGCACCGGCAGCACGCGGCATGTGCCGGCAGCACGCAACATGCGCTAACAGCACGCAGCATGCGCCGGCAGCACGCAGCATGCGCCGGCAGCACGCACCATGCACCAGCAGCATGCGAGGCGGCCTGAACAGAGCCGAACCAGCAGCCCCGCATGCTGGGCTGTGCAGACAGGCATGAACACCTGCGCTGGCTGTGCTGTGTGCGGTGTGCGGGCGGCCTGAACAGCGTTGACAGCGTCAAGATTGAGAGCTTGGACACCCGCCAGGAGCTGGTTTGCGGCCGCGCCCAGATGTGCTGCCCGCTGCGCTGATGCCCGGCAAAGCAGCCAGCACGATGGGACCTCTGCGGCCGCATGCGCTGCTTCACCCTCGGCGGGCCATGCATGCAGCACGCGTGCCACATGTCCACGCAGCGCTCACGCCGTGCTCACGCAGCAAACATACCCATCACTGCCGCTGCCGCCGCGGCAACGAAGACGGGCGCAGCAGCGCCTCGCAGCGCGTCGTGCGCAGCGCTAATGCTTTCAACGACGATCTGCCGCGGCATGCCCGTCGGGGTGAGCAATGGATCCCCGGCCAAGCCGCCTGCCGCGCCGATCGCGTCCACCGGCGCCGCCGCCGTCAGCGCCGCCGGTTCGGGCGCGGGGGCGTCCTCCGCGGTCGTTTCGTTCGCGGAGCCGGGACAGGCGCCGGCGCGGGGACGGGGGCAGGGGCTGACGTGTTGGAGGGCTCGACAGGCGGCAGGACGCCCAGGATCGGCTCATCGAAACAGAACTGCAGGCACGCGAGTGCCGCGACGTCGCAGGTCGCGCACGGCAACGCCCAGAAGGTGGTGCAGCAGGCGTTGGCCTCGTTGTCGGGCGTGCAGGTCGCGTCGATGCGGGTGTTGAGCGTTCGGCACTCCGCAAGCGCCGCGCAGGCGCCGGCGCTGCCGGAGATGTCGCACACGGTTGTGAGCGGGGCGGACGCGCAGGACAGGGCGGAGTAGCGGGTGGGCTCCTCCTCTGCGAGGTTGGTCAGGAGCTTGCCGGCGGCGTCGGTGCAGATGTCGGGTGTGTCAGCGGCGGCGAGCAGAGCGAGGCATGCACAGAGCGCGCAGGAGAGCGCCCTGTGGACCCGGCGCCGCCTGTGGCCAGGGGCTGCAGCTGTGCCATGGGAGGGTGGCATCGTCTCGGAGGTGCTCGGACAGGGGTGAGCTGCAGATGAAGAGCCTGCAGGAGGACGAGCTGCTCAATGAGTGCCATGGATGCTGACGTTGGTGGCTTGCAGCGGGTGCTGGTTGGACTTTGGTCGGGTGCGTAGCGTGGCATGGTGTATCACTAGCAGTATCGACATTTACGTGGAGCACCTGCGACACCTGTGAGCCGAAACCCGCTAATTAAAATCTGATCGGTCACAGGTCTGTGAACATTGCACCGTGTAGTGACTTGTGCCCACAGGTGCCAAATGGTGCTACACGAAAATGGCGATACTGCCACTGTATGCCGCCCGGGTTGCTAGCGCCCGTTGTTACAGTCGGGGGCATCGAGGGTGGAGTGGTCGTTCAGATGCGCCGTATTGCGAATAGAAAAGTCTGTGGCGCTGACAGCCCGTGTGATAGTCACCGCGTGTGCTTGGTGGATCGATGTCTGATCGATGTAGAGCTGCAGTCGCGGGATTCGCAATTCCCGGTTTGAAATGCCCGAAATCGCAGGAACGGCGGCAGAGGTACAGCAACGACACAGTGAAAACTTCATAGCCTGGAGCGTCTGTGCAGATGCCGTGACACGAAGCGGCTGTCGTGGGAGCCTGCGCACGACCTCCCGCTTGCTTGCCCGGGCAGTACGCGAGTGGGGGCCACGAGTAAGGAATCAGCACGCAAGGCTTCAATCAGTGGACTGACTTGCAAGCATCAGATGAAGCGCTGGCTTGACTAAAATATTTGAACGCACGCCACGCGCAACTAGTCAGAAACACGCCACTGCGAGTGGGGGAGTCCCGACCGCGCGCATGTGCCAAACATCCTCAGGTCGAACTGTGCAGCATTCCAGCAACCAGTTGCTATAACACCGTTTCCAGTGCTTCGGGGCGCACGAGGCGGGAGAGGTCGGAGCGGCTCATGAGCAGTGGCAGATGAGGCACAGCGCACCGAAACCAGCAAAGGCGCACCTGAAAAGAGAGCGGAGATGCAATAGCGAGCCCTTTCGGATGGCTAAGCTGCCGTAGCCCGCTCCTGCGATGCCCTGAGCGTCTGAACAACGGGCAACACTGAGCAGTGTAGCTGCCGCTGGGTACAGCGGTATACCGTCTGGCTCAAGCACGGCCTACGCCAGCGTTACCTCCTCATCTAGCGGCCATTCCACGCATAAAGCGTCCCGCTCTGTGGAGACTGCAATATTGAGCTCTGAGGCTATTTTGTATAGCTGGACATTCACAGGCCGAACTCGCACAAGCGCAGTGAACGGTCAACCGGTTCCACAAGAGACACGGATTGAAGACGGTCAGACACATTCAAAGCGGTCAGAAGCTCAAAGAGATTGCATCGCGGTCAAGTTGTTGTGGCGAAGTCGCCCGTGCATGACATTCGTGTGTACCGTTGCAGCGCGTTGAAAGCAGTTCGGTGCTGACTGTCGCATAATCTCCAACATGTACACTGCGCGCTGTGCGGAGATTGGAAAGGCTGCACTGCACCCCAGAATTGAAGGAGATCGCCGCTTTCAAGTGCAGTGACCGCGTCGCAGGTTGTTGGATGTGGGTATAAGACTGCGAATGTTGACCTGTGTGAAGCTAGTGTCCGCAGCGCTCGCTGCTTTGGTCGTTGCATCCATCGAGAGTGCATTCAGAATTTTCGTCCTGCTGGAGTTTGTAGAAGGAGAAGAGTAAGCGTGATCAATGAAGATTTGCACTGAGGAAGCATCATGTGGCATTGCAGCGGCTATCTGCGAGGCTGCATCGTATATCTGCATCCATTAGCCATATGGGTGGACCTGACTGCTTGAACGCATTATTTAGGCAGTTCTACTTTCGTCGACGACAGCAGCAGTGGCTTGGCGTCGTTCATGCACCAAAAGGCCTCCTCCCCCGACCGAGATCGCAGTTGATTACGCGCTGAAAACAATGGCCTCAGCGCTGGCAAGCCTGTGAGAGCTATGTATGCAGCATGCGCTGTGTCCAGTTATTGCTGAGGAGTGCTGTTCAGCTAGCTGCTTGAAGATCCCCGTCTTCGAAGAAAATTTGCCCAGTTTTCACACTCACCTTCCATCAGCTCGGGCGCAATTCTCAACTGCAATGGGAGGGGTCTACGAATTGTCTATGCATACCTTGTTGATGAAAGCGCCCCGCCTTTGGAGTGTGCACATGGCAGTCCAGCTCAGGTGAAGGGGATGTCTGGACAGCACCCCGGAGCTCCAGTGTGACGCTGCCAGTGATCATCATGCCAGTGATCATCTCGTCGTAGGCAGTCGAGCTAGCTTATACTCAACAATCCAATACTGCTACATGTGGCTGGCAACCTAGTGGGCAAGGAACTGACTCTGCCCTACCTGGACAGTCGTCAGAGTGAGAGAGATACACGAGTTTGCTCCAGAAGGTGGTAGAGCAGTTCGGCAGGCAAGCATGGCAATACATGGAACACACCATCCATGGCCAAAATTGTATGTAGAACAGCAGCGGCATGTTGCCACAGACCACCGTTCGGTTCCGAAAATTGCAAGCCCGCCACCATGCTGAGCATTAATGCTTTTCATGCTGGGCGCTTGGGAACTGGCCGACGTGGGCGGTGCGCCAGTGAAGCTAGCATGCTGCACACACGGCACTGCAGTCATGCATACCGGGTCAGCTGCAGCAGCAGGGATGGGCACGCGGCCTATGAAGGCTGCAGCCATCAGCGCTGTGCCATGCCAGACAGGCCAGCCCAGTTCCTCCAACATGCGCAGCTGACCGGTAGCACCTCTTGGTATGCAAAGCCTGGCATGCACTGCTAGGGGTCGGGAATGATTGCGTGGGTATTCCCGATCGCCACATCCACTCGGCCGGAATGCCAGCGTGGACAGTCCCTGGTGTTCCTGCTGGCACATGCTGCTCTCAACGTGCCGCTTTCGCCTTCCTGCTGCCTGGTTCTTGACGTGGACCGCGCTGACTCTGGTTTTTTGTTTTCTCTTTTTTTTCCGGATTTTTTTTTCGGATTTTCGCGGCACCCGGCACTGGCCGCACACTTACGAACTACGAAGTCGTACGCAGTGACCCCAATTTGAAGTCATATGCAGCAATACGCAGTACCTCCACCTTGCAGGGAGTCACTCCCGGGCCCCGCCAGCCCCGGCGGCACTCGGCGGCCAACCTGTATTCCTACACATCCCTGCCTGGTCTGTTGCCTCGGCGCTGCTGGGTCCTAGATCTCTCACTGTGTAACACAACTGCCTGCATGAGCTCCCCTGACAGCCGCGGTGCCGTAACGCAGGCCGTCGTGCATGGCGGGGGCTGGGTCTTGAGTGGGCAGCCCTCTAGAGCAGCCGCCGAGTCCGAGAGGTACTGTGGACGCGCGGCTGTGTCTACTCTGCAGCGCAGTCTTTACAGATGCCACTGCGTTGATGCCACTGCGTTAGTGCCCCTTTCACTGCCAAGCTGGTCGCTACCATAACGGGCAGCAAGTGGCGGTAGCCACTGATTACTACAATCACCACCGATGCTGGGTGCGTAGAGCCTGAGCGCTCTAGCACAACACCGACGCCAACAGCGAATAGTGTGGACGGAGCCTGCGAATACAGAGCGCCCGATGCAGGAGGCATACTGGAACGGATACCGCAGGCGTGCTCGCAATCGGTACAGTGTCCCTAGCGAGACGAGACTGTACGCGACGTCCGCACTGCCTGCGCAGCCAGTGGAACACTCAGCAGGACGGAGCGAGCAGCGCCAAATGTAGCAGTTGTGTATGCCTAATCTTTTTGCGTTCATATCGCTGCTCCTTGTGTCTGATCCTGCTCAGGCAACGACGTGCCTCCGCTGATTGCCCTGTGCAGGGCTGTTCTACGAAGCGGGTGCATCTCGCTTGCGACCTTGCGATGCATTCGTAGCCCTGTACCACCGTAAGCAATAATTATCGGCTGCGTTTTTGTACTTTTTGACATGTCTCACGGCGATATGAGCGCGGGCTAGCCCTATCACTGATTGGCAACTTGACAACTTGAATCCAATCGAAACGCCTCACAGCTGTAGGCCACCCTCTGTCCTTACAACACGAACGTTTGGTCCGCACTGACAAGATCTGTCAGCGTCTGAGTAGCTGTGCGCACACATCAGTCGTTGAGTGAGGCCTCATGAGGCAGCACTGCAAAGGAGGTTGCGACTCGTCGAGAGAGTGTGACAGGCACGCGCGCGTGTGCCCTCAGCTGTGCGAGCCTGCAAAGACATCGGACTGGCACCGCGAGCCGCATCAGCAGCATGCTTGCAAGCCCTTGTCCCTGCCATTTGAGCACCGGCCCCCTTTTGCGGGTGATCCTGCGTCCGGTCGAACAAGGCTGCCAGGAGCGCTTTCCTGTTTTTGAGCCAACGCGCTGCCGCAGCCGGCAGTGCAAGGCTTTTCAGCCGACACATGAAATTTGTATAGATACATGAGTGGTTGCTAAGACTAGCATGAACGGAGGAAACCTAGAAGGAATAGACGGTGTTGAGATGACTGCGTCGCAAGCACCGGCCATGAGGGGCGAGCGGGACGATCCCGACACGCCAGAGGACCACGAAACAATTCCAGTAACTATAGGCTATGGCGCGCTCGAGAATAATGGGAAGTTTGTGTTCTCATGGCAGCGGCTGTTCATGTTCGCAGGTGCGAGAGGGCATGGGCCCTCCCCATACACTCCCCACGCCCAGCACGCTGTACTCGATATGTCTATAATGTAATCAAGCATGAGAGCGAGATGGACGACGATCATGAGCCGTCTGCAGGGCCTGGCCTGCTTATGTCAATTGCGTACATCGATCCTGGGAACCTCGAGGCCGACCTACAGACAGGCTTTCGGGCCGGATACCGCCTGGGATGGATAGTGATGTGGTCCACGGTGCTGGGGTTCATCGTGCAGCTGCTGGCCATGCGCCTGGGCATCGTCACGGGCAAGCATCTGGCTGAGCACTGCAGGAACGTGTACCCCGTGTTCCCCCGCATCGTGCTCTGGCTCATGACCGAAGTGGCCATCATCGGCAGCGACATCCAAGAGGTCATCGGGTCAGCCATCGCCATCCAGCTGCTCAGCAACGGGGCGCTGCCTCTGTGGGTGGGAGTGCTAATCACAGGTGGGCTTCCACACCATCACTGCCAAACCGTATCCCAGCGTCCGCGAGCCATCTGAACACCAGACCAGGCGTCCTGCGGCTTCTGCCACCTTTCCCCTTGACGCTGTCAGCAGCTCTGAACCTCTTTAGGCTCCCGACATTGTCTGCCCACATCAGTTTGTGCACTGTCCTGTGAGCCTGTGCCGTCTGCGCGCACCGCACTTCTGCCATGCGGCTGACCCTCGGGTTGACGCGGGCCTTCAGCTCGATACGCCTGCTCCAAGAGGTAGCGCACCATAGCTATTCACAGTAGCGCGAGGACCACCGTGAACCATGGGCCATCAGTTTACTGTTACAGGCGCAAATTGTTGCCCACGCCAGCTCGCACTGAATGCTCCTGGCGCTGAACATGTTGCTGAAGGCGCTGCTAACGACGCTGCTGAACGTGCTGCTGAACATGATGCTAAAAAAAGGGGGAAAACCTGAACACAGGATTCTGATGCACACACAGTAGCTGCTCCACACATCGTTCCCACCTCAATGACATGCAGCTGTTCAACACGCTTGCACAGGTCGCACGGCAGCATGGCCTGCCGCATGCGGCCACTGTCGCCCGGCCCACACCTGCCGGTGTCATGGGAAGGCGTGGAGTGCAGCACCCAGCACCCAGCACCCAGCACCCAGCACCCAGCACCCAGCAGCATTCGCACGCGGTCGCGGCAGGGACCCCTCAATGTCACACAGCTCAGAACACTGCTGCACTGAAGCCTCGACCAGCGGCTGTGCAGAGTTGTGTGATGCAGTATCAGGCCCCAAACGCCACACGATTCGTTCACACGCTGCGTGCTGCGAGAGCACGCCGTGCACAGCACACCTGGTGCATCCAATGCAGCTGCACGCCTGTACAGGCTCGAACACACATGACCAACATGCGTGCACCATCACCAGGCCCGCACCCTCAGCCCTGCTGTTCGGTGGTAGGAGGCAACGGCCGTGCCGGAAAGCAACCTGAAGCTTGAGCATGTCGGGCTGCAGTTTGCGCGTCCTCCCGGGCGGTGACGGTGGTTTCTCCTGCGCCAATTTCTCCTGCGCCAGTTGCTCATCCGCTGGTGGCTCCTGCGCTGCTCGCTTTGGTGAGTCCACCGCCGCACGGCTGGCTGCAGCGGTCGCGCGCGCGAACACAGCCAATAGGAGCAGGCGACAGACGACCTGCCGTTCAGCTTCCGCTCATTTTGAGCCGCGCCCAGGCAGGTGTCAGAGCCCGCGCCAGAGGCTGGCACAAGCCGAGCTTGTCATAGGATCCACTTGCAACACGTTGGAAGTAATTACGAGTCAGCGTGCAACACGCGTCATGCATATGTTCTATCGCGATGCTCTACACATCGCAATGCTGCACTGCGCGCCAACGCGTCAGCACGGCAGCCTGAGCCACCTCTCGCACGCCGCAGTAGCATGGTCTGCCTGGTGGAACTGGCAGAGCCATGCTGCATCAAACAGTATTAGCCATGCTGCATCATACAGTATCATATGATACCTCACACACTGCTGCACTCAGATGGCAAGGACACTGTCATGCCCCGGCTTCTCTTTGTCCCGCACCCCGACGCTCCCCAGGTGGCACGGCACTGAGCACGGTTGCGCGCGAGTGTACCAGCAGATTTAGACAATACATATTCATAGACAAGGTATGTATAATTTACCGAGCCTGTTCTGTGTGTTATCTCCACCTCGCCGCGGATATCGTCGCGCCTATGCCCGCGCATCAATGTGAATCCATCTCCTGCCCCGACCATGACCAGCGTTCAGCGACATCCAACACGCGTGGAAGCAGCAGGGCGGTGCTGCAGGCGTGGACCCGGTTTTTCTCCTAGTTGGTGCAGGAGAAAACTCACCAGTAGTTTTCCCAACAACTCTCCTACCAACTCTCCTATCAGCTCTCCTGCCAACTCTCCTGCCAACTCTCCTAACAATTGCCTCTTGCGCATGGTGCAGGAGTGGATACATTCTTCCTGTTGTACCTGGAGCGCTTCGGTGTGCGCAAGCTCGAGGCCTTCTTTGCGACGCTGGTGGCCATCATGACCGTCTCCTTCGGCGTTATGTACTTCAAGGCAGAGTGCCCCACCGACGAAGTCATCATCGGCACCGTCGTCCCCCGCCTCCGGTGCGCCACGCACCCTGGACGCCTCTGCTCGTGCCCCCCCCTTCCCCCCCAATACGGGCCTCGCATGCTTCTGTATGGGTTCTAGAAATATGGGTGTTGGTATGGGTCGACGTGTTCACTCTTTCGACAACGCGGGCTCACGCAGCGGCTGCGGGGTGCGCCTATGCGCTGATGTTCTTGCCACCCCATCTGCAGAGCCTGGCCTAACATCTGGCCCCCATTACCTCATCCGCTGGAAGGGTGACTCTCCGTGCACAACTCATGGCTGCCTTCTTTCAACATTGCGTGTGTACTCGAGTGGGGCACGGAGTCCGACAGTGCAGCCTCCGACAGTGCAGCCTCCGCTCGCGCACCCGTGCCTCTCTGCTTTGCTCTGCTGGACCAGTGCTGACAGCGTGCGGAAAGCGCGATCGGCATGCGTGGCAAGGAACTGGTGTGGCACAAAAAACACTTGGCGGTGACATTCGCGTGACATGCATCCAGGTGGGCGCACATGGACATCGCAGTCGGCATCGTTGGCGCGCTGGTCATGCCGCACAACATCTTCCTGCACAGCGCGCTCGTGCAGTCGCGCAAGATCGATGTCAGCGCGGCCGGCGCGAAGCACGAGGCGATCGTGTATAACGCCATCGAGAGCGCCGCCTCCCTCGCCGTCACCGTCGTCATCAACCTCTCCCTCATGTCTGTCTTTGCTTCCGGCTTCTACGGGGAGAGCAACATCCCGGAGGTCGGACTCTCCACCGCCGGCAAGTATGCCCCCCGCCTCCTCTCACCGCTGCCTTCCCCGCTGCTTTCCAACCTGCTCTCCCCGCTGCTTTCCAACCTGCTTTCCCCGCTGCGTTCCCACCTGCTTTCCCCGCTGCGTTCCCCGTAGCTTTTCCCGCTGCGTTCCCCGCTGCTTTCCCCAGTACTGTTTTCCCCGCTGCTATCCCCGCTACATTTGTTTCTGCTTCCCAGCGCAGTCTAGATGTTCTAGCTCTGCACAGATCTGTCCGGCAAGGCGCCGCGTGTCGGTCAGAGCACAGCACGCTCCCCGACTCCGCCTGTGCATGTTGAATGACACCCGGCCACCCTCGCGCACCCAAACACCCCTGCAGGCAAGCCACCGGCCGCGTATGTCTGCCATACATGCCTGCATCACCGGTGGGCGCCACGCTCCTTGCCCTGGCTCCTCAAGCACACGTCCACGTACGTACGCGCGGCCACTGACTTACACCGCTCGCTCAGGGCCAGGGCGCACTGCAACGCGTGCTTGTGGAGATAAACACGCGTGCTTCTAGTTTATCCCCATTTCGATAAACTAGGAACACGCGTGCTTGTGGACGTGCGTCGCACGCGTGTTTCTAGTTTATCGAAGTGGGGATAAACTAGAAGCACGCGAATAGAGATAAACTAGCACGCGTGCTTGTGGACGTATTTGTCGAACACTGGCGTCCACAAGCACGCGCGCGCGGTCATTTGCTGCCGGCCCGGGTTCACGGCCGCGGCCCCGCTGTGCAGGCACCTCGGCGACCGCTTTGGCCCGGCGATGAAGTACATCTGGGCGGTCGGCCTCTTCGCGGCCGGCCAGTCCTCCACCATGACCGGCACCTACACCGGCCAGTTCGTGATGAGCGGCTTCATGGAGATGCACGTCTCCGCGTGGCTGCGCGCCTGTATCACCCGCTCCGTCGCGCTCGTCCCGACCCTCGCCGTCGCCATCGCCTACGCTGGCACCAACGAGATGGACACCCTCAACCAGGGTCTCAACGTGCTCCAGTCCGTGCAGCTGCCGTTTGCGCTCATCCCGGTGCTCTACATGAGCACCCGCGCCGACGTCATGGGCCCCGAGTTTGTGCTCAAGCGCACCTTCCGCACCTTCGTGCAGCTCATCTGCGGCCTGCTCCTCGTCCTCAACCTCTCGCTCGTCGCGTACTACCTCGTCGGCGGCCTCGTCGCTAACGCGTGGCTCGGCCTGCTCACCGTGAGCTTCTGCGCGTGCTACGCCGGCTTTGTCATCTACCTGCTCTTCGGGCCAGGCAAGACTTACGACTGGCTGGCGAAGCACGACAGCCCGGTGTCGCGGCTCGTGTGCCGGTGGTTCGGGCGCGAGCGGGGCGTGCA
>JALKAD010000020.1:0-11210 GCA_024500015.1 Ulva compressa | reverse complement strand
TGAACAGCTGTGGTGCTCTGCTTCGTGTGACACTGCGCTGACAAGGTGGCCAGCTACACTCTTCGTCGCAACATGTTGCCGTGCAGGTAATTCTTTTACCACTCCTGCTACAAGTTTCAGCAGTAGCTAGTGCAGTATCTCACAATCAGGTGAGCTACTTCATCTCGTGCAGCAGTCCATAAGCAAGAGCTGCTGTGGTTTTGTGCGTGACATAACGCTCTTAACTGAATAGATGACCAGTAATGCTATTCGCAGACAACCTGCGGTTCTGCAGGTCACATTTTAACCAGCTCTGTTACAGCCTGCAGCTGCAGCAGCAGCAAGCGCTTGCATCTGACAATCAGGTGAGCTCGCTTTGTTGATAAGCCCTGATTGATTTGATTGGCCTGTGCCTTTTGCGACGGGTCGCTGGCATGTCTAAAAGCTTGTCTTTTAGCCGAGTGCTGTACACTGCCACAGTGGGTGCGGGTGTGTTACACAGTGGGTGCAGGTGTGTCAATGTGTTCCCAGCCAGGCATACTTGCTCAGAAAGCTATAGACAGTAAAGCATGTTGATGGGTGACATTAATTAATATGCCCTAGAAGGAGCATGCTGAGTATCGCGTGTTTCTGATGGCCATCCCAGGTGTTGCTGGCATTGTACATCTCACCTTGGGAAACCCCACTTTGCAGTTCCGTGCAGGCCAGGCTGGATGCTGATGGGCCAGCAACATACAGGCAGCAGTTTGCCACCATTTCCCGGCAAATAACCGCCACATCCACCAGTGTGCCGCGATGGCCAGCGAGCACAGCGTACTGCTCGCAGCGCGCGCTTGGACGAGACGCACCTGTTCTCAACGCCGGTAGACAGTAGGCAATAATTCCATTCTATTTTGCTGCAATGATGGCCTGCGCGCTAGGCTGCCAGCGGCAGCTCATGTGCGATACATCCAGGCAATGTGTTACACGGTGATAGATCTAGGACCCAGCAGCGCCGAGGCAACAGACCAGGCAACACGCAGAAAGACAGACAGCCCATCGCAAGTACCAAGGCTACTCTCCGCACGAGCTAATGCCAGAACGATTTCGCTCAAACTTGCGCTGGCATGAAAGCAAACACACGGGCAATGTGCAGTCAAATGCCGCCAAATGCCGCCATTTCCAGCTGGGGCAGTACATCGACAGACGGGCTTTTGCGCAAACGCCAAGTGTAATTTGATTCATAGGTGTTATTGATGGTATATGGGGTGGTGCTTGGGTGAACAGGTGCCTGTGTAATAAGATATGCACTAGACGAGGTTCGGGGTCGTCCCAAGCCCGGTCGTCCCAAGCCCTCCGCCACTTCCCGCCTTTTCCCTGTCCACTCCACACTTCTCCACGATTTCCAGCCATCGTTTGTATAGGCTAACCATGGACTCTCTGAACTCCCACCGCTGCAATTGATGCACTGCACATAGAAATTATGCCACTTTCGAGGGAAGTGTAGGATGTCGATACTGCCTGTGAGGGGCGAGCGGGACAATCCCGACACGCCAGAGGACCACGAAACAGTCCCAGTAACTATAGGCTATGGCGCGCTCGAGAATAATGGGAAGTTTGTGTTCTCATGGCAGCGGCTGTTCATGCTCGCAGGTGCGAGAGGGCATGGGCCCTCCCCACACACTCCCCACCCCAGCACGCTGTACTCAATAATTCTGTCATGTAATCAAGCATGAGAGCGAGATGGACGACGATCATGCGCCGTGTGCAGGGCCTGGCCTGCTTATGTCAATTGCGTACATCGATCCTGGGAACCTCGAGTCCGACCTACAGACAGGCTTTCGGGCCGGATACCGCCTGGGATGGATCATCTTGTGGTCCACGGTGCTGGGGTTCATCGTTCAGCTGCTGGCCATGCGCCTGGGCATCGTCACGGGCAAGCATCTGGCTGAGCACTGCAGGAACGTGTACCCCGTGTTCCCCCGCATCGTGCTCTGGCTCATGACCGAAGTGGCTATCATCGGCAGCGACATCCAAGAGGTCATCGGGTCAGCCATCGCCATCCAGCTGCTCAGCAACGGGGCCCTGCCTCTGTGGGTGGGAGTGCTAGTCACAGGTGGGTTTCCACACCATCACTGCCACACCATATCCTAGCTAGCGTCCACGAGCCATCCGAACACCAACCCAGGCGTCCTGCGGCTTCTGACACCATTCCCCTTGACGCTGTCAGTAGCTCTGAAACTCTTTGGGCTTCCGACACTGTCTGCCCAAATCGGCTTGCGCACTGTCATAAGAGCCTGTGCCGTCTGCGCTCACAGCACTCCTGCCATGCGGCTGACCCTCGGGTTGACGCGGACCTTCAGCTCGATACGCCTGCTCCAAGAGGTAGCTATTCACAGTAGCGCGAGGACCAGCGTGAATCATGGGCCACCATTTTACTGTTGCAGGAGCAAATTGTTGCCCGCGCGAGCTCGCACTGAATGCTCCTGGCGCTGAACATGTTGCTAAAGGCGCTGGTAACGACTCTGCTGAACATGCTGCTGAACATGCTGCTAAAAAGGGAAATAAAACTGAACACCGGGGCCTGATGCACACACACCGTAGCTGCTCCACACATCGGACCAACCTCAACGACATGCAGCTGTTCAACACAATTGCACAGGTCGCACGGCAGCACTGCCTGCCGCTTGCGGCGGGCCACTGGCACCCTGCCCACGCCCCGCCCATACCCTGCCCGCAGCCTGACTGCTGCTGCCGCCAAGGCGTGGAGTGCAGCACCCAGCATCCAGCACCCATCAGCATTCACACGCGGCCGCGGCAGCGACTCCTCAATGTCACGCAGCTCGGATCACCGCTGCACTGAAGCCTCGGCCAACGGCTGTGCAGAGTTGTGTGATGCAGTATCAGGCCCCAAACGCCACACGATTCGTTCACATGCTGCGTGCTGCGAGAGCACGCCGTGCACAGCACACCTGGTGCATCCAATGCAGCTGCACGACTGTACAGGCTCGAACATGCATGACCAACATGCGTTCATCACCTCCACGGCCCGCACCCTCAGCCCTGCTGCTCGGTGGTAGGAGGCAATGGCTGTCCCTGAAAGCGACCTGAAGCTTTAGCATGTCGGGCTGCAGTTTGCGCGTCCTCCCGGGCAGTGGCGCTGGGTTCTCCTGCGCCAATTTCTCCGGCGTCAGTTGCTCCTCTGCTGGTGGCTCCTGCGCTGCTCGCTTTAGTGAGTCCACTGCCACACGGCTGGCTGCGCGGATGCGTGCGCGCGCACATCCATTTAGAGCAGGCGACAGCCGACCTGCCGTTCAGCCTCCCCTCATTTTTAGCCGCGGCCAGGCAGCTGTCAGAGCCCGCGCCAGAGGCTGCCACAAGCCGAGCCGGTCATAGGATCCACTCCCAACACGTTGGCAGTGATTACGAGTCAGCGTGCAACACGCTTCCTATTTTAACGCGATGCACGCCAACACGGCAGCACGTTAGCAGGGCAGAGTCACTTATCGCACGCCGCAGAGTCAGCACGGCAGAGTCACTTCTCGCATGCCGCAGTGGCATGGCCTGCCGAGTGGAACCGGCAGAGCCATGCTGCATCATACAGTATTAGCCATGCTGCGTCGTACAGTAGCATATGATATCTCACACACTGCTGCACTCAGATGGCAAAGTGACACAGTCATAGTCATGCCCCGGCTTTTCTTTCAAGTTGCCCGCACGCCACCGCTCGCCAGGTGGCACGACACTGCGCCGCAACACTGCGCACGGTTGCGCGCGACTGTACCAGCAGATTTAGATCATGCATATTCATGGACAAGGTATGTCAAAGTGGTCGCGCCTGTTCCGTGTATTGTCCCCTCCGCGCCGCGGACATCTCCACGCCTATGCCCGTGCAGCAATGTGAATCCATCTCCTGCCCCGAACCTGATCAGCGTTCAGCGACCTCCAACACGCGTGAAAGCAGCAGCGCGTTATGGCAGGAGTGGACGCGTTCTGCTACTAGTTGGTGCAGGAGAATACTCTCCGGTTCTCCCAACAGTTCTCATGCCAATTCTCCTGCCAATTCTCCAACCAACTCTTCCATCAATTGTCTCTTGCACATGGTGCAGGAGTGGATACATTCTTCCTGTTGTACCTGGAGCGCTTTGGTGTGCGCAAGCTCGAGGCCTTCTTTGCGTCGCTGGTGGCCATCATGACGGTCTCCTTCGGCGTCATGTACTTCAAGGCAGAGTGCCCCACCGACGAAGTCATCATCGGCACCGTCGTCCCACGCATCAGGTGCGCCACGCGCCCTGTGACGCCTCTGCTCGTACTTCCCCCCCCTCCCCCCTTATACGTGCCTCGCATGCTTCTGTATGGGTTCACTTACATCGAGGGGCTCCGAGCCAGTGCACCAAGCGAATGTACAACTATATTCTGAACTCACATGCTGGCCAGCAGATGCGAGCCGGCCAGGCGATCACCTGGCACGAACTGCGCACCCGTGAGCTGTGCCACCCTGGACATGGTCATTCTGATCACAAACCCGTTTCCTTTCACTGTCGCTGCACTATATGGGTTCTGTATGTATGGATTTTGGTATGGGCCGACGTGTTCATTCTTTCTACAACGCTCTGGCGAGCTCACCCAGCGGCTGCGGGGTACGGGCCTATGCGCTGATAGTCTTCTTTCAACATTGCATTGTACGCGAGTGGGGCACGGATTCCGACAGTGCAGCCTCCGCTCGCGCACCTGTGTCTCTCTGCTCTGCTGGACCAGTGCTGACAGCGTGCGGGCAGCGCGATCGGACAGCGCGGCAAGGAACTGGTGTGCTAAACAAAGTGCACTAGGCGGTGACGTTCGCGTGACATGCATCCAGGTGGGCGCACATGGACATCGCAGTCGGCATCGTCGGCGCGCTGGTCATGCCGCACAACATCTTCCTGCACAGCGCGCTCGTGCAGTCGCGCAAGATCGATGTCAGCGCGGCCGGCGCGAAGCACGAGGCGATCGTGTATAACGCCATCGAGAGCGCCGCCTCCCTCGCCGTCACCGTCGTCATCAACCTCTCCCTCATGTCCGTCTTTGCTTCCGGCTTCTACGGGGAGAGCAACATCCCGGAGGTCGGACTCTCCACCGCCGGCAAGTATGCCCCCCGCCTCCTCTCCCCGCTGCTATCCCCACTGCTTTGCTGCTGCTTCCCCTTGCTGCTATCCCTGCTGCATTCCGCGTTACTTTTCCCGCTGCGTTCTCCGCTGCTTTTCTCGCTGCGTTTCCCGCTGCTTTCCCCAGCACCTGCTTTCCCGCTGCTATCCCCACCACGTTTCCTTCTGCTTCCCAGCGCAGTCTGGATGTTTCAGCCCTGCACAGATCTGTCCGGCAAGGCGCCGCGTATCCGTCAGAGCACAGCGCGCTCCCCGACTCAGCATGCGCATGTATGACACCCGGCCACCCTCGCGCACCGCAACACCCCTGCAGACAAGCCACCGGCCGCGTATGTCTGTCATGCATGCCTGCATCACCGGTGTGCGCCACGCTGCTTGCCCCGGCTCCTCAACCACACGTCCACGTACGCACGCGCGGCCACTGCCTCACACCGCTCGCTCAGGGCATGTGAGGTTCAGGGCATGTGAGGTACTGGAAACTCCTCCACTGCCTCACACCGCTCGCTCAGGGCCAGGCCTCGCCACAACGTGCGTCCACAAGCGCGCCCGCGCGGGCATTTGCTGCCGGCCCGGGCTCACGGCCGCAGCCCCGCTGTGCAGGCACCTCGGCGACCGCTTCGGCCCGGCAATGAAGTACATCTGGGCAATCGGCCTCTTCGCGGCCGGCCAGTCCTCCACCATGACGGGCACCTACACCGGCCAGTTCGTGATGAGCGGCTTCATGGAGATGCACGTCTCCGCGTGGCTGCGCGCCTGTATCACCCGCTCCGTCGCGCTCGTCCCGACCCTCGCCGTCGCCATCGCCTACGCCGGCACGAACGAAATGGACACCCTCAACCAGGGTCTCAACGTGCTCCAGTCCGTGCAGCTGCCGTTTGCGCTCATCCCGGTGCTCTACATGAGCACCCGCGCCGACGTCATGGGCCCCGAGTTTGTGCTCAAGCGCACCTTCCGCACCTTCGTGCAGCTCATCTGCGGCCTGCTCCTCGTCCTCAACCTCTCGCTCGTTGCGTACTACCTCGTCGGAGGTCTCGTCGCCAATGCGTGGCTCGGCCTGCTCACCGTGAGCTTCTGCGCGTGCTACGCCGGCTTTGTCATCTACCTGCTCTTTGGGCCGGGCAACACGTACGACTGGCTGGCGAAGCACGACAGCCCGGTGGCGCGGCTCGTGTGCCGGTGGTTCGGGCGCGAGCGGGGCGTGCATGGCGCCGCCGTGCTGCAGCAGGACCTGTGTGTGGTTTCCGATGAAGACGCGTTTGCGATCGGGGAAGACGAGGAGGTGCACTCGCCGCTGCCGTTCGAGGAGGCGTGACCGATGCTGACGCCTCCGTCAACTGGCGACCGATGCACGCTCATGAGACAGCACGTCGGGCGTCATGCGTTGTATAGCATGGCTGCTGCATTAGAGCAAGGCTTGCCGCGGCAACGTGCTCAGCGTGCTCAGCGTGTGGAGCGTGCGGAGCGTGCTCAGCGTGCGGAGCGTGCGGAGCGTGCTCAGCGTGCGGAGCGTGCTCAGCGTGCGGAGCGTGCTCAGCGTGCGGAGCGTGCTCAGCGTGCGGAGCGTGCTCAGCGTGCGGAGCATGCTTAGCGTGCGCAGGGTGCGCGGTGGCCCTCAGGCCTGCTGTTTGGGGGCGAGGGCGTCCTAGGGTCGGAGGTCGGAGTGACCGGAGCGGTCCGCTCATTGCCAACTGAAATGCTTCATAGCAGCTGGGCGGCGAGCCATGAGAGGTTGCTGGGCAGCATTACCGGTCCCTCAGGTGTAAAAAGAGGTCACAGGTGAGTTTTGGGTTCCAGGTGTTGCAGGCTGCTGCGTGCTGTGGTTGCGGCTGTGTATGTGCTGAGGCAGGCGGCGCGGCCGCTGCGTGCTGTGTGTGCTGCGCAGGCGGCTGCGTGTCGGACAGAGTTAGATGCAGCAGATGTGTAATGCCGTGGCATTGACTTGTTGTGCTCGTAGAATCAGCATGTGACAGCTGACGGTCCCCGGGAGGCGTTTTGGCATCAGTTCACAGGACCTCTGTCATGGCTTACATGTGTAACTGAGCTGTGCTGGTTGCCCGCAGCAGCCAGTCACAGTGCATCACACAGGCCCCATGCGTGATCAGTGCAAGGCGCATGCATGCTCAGTGCATGACATGCATGCATGTAGCACCCTGTGGCGTTTGCCAGATCTGCTCAGCGCCGTCATTCGCTGACCCGCTCTGCTCTGCACGCAGCCGCACTTAAGCAGGCTGCACACTGCTATAGACCGGATTTGTTTGGGTCAACATTTGTGCTTGAGTCGCCCAGTTTCTTGTGTCGTGCTGTTTGGTTTGGTTTGGTTTTCTTGTCGGTTGGGACGTCCGGTCGTGTCTGGTGGTTGGACAAGTAGTCAGTCGAGGCGTGGCGCCGTTGCATGTACTCCATGCGAGTCTAAGGCAGCAAGGCTGCCCAGTCATGCACGGCACCGGCAACTTTGGCCGTAAGCATCGTCTTCATCGTGCGCACGAGACGCTCCATAGCACCCTTGGATTGAGGGTGGTACGCGGAGATGTGCACATGGTCGATGCCGAAGCGCTCCAGCTGATGTTGGAACACGCCGGAAGACTCGGCGCCGTTGTCAGTGGTCGCCGGTGTCAGTACAAGATTCATTCAAGAGAAGTGAATTACTAGCGGACCAATGACTAGCATTGCGATCGCTCTCCCTGTGAGCATCTCTAGTTTATCCCCATTTTTAGGACCGTTTATACCTGGCCTGAGGCCAATATACATGCCCTAGGCTCATAATCCTGCCTTAGGCATTCCCTTGGAACCACTCTGGTTCAAGGTCTTTGTAAGATCATGACACCTCGCCATGGCATGGTCTGCACTGATTCTACGGTGAATGGCAGCATGATCGTCTGAGCTATCTCTGCGTTCAATCCAAGCTGGTGCTCAATGACGCTCCGCAGTCAGCCGATGTGCTGTGTGCATGGCAAGCTGTGCCGCAAGCTAGTCTGAACAGCATTCCGTACTGATCATGATTCGAATGACAGGTGAACGGTTGTGGACGCGGCCCATCACATGACTGCCGACATCACATCACTGCCATGCTGACCCGTGTTGCTCACACACAAGTTGCACGCATGCCAACACCAAAACAGTATGAGGCCACTGGGAAGATGTGCATGCACTAGTAGCACAGAGTCTTCCTTACTACAACCTCAGCCATGCCTTGCTATAAGGCATCCTTATGCATTCCTTACGCATGCCTAGCCCCAGAACTTGTTACTTATTGGAGCAAGCTGATTACATCCAGGCCCACATAAGGACACCTGGTCTATGCCTTGTGGACCGCAATGTAGGATTGTGTAAGGACAGGAACAGGACTACGGTGCTGCAAAACAAGGTCCACATAAGGCTGCAAACTGTATTTCAGTTTTTTCCCAAAATAAGGATATGCCAATGCTCAGACAAGGCCACCCATGCCCAGTCTCATGCTGCAACTTCAAGGCCTTGTGTGTTACACGGAGATGAACGCAAGAGCCCGGCAGCGAGGGCAACAGCAGTAAAGCAGACAGCCAAAACCCCCCGCGACAGCAGACAACAGTAACAAGGAGCAACTGCCCCGGGAGAAAAGCCACAACGAACCTACACAGCCGACACAACCACACCCACGCATCCACACACACGCACACTCCCGCACCCCACCGCCACGACCCCCTCGCCACAGCCGCACACAGCAACCACCGGCCACACTACGTACTACCGCCCACCCCAGCAAACCCGGCCACCACTGACCCCACCCACAGTAGCACCCCCTCTATAGCCGGCCCCAATCGAGCAATCCGTCGCGGGCCCACCGCCCATGAGAGCCCGGGGGCAGACGCCCCCAACACAGCACGGCTTACCAGCCCACCCCCTCCGACTGCCCGGCAGGGGCCTAAGGGTGGGACGCGCAGCGCACTGGCGGCGTCGCATCGCTCTCCCCGCGGCAGCCCACGGGAAGGCAGGGCGGGCCAGCACGACAAGACGCAGGGCCAGCCTGCGCCGCTGCAACCGCGGCCTCCGGCCCATCAAGGCGGCCAGCGGCCGCCTACAGCACGTCCGACGGGACAGCGTGGCCAGGCACCACCGCCCGGCCCGCCTGCCGCATGCTCAGCGGAGCCGCAGCGAGGACCTGGCGCGTCACCCCACGGCACAGAGTGGTGGAGAGCTCGCACATGGCATTCTGCAAGAACGCTCGCCTGGACACGGCCCCTGAAGCCGCAGCGAAGTCAGCGATCTTGTTCAGAAAGGCAAACGCACCCGTGCCCACACGGCCGAACGTCTCATGCGACAGGGACACAAAGCGGCACGCGCCCGTGCCGGAGCGGCCATACTTGGCGCGCTTCCTGTTGTCCATCAGCTGGGCGGCAGCGCCTGGCGTGTTTGCCGCGGCGACGACCCGGGAGGGGGCCACCGGACAGGTCACGCACACATCGGCCACGACGGTATCGCAGGGCAACATCACAAGCAGATCACCCCGTTCCGGGTCACGCTGCGAGCGGGGGGGCAGCGGCCGGGCGCGGCCCCGGCGAACCTCGGGCAGGCGCTGCGGCGGACCAGTGGCCGCCGGGCCCACCTGCGGCAGGTGCTCACACCCAACCGTGCACTGGCCTACCGGGGCGGCCGGCTTCACGTCCACGGCGGCGGCGGCGGCAGCGCGTGAGCTCCGGAGCAGGGATCCCGCGCGCCACTGTGGCCGATGGCTGCTTCGCCGAGGACGTCGACGTCCATGGCGTCGGCCTCGTCGGCCGCGGCAGCCGTGACCTCGGTCGAGGCAACGACGGCCGAGATGGCAGCAGCGGTGAGCGCGGCCGTGGCGGCTGCACCCTCTGAGGTGCCGACGGCCGTGGCGGCGTCGCCGAGCGGGGCAGGGGTGTCCGCCGGTCCGGAGGGGCGCAAGGGGGCAGGCGGGGAACGCACCAGCGTTTGGGTGCCATATGGGGTTGAAGGCACGGCCGAGGCGCTGGGGGGCGGGGTGGGTGGAGTGAGCGCGCCAGCGTCAGCACAGCTGGCAGACTCACAGGAGGGGCCGGGCGGCTGCGCGGGCGGCCGTGCGTCCGGCACATCCGGGTACTGCGGGAGGCTCTTGATGTTGGGCTCAAGAGACGTGGGGATGCCCGCCCGCATGACAAAGCGGCGCCATGCCTGCGTGATCGCATCATGGCGGGCAACCGCCGTGCACCACACAGCATTGCACACGAGGGCATGCGAACCATCAGCAGGCGATGCCCGGCCGCACACGCAGTCGCCGTCCGCCTCCTGGCCGGTGAACAGCACCTCACCTAGGCGGAAGCGCACATTCACGCGGATCTCCGTTGCAGTCAGCTTTGTCGCACCGGGTCTGGCTTTCAGGCCATCGAGCCTGCGCAACTGTGCAGGCGCGCCTTGCTGGTCAGGCTCTGTTCGCGCGTCGCTGACGACGGGCTGCGCGTCCCTTGATCCAGCGCTACAGGCAGCGCAGCCGCGCGGGCGTCAGAGTCGGCCCGGCTGACTGCATTTTGCAGCCGCGACATGTGGATGGCAGACCCTCCGCCGCTCAGGCCAGACCATTCTACGGGCTCGGCGGGGCACTCAGACAGCCCCGGGATGCTGGGCCACTGCTGGCGCAACTCGTCGAGAGTGTGGCGCATGGCGACTCCTGCAGCCCCGCGAAACGGCAGACCTCGATCTGTCCCTTCTGCGAGGGCTGCGTCGGCGGGTGCGGCGGACGACAGGCGAGCAGCGTCGGCGATGGGTTGGGTGAACCTGCGCAGGCCCATGCCGCCGTGGCAGTGGGGAAGCAGGGCTTGTAGGCACTGCGCGTCTGTGACGCTGGTCACGTCCAGAGTGTCGCCGAGGCCCTTCAGTAGCGCTGCCTCCACCTGGTACAGCGGCTCCTCCAGAAATTGCCACTGCGTCTTGTGCAGCAAATGAGATTCTCTATGCTGTAGGCAGTTGTGCATGACAAGCCATTTCACCTGTGGGGACAGTGGCAGTGCGGTCAGCTTCGCGATCTGCGCGTGAGTGGCCGCGCAGCGGCGGTAAAATAGACATGGCGGCGATGAACCCCATACGCTACCCCGCGGGGTGCCGCACACCACGATGCCATCCGGGGCGATGTGCGCA
>JALKAD010001891.1:0-18567 GCA_024500015.1 Ulva compressa | reverse complement strand
TCGTAATCCAGTGGACCGCGGCCTAGGGCCTGTGGGATCCCGTGCATGCCGTAGCTATGCGCAGGGGTTGGTGCTATCACATACCTTGCTGGTCTACAGGTATCTGCCCGTGATAGCGCCTGTGTCTTCGTTGGATGGAATACACGTGAGACTTTAGCAGCAAGAAGAGTGATTACACTACGATCTGTAGAGCCTATATAAGCGTCAACTAACGTCTCATACGGATACGATCAGAATCATTGTCTGCTCGCATACGATCTGCATGCATTGCTCGTGCATGTGGTGAGCCATCGGTGCATGGCCTCCCCACAGCCACTCTGGAACAGCACCGTGCATCCCCCCCATGCATGGTCACTAGTCCTGTGCATGGCTGGATCACGACACTCCCCTTAGACTCAGTCTTGTACTACCGCAAGCTGTAGTCTATCCCTGAACTTTGCCAGTGCTGGTCCTGCCAACACCTTCGTGAACATATCAGCAAGCATGTCTACCGTGCTAACCCAGCTGATAGTCAACTCATCGAGTTCTACGAACTCTCGGACCCTCAGGTCCCTCACCCTGATGTGCTTGGAGCGGTCACTAGAGATCGGGTTCACCGCCAGCAAGTTGGCACTCTTGTTGTCTCCCCACAGAGTTGGCTTCACAGCCGACAAACTCAGATCCGTGCACAACTGCTTAGCCCACATCACCTCATTGGCTGCTGAACTCATCGCAATGAGCTCTGCCTCAGTTGTATCACCAGCCACAATAGTCTGTCTCTTCGAACGCCAGAACACACAGTTCCCATGCATCCGGACTACTACTCCTGACACACTCTTCAAGCATGCACCATTGGCGAAGTCAGCATCCGTAAATGCTTCCAACACCTCACTTTCCCCATTGGAGCCACTAAAGGTCAAGCCAAAGTCTATGGTCCCTCGCAGGTATCTCAGTACGTGAAGGACACCATTCCAATGACATTTAGCACTCCCAGCCATATGCCTGGCCAAGACATTAGCAGGAAACGCGATGTCTGGACGCGACACAACTGCCACATACTGGATGCTTCCTACGGCTTGCATAAACCTCTTATGCTCTGTGCCCGTAGCCTTCTCCTGGCTAGGATCTTCCTTCAGGCTAAACATTTTCTGCTTTGGCACCAGAGGAGTTGGCGCCCGTCTGCACTCACTCATACTGAATCTCTTCAGCATGTCCCTGATGCTCTTCCTGTGTGTGATGGTGATAGTGCGAGCAGCGCGATCACGTATGACCTCCATGCCCAGCACATATCCCAGCTCCCCCAGGTCACGACCCTCAAATGCCTCAAGGATCTGTTTGATGGCATCATCCATCTGCTCTTTGCGACCGAAAATCAACAGATCATCGACCCATAGAAAAATAAGACAACGTCCTACTTTGCAGACAAACAGTGCAGGGTCACTGGCTGATCTCACAAAGCCCATACTCAACAGGAGCTCTGCAAGCGCCTTGTGCCATTCCCTGGCAGCTTGCTTCAGACCATACAACGCCTTTTTCAGACGCCACACCATACCGGACCCATCATCCAGTACTGGAGGTTGTGCCACATACACTTCCTCTTCCAGAACACCATTCAGGAAAGCACATTTTATGTCTATATGCCTCGTCTCTAGATCCTCTACTGCACAGACCGATAACAGAGCCCTGAAGGTAGCATAACTGCCCACAGGTGCCCATGTCTCAAAGAAATCTACGCCCTCCACTTGCGTAAACCCCCTGGCTACATATCTGGCTTTGAAACGCTCAATTTCACCCTGTGCTCCTCGCTTGATCTTAAGCACCCATTTGCCTGTCACAGGCTTCACTCCTGCTGGGCACCAGACTAGCTCAAACACATCATGCTCTCTCAAGGAAGTCAGCTCATCGAGCATGGCCACGATCCATTGCTCACGGTGGATGCCACGCATGGCCTGCTGCACCGTGGGATCATCTAGTATGGCCTCGACTTTCTTCCTCACAGTAGCTGCACGCCTGGACTCACTAAGGCTAGCAGTAGGGCCACTGCTCGGATTCACCTCCTGTCCCGTCGTCTTTTCTGCATCAGGAGTCACACTGTCAGCCGTAGCAAACACTCCATCCGCCAAGTCACCGACGTCAATCTCGCCATTGAACACTGTGGAGCTCCCAGCATCATGCTCACGTGCTTCCTCCGGGGAGATGCGCTCAACAGCAGCATCACTCACTTTCACTCCCACAGCATGGACAGCAGGTCTCAAGACTTTGCGAATCAATTGAAAAGGCTTCGGAACCCATCGGACCCTTACCTCATTCGGTGGATCCAGACGTTCTCCGCTGCCCCTCGTGGCGCTTGGTGCTGACTCTCCCCCTGAGCCATCACCGCCTGCCACTCTCCTAGGCACATGCCGTAGCTCGCCGTGCCCCTGGCCCTCAGACCCAGATATATGCCGTGGCTCATCATATCTGTTGCGATCATCACGCCCTGACACCGTGGACCCGCGGTGACTTCGGCTGCCGCCGTGACCGTCAGCTCGCACAGGTGGGGGTGGCTCACTCAGCTCCCTGCCCATCAACCGGTGGACTGGCTCCGCAGAGCGCGAGCGGGACCGAGACTCAGAGTCAGAGTCGTCTCCACTATCAGACTCATCAGAATCCTCATCCGTATTTCCATTAGCTGGAAAAGGAAACAAATCACAATCACCAATGTGCAGCACAGCTCTGTCCCGCGTGGGGACTGTCTCTGCAGGCCTCAACTCAACATTGAGTGGCCCAGAAGGTTGAGCTGCTGCATCATAGTCCCATTGTGCCACAGCTGCAGCACTGTCAGCCGCTGCCTGATCACAGCGCGCTGCCACCACTGCATCACTGATCTCCGGTGTGTGCCAGCGCTCATGTCGCGCCAGCAGCTCTGCACCCAGCACCCTGGGAGAGAATTCTGGCTCACCCTCAGGGAGCGCATCTCGTGGTTTGAAACGCCTTCGCAGCGTTCTCCCTGGTTCCCAGTGCTGATGGCCTAGAGCCGGATGCTCCCCCTCAGCCCAATCCACATTTCTGCCCCTCTCTGGCATCATGTGTTCACGACTGGCTGGTGGTCGCACTGCTCGCACACTGGCACTCTTCACCCACTTTTTCATGTTGGGCAAGAACTCAGCCTCTGGCACAACTCTGGTGTGCTCATCGGGTAGAATCTCAAAGTCACCCAGCTCATAGTTCTCTAGCACAACTGGTTCCGCCGTAGCCTCACCAGCCATGTGAAATCGCTGCGCGAAATCCTTCAATATAGCCGGTGGAGCAGCCGTGTGCCTGTACATCCGCACTGCTCCTCCATTCCCACGCTTCACATAAGCCCTGTCCATGTGAGGACCTCCACCCGGTCCCATATAGGCACCGAGGATGCCTCGCACCTCCAGATGCCTGAAGTGCTCCCTCCGCGGGTACACATACATCGGACACCCGAAGGGCTTCACTTGTGCCACCACAAGACGGAAATCATCCTCACTCACTTTCCTGAACCATAACAGGTATGGCACAATCTCTCTGACATTCACATTCTTCAAGCACTCTGCCACAAATGCCGCATCTCTTCTGGCATTCAACTCATCACTCAGCTCCTTCAGGCTCAACACATGTGCTTCCGCCTTCCGGATCCTCAGCTGCTTGGCCCGCTGCTGCTCATTCGTGGACCATGGCTCATCGCTGGTGGCAACAAGCCTGTCCTCCAGCTTTTGCTTGGTCTCCTTCCGCCGAACGCCCTCCAGTGCTGTACTTGGCGTCAGGTTGTGTGCATGATTCACACACATGTATGCCTCCGGCCACAGGAATGCTGGCACAGCCGCCTGCAGCAGACTGGCCCGCACTGACGTATTCAGCACACCGATCTTTCGCTCTACCAACCCATTTGACTCATGCTGGGAGGTGTCAGTGAACGTGTGCGCTATCCCTCGCCACTCAAGGTATAGAGCCAGCTGATTTGAGCTGAACTCACCGCCCTGGTCTGTGTGCAGCCTGCGCACCCCGATCTCCTTGTCATAGACTATCTGAGTGCGTATGCGTTCTATCAGAAGGCATATCATTTCCGCAGCACCGCTTTTGGACTTCAGCGGGATCACGTGGGAGTACCTGGTGTACTCATCCACTACCACCAGGATATAGTTCATTCCCCCAATGCCCACTGGCTTGATCTGCCCGGCTAGGTCAGCATGCAGCACTTCTCCAGCATACGTTGCTTCCTCGGCCACTTTGCCCCCATGACGTGCTCTGTCACCACTTCTCTGTTCAGCCACATGGCAACCATGACACTCAAGCGCTACTCCCGTAGGTTCAGGCAGCTTGAGGTCGTACAGGTCTGGATTATCTCGCATCAGTTTGAGAATCCGGTTGCCAGCATGGTGAAATGCGATGTGCACTAGGAACGACGGATCAACCTGGAAAGAAGATCTCTGACCGATAGGTACACCATCCACTGCAGCCACCCTTGCCTGCTCACGAACCCATTTCCTATTTCTGTGGAAAAGGTTGTTGGCACTGGTCCAGTCTGCCCCCGAGTCTACAGGGCGCATTTCCCACATGGGTCTGCCTGTCCCACAGTACCATTTCAGAGTGGGGTTGTCGTCCGTATCTACTCCCTGCTCACAGTTGCCCACGAACGTTGTTGCTTGATCATGGAACCCAGGCATTTCTACTGTGTTTGCCCTGCCTGTATGCAGGTATACGTTCGACCTCTTCAGCACAGTCGTTGATAGGATATTGATCGGGCTGGCTGGCACCCAGTAAACATGATCTAACTCGATGTCCACCGGCACCAGCTCACCCTTCACTGTCACGTACTTCCCCACATTCGCTCTGATAGTGCCCATGCCATATATGCTTAGCTTGCCCTGATCTAAAGGCTGGCACTCTGTAATGTCTGGTGGCTTTATCTCACTGAACATGCTATAATCAAAGCAAATATTCAGGTCAGAACCACTGTCCACCAAGAACGTGTATGGCATGTTCGGGGAAGGCCCATCTGCGCAATCAGCCCGCAGTTCTGCCAGACCCACCACAGCAACCTCACGGCCACCGCGGCCTCGGCCTCGACCTCGCCCCTTAGCAGCTTGCTTCTGCAGATATGCTTTGACTTCTGCTGTGAGCAGGGGACAATCCTTAGCCAGATGGCCAGGCTTCTCGCAGTTATGGCATATTCGCTTTTCTGCACCCCCTACTCCCACTGCAGCAACCTGTGGGGGTGTACCTTGGCGACCACCGTGGCGTCCACCACGATACCCTCGTCCCCCATAACGCTGCTGACCACCGCGATCATCCCGTGGGAATCGCGATGGAGCAGGTTGGCTGTTAGTCTGAGCATGTGTTAGCAGCGTGGACACTATCTGCTGCACTGGCAGTTGCTGCAACATCGGCTGCAACAGTGCATACTCCTTGTCTACTGCCAGCAGCCTCGAGCGGTACAGCTGGTCAGGCACAGACTCCCCCAGACCCCTCATCTGGTTCACTATGCCTACTACCTCGTTGACATGCTTCTCAAGTGGCTTTCCTGCCTGCCTGGCACCACTGAGCTGTTGGTAAAGCTTTTGTATCTCTACCTCGACAGAGGGCATGTACTTAGCATGCAGCAGTGACCAGATCTCATGGACAAAACTGCAATCAGACACGAAGTCCCTATCCTCTTTCGGCAGTGTGGTAAACAGCCAATGTTTGATCAGCTCATGGGCCTGGCTGTTCTGGGCTAGCGGATCATTCACCAGCAGGCTACTCTCGCCCACCATATTAGCCCAACTCTCTACCTCTTTAGCAAACACTCTAAAGTGATCGTACTTGTGTGTCCACACCGGGAACTTGTGCTTTTCAACACGAGACTTCCCCGGTGCGGGCTTAGGCATTGCGAGCGACAGCGCGCTCGCGAGAGTCGCCACATCTATCGAACCGGCTGTAGCAGCCGCTCCTGATGACATTGCAGCCTGCGAAGGCTGTTGTATTGGAGGTGGTACTTGCTGAGCTGCCCATAATGTCTGGGCAACGTGTGGCGTGTCTCGCGCTCCGTGCACCGCGGCCTGAGCACCCGCATTCCCCGTAGGATCAGCGTTGCCCGGCATTGCGGCCTGCAGAGGGTTTACACCGAGATACCCGTAGGTCCCGGCGTCTTGTCCTTCCCCGTGGGGCATGAACTGACCCTCCGCGGCCTGCTCGCGGCGCACTGTGGAACGCGTGCGATGGTGTGGAAGGTTAGCTTCTCCCTCCACACCGTCAGAGCCGATAGATCCTTGGCGAGATGCCATTGAATCGTCTCGGCGTGGTGGCGTCCTGCAACATGACCATCGTATGTCGCAGGAAACGCAGACCCGTAGGCCTCTTTGCGAGACCAGCACACAAGCATAATGCAGCTCCGCCGTAGCATTCTGCATTAGCTGTATCTAATCTCTCTACGGTCAGCTAAACGCTAGAGCGGTGTGAAACGCTCATCGGGACGCGTAGCCGTAGCCGCAGATTCCCCCTGGACTCTATCGCAGCTGATAGACATCACAGAAAACACCCACATACGTCACCGATACCATGTCGTAATCCAGTGGACCGCGGCCTAGGGCCTGTGGGATCCCGTGCATGCCGTAGCTATGCGCAGGGGTTGGTGCTATCACATACCTTGCTGGTCTACAGGTATCTGCCCGTGATAGCGCCTGTGTCTTCGTTGGATGGAATACACGTGAGACTTTAGCAGTAAGAAGAGTGATTACACTACGATCTGTAGAGCCTATATAAGCGTCAATCAACGTCTCATACGGATACGATCAGAATCATTGTCTGCTCGCATGCAATCTGCATGCATTGCTCGTGCATGTGGTGAGCCATCGGTGCATGGCCTCCCCACAGCCACTCTGGAACAGCACCGTGCATCCACTCCATGCATGGTCACCGTAGTCCTGTGCATGGCTGGATCACGACAGGGGCGTGGAGCTTTGCAGTAAGGGGGGGGGGGAAGATGTGTGATTACACTGACGATCTGTAGAGGCTATATAAGCGTCAATCAAAGTGTCATACGTGATGGGGACGATCGAGGAAGTGCATTGTTCTGCTCGCATGCGATCGTGAGATGCATTTTGCGGTCGTGCATGTGGTGAGCCATCGGTGCATGGCCTCCCCACAGCCACTCTGGAACAGCACCGTGCATCCACTCCATGCATGGTCACCGTAGTCCTGTGCATGGCTGGATCACGACACTTTCACGCAGCACGCGCGTGATGCTATGATGAACAACGGTATGTACTTGTCTGCGAGCCGGCTGGCTTCACTGACGGTCAGCGGCCAGGCCAGACCTGCTTAGAGGCTTCCGCTGCACTGAGATGAAGCTGGTCCTGAGCGGCCTGCGCCAACAGTACACATGGCACGCAAGGTCAAGGTTGTTGCTGCTTGCTGCTAGCCACTTGTTGGGATTCGGTTTTTTGCTTCCTTGTTGTTGCCCTCGCTGTTGGACTCCTATGTCGATCTCCACGTAACACAGATACAGTCAATAGAGGTGCCTCACGTCCCCGAATCAGTTACATGGAGAGTGTGGTGCTGCAGTGAGACTGACCGGGTTTGCAGCACCGAGCACTTTTGCGTTCTTGAACCTCCAACATCCTGCACATAGCAGCCTGCCGCCCCCCAGTGACAACCTGCCGGTGCTGACAACTGAGCTAGCATGCTGGCTCGCCCGGTCGGATGCAGATCCCGAGAACTACCCGCTCCGGGTTGTTGCTCAACAAGAAAAGATAACGATACAGGATAAGGAACATTTTAGGTTTGGAGTGGTTGGGTGTTGCCAAAGCTGGCACGTGGAGGAGCTGGCACTGTGCCAGGTATTCAGAGGCATGGCGCCATTCTTGGAACCTCGTGCAACTGGAACGGTCTGGGTATATGAATCGTTAATATTCACTGTCATGGAAAGACATGGTGCCTTTCAGGCATTGCAGCAGCTACGCAGTGTTGCAACAGGTTTGGTGTCTCCGTCCGGATTGCAATGATGAAATGGCAGTTGTCTGCGACAGACCATTATGAAGCTATGGAGACACCAAACCTGCTGCAACACTGCTTAGTTGCTGCAATGCTTGAACGGCACCACGTCTTTCCATGACAGTGAAGAGTAACTGTTGAGAATGACAGTCTCATGCATGCGTGAGGGTACCAAACTCTTTTCGCGTTCGTCGCCCTAGGCTCCTGATAGTATATAGGCAATCGCTGAGCCTCTGAGTCTTCAGTGTCTCTATACTGAATACTACAGAGAATGCTCAGGTATGTGTGGTGGGTCGTACTGTGAGTGTGTGTTCATGTGTGTTGGATAAGCTGTGACCGTGCGTATTACTGCAGGTCTAACTGATACTGCATTGCGCATCGTCATTGTCTAAAGCTTATCCTACGTATTCCTTCAGGTTTGTTTCTTTGTAAAGTGTCTCTATACTGAATACTACAGAGAATGCTCAGGTCTAACTGATACTGCATTGCGCATCGTCATTGTCTAAAGCTTATCCTACGTATTTCTTCAGGTTATGGGCTCAGGCTCGCTACGACCCTGCGGAATTAAACATTGAACGGATTCGTTAGGATTGACAAGACTTCGTAATGTCAGATCACGGCACGCCCGGAGGTGGTACCACACCCGCAACTGCGGTACGTGGCACCGTCGCAGGTAGCGGTACTCCAACCGCTACACCGGCCGTCCCGCAGGACCACAGTTCGATATCGATGAAAGATGTTAAGATGGACTGTGGGCCGTTGACAAATCACAACTTCCAAACTTGGCTTACGTCCCTTGAGGCGTATGCAATGATCATGGGTATCTCCGATGCCCTGACCAGCAGTGTAGCTCCGCTCGCTAATCAGCAACGAGCGAAGCTGATCATGCTGAAAAATGTGACCGAAATTTCTGATATAGAAATATTAAGCAAAAATACTTCAGCCGCAATCTGTCTGGACAGACTCAAAAAGTCCAGGGCAGCCGGCTCAGCTGCTCAGAAGTCACTTCTGATAGCTAAGGAATCCAACTTATCGCCCACCAATGGCGAAACACTGGCTAAGTATGTTGATCGCTGCAAACTTCTCCACAGCGAGCTAAGCCGACTCAAGATGCTGAACGAAGAAAGATTTTTACTGGTCTTTCTCAATGGCTTTCAAGATATCCCGTTGTTCAGTTCTTGGGCTCAGACGGTTGACTTGACATCAGCCACATTCCATGAAGTAGCAGCTAAATTGATAAGCCGCAATCTTCATACCATGGATCAACCTCTGAAAGGTCGGGCTCGTACCACGAACGAGTCATCAGCTTTGCAAGTTTCCAGCAAAGGCTGTGATTTCTGTGGCAACCCAAACCACACGACCTTCAAGTGTTATGCCTACATTCGGCATAAAAAGCAACATGAGGTAGAAAGGCAGCAGCGGGGGACGAAGAACAACAAAAAGTCCACTGCTAACAAGGCTACAGCATCATGCCTTGTTGCCTGCCATGCTGTTTCAAGGGCAACTGCTGCGTCATGGATCATCGACAGTGGAGCTACAGATCACATGACGAACAACTTTGATGCACTTTCAGATGTTGTCCACATGAAGGGTGAGTGCCTTCTTGCCACGGAGCAGAAGGTTCCCATCCTGGCGAAAGGCAGCGTAGTAATCAGAAACACATCAGGGCTTGAGTACAAACTTAAGAATGTGCTCTACGTCCCAGACTTGCATGTGAACCTGGTCAGCTTGTCCAAGGCTCTCACTGCAGGTTTCAGGTTGTCTGATACGAAGAGAGGACTGCGGTTGCGCAATTCTGCAGGTTCTCTCGATGCTAACCTCACAGACGATCTGTTTGTGTTGGACTGCACAGTTGCTGATGAGTCATCAGCGCAGACCTCCACCACGGCAGCTCACACTACCAAAGCTGATCCACCAGCTCCTGCCTCAACCACTGCTCAGCTGTCCCAAGCTCAGCTCTTCCACCGGCGAATGGGGCACAAAGGCATGTCAACTCTTGCCAACATGTCAGCCAAGAGTGCTGTTACAGGCTTGCCGCCTTCTCAGCACTTCAGAGATGCACTCAAGTCAAATTCTGTGTGTCCACCTTGTGCTGAAGGCAAAGCGACCAGGCAGCCATTTCCCAGTGCAGCAAAGAAGTCGACTGCACCGCTGGAGAAGCTCCATGTGGACATTGCAACCGGCATGCCGCTCTCTAAGTCGGGTCTCAGAAACTTTGTGGTCATCGTTGATGACTTTACGGGTTACAAAATTGTCGGTGCTATCCATGCGAAGAGTGATGCGCCAGACTTCATCAAAGACACGGTTCGCATGCTTGAGGCTCGCTACGCGAAGTTCAAGTACAAAGTGCAACAGCTGAGGTCAGACAAGGACTCAGTTTTCATGTCCCATGACTTCAAGCGGTGGATGAAGGACAATGCTATTTCCTTCGAGCCAACCTCGGGCTACAGCCCAGCGGAAAACGGGCATGCGGAGCGTGCACTCCGCACGCTTGGTGAAACTTTCCAAGCAATGCTCTCAGACGCGGGCGTAGACAGGTCCATGTGGGCCGAGTGTCTCATGCACGCTGTCTACCTCACCAATATCAGCTCAACAGATGGCTCCACGACTCCGTGGGAGCTTCTGAAAGGTGAGAAGCCGGACATCTCCAATCTCCATGTGTGGGGATGCCTGGCATGGGTGAATGTGCCAAAGAAGCTCAGAAAGAAAAAGGAGATGCCGCCGAAGTCTGATGCTGGCATCTTCCTGGGCTTCGATGGTGCCAATCACAAGGCATACCGGATCCGTATGCCAAGTGGTAAAGTTGTGACATCCAGAGATGTTCTCTTTGATGAATCAGCTCCACCAGCCAGCACTGTGTCACGAGATGACTTCTCTGACATCATGCTACCAACTCCACCGGCGCAGCCACCACCAGGCCCCGCCACAATCAGGCTTCCACAGCCACAACCACAAACATCATCGCAGCACTCTCCGCCATCATCGGCCAGCAGCGATGAGTCCGGCAGGAAAGGCGTAAGGTTCCAGACACCAACTCTGATACAGCATCCCACGCGCATTCCATCAACCCCAGCCGCACCAGCTCCGCCAGCAGCTTCAGCAGCGCCAGCTCCACAACCAGCGCCAGCTCTAGCCGCACCAGCTCCGCCACCCGCTCCAGCAGCGCCAGCTCCAGAGCAAGCGCCAGCTCCAGACGGGACTCGGCGCAGCACGCGCAGCAAGCAGCCTCCGGTCGATCCATACCAGAAATGGACGCTGTGGCCCGAGAATAGGGCCAACACAGCAACCGCAGCTGCTGAAGAGGGCGAGTATTTTTCGCTCGTGGGCTCCCTCCTGAGCCCACTTCCGTAGAGGAAGCAATCAGGGGGCCGGAAGGCCCACACTGGGTCAAAGCTATGAAAGAAGAGCTTACTTCACTGGGCCTCATGAGCACGTGGGAGCTTTGCATGTTGCCATCTGGCCGCAAGGCAATTCCGTGCAAGTGGGTGTTCAAACGGAAGCTGACAGCTGATGGCCAGATTGAACGATACAAGGCCAGGCTTGTTATCAAAGGCTTGCACCAAAAGCATGGCATTGACTACGAGATGGTCTTTGCTCCAGTCGTCCGTGCAGATACCATCAGAGTGTTTTTCACGATGGTGGCAGCGCTCGATCTTGAGTGCCACACAATTGATATCAAAAATGCTTTTGTTCAAGGTCACCTTGCTGAGGAGATCTACATGAAGCAGCCACCTGGGTTTTCAGATGGCAGTGGGAGGGTGTGCAGATTGATGAAGTCGCTCTATGGCTTGAAGCAGGCCCCACGAGTGTGGCATGAGACGCTCCGGGATCATCTCTTGTTCCTCGGTTGCATCCAGTGTCTTTCAGATGGCGCACTGTTTCTGTTCCACAGCAAGGAGCATGGCTTGATTATCATCTTGATGTACGTTGATGACCTTCAGATTGCTTCAGCCAAATTGTCTTCGGTGAGCTTCATGAAGAAGTGCATTCTTGACAAATTCCCCGGCAAAGACACAGGAGATACAGATTTCTTTCTCCAAATGTCAGTGACCAGAGATCGTCCAAACAGAACCATCGTTTTGAAGCAGCGACGCCACATTGACGACCTGCTCGACGAATTGAATCTCACAAATGCTAATCCCAGGACTGTTCCCATGATTGAGAAGGTTCACAATGACCCTCCAGGGACTCCATTTGAGTCTGCCAGTGACATCACTAGGTACCGGCGTTTGATCGGCATCCTTATTCATCTTGTCCATTACACTAGGCCTGACATTGCGTTTGCAGTTGGCTACCTTGCCAGGTTCAACCAGTGCCCAGATTCAGGGAAGCTTGCTAGAGCGCTTGACATTGTTAGATACCTCAAAGGCACCATTGATATGGGCCTGCACCTCGGTGGCGACACCAAGCTGCGTGGATTTAGTGATGCTATGTTGTGCGACACCGTCACACACTGGCGCGAGCCTGACATGCACTTAAGACACTATTGTGCAGTGCACTCCGTTGGCATGCATGCATGTGTCCTGTGATTGTTCAGAGCACCTGTGGTCACACCTCTGTGTGCACAGCTGTAGGTAAGCTCTGCTAAGTGCACTGTGTTCATACGTTCCATGTAGCTTCTGCTGTCAATATGTGACGTCATAGCATCAGTGATTGCTTTGCCTCAGTGTTTATCTGACCTCCAAGCGTGTAGTGATTGCATGCTCAGGTCTCCTGTTCACTCGTAGGTGACTTTGGCTGCACAGCACCAAGTATGTTCCAGTCGAACCATGCATGTCATAGCTGGACATGAATGCCACAAGCTTGGTAGTTAAGTATGAGCGGGCTTGCTTCCCCCTGCGGGCACGTCCTCCTCAGCCGTTGGTGCTGATAAGCGAGGCCGCAGATAAAGCCCTGAAATGTGCATTTCCACACGTCACCGCGAGCCTAAGATAAGTGTTCATGCTCGCCTCAGAACCATAAGAGATCACTCGACCTGCCGGGATGTGGCAGCTCGTGTGTTCGATACCTCGGCGAGGCCAGCTGAACAGGGAGGTCCTGGGCGCATCACCAGCGGTATTTATACCGTGCGCTTGCTGGGGTCAGTGTTCATGTACATGCGCTTGCGCTTGTGCTCTGACCGGGGCGCCATATATTCTCACAGCCCATTTTTGTCTTGTTCATCCCATTCGGTGTTTATTCTTGCCTTTTGTATTCGCTGCCCGTGTACAGCCCTTGTGCTGGGGCGTAAGCCCTTCACACCCTGCCACCGAATAACACAGGCATCTTGACATGCTAGCTATGCTGATTGCAAGTCAATTGAACCGTCGTTGAATGGTGTTTGCAGACAGTCCACTTCCGGATATGTCATGCAGATGGGCCATGGAGCTATCTCCTGGCGCTCTGCTAAGCAAGCCACAGTCTCCCATTCTACAGCTGAGTCTGAGTACATAGCTGCAGGTGAGGCTAGTAGGGAAGCACAGTATTTGTTTCAACTCTCACAACAGTTGTTGCTGCAGCCAGAGACAATTCCAATTGGAGTTGACAATGATTCTGCTGTTTATATGACTGAGGACCCCCTCTCTGCAAAGAGGACCAAGCACATTGATGTAGCTTATCATTTCATCAGGGAGAAAGTGAAGTATGGGTGGGTCAAGGTTCATTCGATTCCTGGCTCAGAGAATCCCGCAGACATCTTCACTAAGCCGTTGGGGAAGCAGCTGTTCGCTAAGCACAGACACGCATTAGGTGTGAAAGTGTGAGACTGCGTGGGAGTGTTGAGAATGACAGTCTCATGCATGCGTGAGGGTACCAAACTCTTTTCGCGTTCGTCGCCCTAGGCTCCTGATAGTATATAGGCAATCGCTGAGCCTCTGAGTCTTCAGTGTCTCTATACTGAATACTACAGAGAATGCTCAGGTATGTGTGGTGGGTCGTACTGTGAGTGTGTGTTCATGTGTGTTGGATAAGCTGTGACCGTGCGTATCACTGCAGGTCTAACTGATACTGCATTGCGCATCGTCATTGTCTAAAGCTTATCCTACGTATTCCTTCAGGTTTGTTTCTTTGTAAAGTGTCTCTATACTGAATACTACAGAGAATGCTCAGGTCTAACTGATACTGTATTGCGCATCGTCATTGTCTAAAGCTTATCCTACGTATTCCTTCAGTAACGATTCATTTACCCAGACCGTTCCAGTTGCACGAGGTTCCAAGAATGGCGCCATGCCTCTGAATCCCTGGCACAGTGCCAGCTCCTCCACGTGCCAGCTTTGGCAACACCCAACCACTCCAAACCTAAAATGTTCCTTATTCTACAGGATAAAGAACATTTGATCGTTATCTTTTCTTGTTGAGCAACAACCCGGAGCGGGTAGTCCTCGGGATCTGCATCCTGTGCCAATGCGAGTCCAGTCATAGCTTCCTCCAAAGCGTCTATTCCAGACCCCCTGATCCCAGAATCATGTTGATCAACGACATCTGAGTCTGTAGATTCTCTTGAAATCCTTGATGATCGCACAACTGGTGCCTGAGGGAGAACTGTACGACTACGGAGCTGCATGCTGTCATAAATAATGCGCACGAATCAAATTACGGTTAAGGTCAGATATGTGGATTGAGCAATTATGTTGATAAAGTTTTTGTTTGCCTTTGTGCCCATATAATTGTGCAGCAGTGATCGCGCTCAACGACCAAGCACTGCGAGTACTTTCAAACGAACGAGTGGCTACCAGGACTACTAGAATCCCGAGGGGTTGTTTCCCAAGCCCGGTCGCTTATTCATTTAAGTAATTACTTAAATGAATGAATGCTGTTTTCGTCGAACACCTTCTCTACCACCATTGGGCATACTGACTTTCAAAACAAATAAGAGAAATGACAGTGTTTTCAAGTATCCCCGGCCGTGTAGACGAGGAAATCGTCACCGAGAAGTTCGCTCAGAGTCTGTGCGAATTAATAAAATACATTAATATTGGAGGTAGAGAAAAAATTACAATTGTGGGTTTGTGCCGAAAGACAGAGGAAGCCGTGCTCCAGAAAGGCGGGCTGCTGCGTATTACCAAGAGGAAAAATGTGCCTGGTCCCGGCAGATGGATACAAGGCACTTTGCCTTATCCGTCGTGTCAAGGCAGGCGACTCCTTTATAGGCTACGTGGGCAACTACGTTGTGGACAGACTGCTTCGTGGAATCTTTGAGAAGCGACAATTCAAAATCCAATTGGTGCACATTAGGGGGGAGTGCACTCAGCTCTGTAGCACGTCCAGTGTTCACGCAGACACCCGGAGCCCCCCCAAACAAGTTCGGGACGTCCATAGGGCATATAACCATGCTCCGGGACTGCCTGTGGGGGTTCGGGGAAAGCGAGTCGATTTCCCCGACAATGGGGCAAGTTTTCGGCGAAAAGTGCTCATTTCCCCGATAGTCGTCAACGGACCGTCATTTCGATCCCAAACCACTCCCGATGGTCCCAAAGCACACACAACACCTCAAAAACACTATACTTTCACCTCCTTTGGTGTAATGTGGGTGACACCTTGCTCTGCCTCGTCAGCTCTTGCTGGTGATAGGCGCTAGCAACGCGACGCGTCGCAGCGGCACCATGACGCGATACCCGTGCGTGGCCATGAGATGTATCGTTGACCTGTCCAACTGGGCAACATGCAGGCTTGCGCAGGAAAGCACAACACCGCTCCACACTGGAGGCCACAGTGCTGACCTCAACTTCGTTGCCCCATGGTTTCATAATTATACAATTGTTATAGAAAATTTGCTATTTGCTATAGAATTTAGCTAGAAGTGTTCATTTTCAGCCATTGCATATTGCCCAAGGTGTCTGTGGCAGCAGTCCTTGAAGAATATAGTCAATCTTGCTCACAGTGCATCATGATCATCTGCTATACATATACAAGACTCGCCTCCCCCTTCGGGAGAGGTGTGCTGACCGTCGTGCAATGGCACGGGCATGGCCATGCGGCCGCGGTCCATTCTCGAGGGAACGTAGCGTCAGCACGCAATGCATGATGGGCATGAAACGTTGGGCAACACAAATCCTGCCGAGGTGTCCCGCGCGCGGGCCGGATATCATGAGCTGAGGTGGTGCTGACGTGTACATCGTTGAACACCGACAGTGCGCGCGCAACGCCCTTGACACAGACCCGATTCGGAACAACAGGTGAAACACATAAGATATAGTGCATCGTAAGCTGTAATGCCTAGCTGCCAATTAAGGGTCGCGCGCGCACGCCCGTGTCGGACGTCTCAGCGGAGATGAGGTTACGGAGCATGCCCGCTGCGCAGCAACCAGAAACAAAAAAGAAAAAAAAGATGTCAAGAAGGACTTGGAACAGAATGTACTGGTCTCGAAGGTTCGAGAGGATATGCGACAGATACATAGATAGATAGATACATACACACGCGCTATTACTATTACTAAGATATCGCCCCTACTTCAAGGACTACTGCGACCGCCGCGCGACAACCGCATGTGCGAAGATTGATCGCCTCCTCTCTCTCCCTCTGCCTGCCCAGGACAAATTCCTGCTGCTCCGCGGCTCTGTGCAGCTTGCCCTTACTCACCTCGTCCGCGTTGTCGCGTGGGACTCGGTCAAAGGGGCAGTGCAGCAGCTGCAAGACAGGGTGATGGCGGCGGCGCGGGAGATCATGAACCATCCGCGGATGCCCGCCATCGCCGAGGAGCAACTCCGGCTACCGCTACGCCATGGCGGATTCGGCCTCATGGACGTCTCGGAGCTCGAGGCAGATGCAGCCTATCTGTCCAGCGCCGCGCTGGCGCATGACGCCATGCGCGATGGCCCCCCCGACTTCCGCCCATTCGCCGACGGCGACGTCGCCAAATGCCTACAGGAAAAATGGACAGCGCTGCGTGCGGCAATGCCGCCGGCGGACTGGGGCCCAGCGGAGCTCGACGACATCTTCATCGCCACTGGCCTTCCCGGTATGAGTAAAAAAGTGACCAAAGCAGTAGCGCAGACACGGCACGACGCGCTGCTGCAACAGCTGGGCAGCATCCCCGGTGGTGCAAAAGACCTTGCGCGCATGCGCACCTGCGCCTGTCGTGCCTCCTCACTGTTCCTGGATTCCCTCCCAACCAACCGCATGCTGACTGTGAATGAGGTGGATTACGTGGAATGTAATCGCACTTATGGTGGGAGTGGCGACGGTGGACCGAAGGACTCTGGCCTTCGGTGTCTACAGGGGTCTGCAGCACTGCTGCGGACCGGAGGCTGTGCAGAGATTGGATGTTTTTAGGCTGGTGCGAGCAGCAGCTCGCCACGCAGAGTGGGTGTTCGTTGCTAGTGCTTCGCAGCTTTCAGCTAAGATCCTAGCACAATACCTAGTAATCCATGGCGGGTCATAGGAAGGATGGTCACCGGTTTGAGGAGCTGCGCTACGTCCGAGTCCAAGCCTACAACAGAGACTGAAGCTGGCTTTCTTCCATTTTTGAATACGATGTGGCTGCATGCTGAGGCTGGTGGGCTGCTCGAGCGAACGCGCTACTCCCGTCCGGCTTGGGCGCAATCAGGTGTGCAATCGCGACGCTTCATTTTTTCATCCCTGAACTCGGCACAGGAGCAATCTGTTTTGGATAAATAAATACGAAGTCGTCCTCGTGTGGCTCTCGGCGCGTTTTGTGGACGTTCGAGGTTCACGGAGGTGCACGACACATCCCGTCGTGTGTGCACAAGCAGGCGTTTGCACTTGGTTCCGTTTTGAAGCTAATAGACTTGGATGGCCAGGCATGCTTGCTCCAACAACCGATGCATGCCGAATCGATATCGCAGACGTAGTCTGAGTGCTCCTGCCAGATAGTAATCGGAGACTTCGGGCTGAAGGTGAACCTATTGGCGCATGCTGATCAGTGTGTTAGCTAGGCCACACGTTTTGAATTTCCGCTATCGGTGTCCTTACCGATACACTGTCAACATAATTAATTTGTTCATCGAATCTAACCGATTCGACCTGCCTGCAAGAATAATTTTTTTCGCGACCTCGTTTTCAAAGTTGTGTCCTCTAGCGGGTCCCCACGCTGTCGCTTCTTCTTCGCGGGCGGCTGAAGCTCGTCGCCCTCAACAGCCTCATCAGCTGCTGCTGGATCAGTGTCATCTACATCTGATGCCTCTCTGGGAGAGGCCTCGGGTGGCGAGACTGGCTTTTCTTTGCGAGGTCGACCCACCTGCCGTTTGCGGACGCGAAGATCTACAGCCTCTCGACATCTACAGCACCCGCTCTGCTAGGGACATTACCGCCAAAATACCGAGTCAAGGGATTAACTTTTATGGCACCGTTTGCGGCACTCTTTGTTACTTTGCTAGGGCCAGCGCGGCTGCTGGCAGCAGCTGCAGTCGCGCTTGGCGGCACACGTTCATTGCCACTGTCCATCACATTCTCCAGATTCAGCGGCTACAGCTCGACGCTAGCCGATACATAGTAGTGACTAATTCATTTCCTATCGGTCCTCTAGCGATTCCCTTGTCCCCAGCCACAAATTATTATCGTTTTGCCAACCGATTTCGAGCAAAAAATAAATATTTTTTCACCGATTTAAGCCAAATAATTATTTTTTTTCTCGGCTATAAGCGACATATCGGACTTAGCTAACACATTGA
>JALKAD010000190.1:908153-944937 GCA_024500015.1 Ulva compressa | reverse complement strand
CCTGGCGGGCAACCTGCATCTCATCTGCTGGCCTCCCCCGCGGCTTCCCCAGCCAGACCATCAGCATCAAACACTCCGTGAACCTTCTACAGCACTCGTCACTCACACACCGCTGCTCTTTGCCCACCTGACAGAGCTCAATGTAGTCTTCATGCGTGCGGAGATGTCTGCCACCTGTGCTGTGCACCTGGCCGAGATCGATGCTGCAATCCCCATGCCCCTATGCCATATGAAGCTTGCAGCTGTTTAATAAGTATCCTGCAAAGAAAGGCATCCAAAGGCGCCTCGCTGCAGCTACCAGCCGACTGTCTGCATCATGCTGTCAAGTGGCTGTGCTACCGGAGAAACAACAGGAGGCGCAATCGAGTGCGGGGTGCAGGTGGATGCGGCGCTCGCAGCCGCCGGCGTGGACTTTACGGTGCCCACATTCCTGCTCTCGGAGTGCGTGCTCGTGTACATGCGCCCCGACGAGAGCTCCGCCCTCGTGGAGCGACTCTCCTCCAAGTTTGACACCGCCGCGCTCGTCGTGCGCCCCTCCGCCTCCCGCCGCTGCCCCTGCCCGCACCATAGGATGCACCGCCATGAATAGGAGGGGCTACCCCTGCCCGCACAACCCCAGCCTCCCGGCCACCGCTGCCCCGGGCAGCCCCCCGGGCCGGATGAGCGCCGCCTCATAAGCATCCCCCACATGCACATGCAGTCACTCGTTGCGCATTCAACTCTGTACATCTGCCGCCCGTTCGGCTGCCCTGCTACAGTCGCTCGCATGGCTCGTGCACTGCGCCTGTTGCACTCCTGCGGGCGGTCCGGACTGACTCACAGACACATGAGGTCGGGCCAGGCACGGGGGCCAAGCGCCGCTGCAGCCTGGCACACCGGTCCACCCGGACGGTGTGTCCTGGCCATTCATTTGATCACATCAGCGTCATCCCGTCCTGAAAATCAGCCCCGCTAGTGAACCTGATGCGAACCGCAGCATCGCCTGCCCCCCTCGTGGGTGCTGTCAGGAATCACCTGCATGCGGAATGCCCGTGGTCGATGCGGCCGGCCTGCTGGGCACATGCTGGGCACATGCCTCCGCAGCTGCGGATTGTTGATGCGATCATACGCAGCAAGTGACTCCGCATTGGGTGCGGATCATACGCAGCTGATGCCTCTGCACCACCTATCCCTTGCAGCCGAGTTGAGCTGGCCGTGGTGCCACAACACTTACACCACATGTCTGCATCTGACACTGCTGCATGCGCCACTGTTCGCATTCACACGCTGTCTGCGGTTTGCATCAACACGGTGTCATCAAATGCCCATCGTGCCCCAGCCGAGCCCGCAGCGCCGCACCTGTAGGTGTACGAGCAGATCCAACCGGACACGATGTTCGGGCGGCAGATGACGCGCAACCTGGAGGAGCGGGGCGCGCCGCTGTACGGCGTGCACGCGACGCCGACCCTCGCCGCGCACATGCTGCGCATGACGCGCTGCGGCTGGCACCACGCCTTTGCCGAGGACCTCAACGCGCTGTACCGCGACGTCATCGACGCGGCGGACCGGCTGCGCGTGGAGGCGCTCGAGATGTTTGACGAGTTTGAGGAGTGGCACCTCATCATGGCGCACTACTGCGTGGCGGTCGGCGTGAACGACGCGGCCGGCGCGCTCGCTGACTTCCAGTTCAAGCGCCACGGCGGCACGGCCGCGGCCGCGCTGAGCCTGCGCGGGGAGCCGCTGAAGGTCCCGCCGGCGCCGCTGCCGAATGCGGACTGAGGGGTTGCGGCGGGGGCCGCGCGTGTTTGCTGCGTGTGCTGTGGCTGCTGCACTGCAGAAGTGCTGCGGCCGCGAGTCGGGCCAAGGTCGGGACTTGCTGCGGCTGTGCTGTGTGAGGCCTGCTGCAAGCAACATGCAGCGTGCAACATGCATCGTTCATCGTGCATCGTACAACCTGCAGGGTGCACGGCTATCCAGTGCATATTATGGCTGTGCCACAGACTGAAGCAGGCGCTCGCGGCATTTGGGCAGGTGCGCAAGCGCACCTGCCGGCAGTGGCGCGTCCATGCGGGTGCCTGGTACGTGCTCATCCGTATGCTGTGGGGTAAGCGTGTTGGGAGTGTGTATACAAGCGCAGGTCTAGAGCAGACAGCTCGATCACATTGTGTAAGAGCCTGTGGAAATCTCTGAAAGAGGAGGTCTGCGCATGTGTGGCCGTTCTGCGTCGGGCTCGGGCCGAGACCTGTCATCTTGAGCATGAGCCACTGAGGCGGTTGGCCGGCTGCTCTGAGGGCTGTGTGCGTGGCGTACCGGGTTGAGTATGTGAGAGGTGGGGAAGCGCCGCCAGTGCATTTGGCCGTGTGTGTCGCATGAGGCGTCAAGCGTACCCAGCAGCCTGTGCGGACAGAGGCGAAGTTGCTGTGCTGTGCGTGTACTACATTCGCGATTAAACGTGCCTTGGGGTCGAAGTGCAAGCTATCACGTCTGCAGTCTCGGATGATTGGCCAGAACTACGAGCATGCCATCTATTTGATCCTGGTCAACCTTGCCACACTGACTGGAAATTGTACACTAATAATTCAGTCCCGGCACACTTGCTGTCACTACAGCACAGAAGCAGCGCCAACACAGGACCAGCCTGAAGCTGTGGTTGGATCTCGAGTTTCCGTGATGGCCTGAGAAGTATCCGTAAGTGAGTCATTTTGATTGTGCGTATCAAGGGTTACAGCACGGTGTGCAATGTATGGGCTACTTGCTGGGTGGTGGTCAATCGACATATAGCTTCGATGGAAAGCAGTTGTAGTGCAGACAAATGCGAACCGAATCAGTACCACTCTGCATGCCCAGGTCCACCGTTGCCTGCCATGCTGATATCAGCCCTGGTACGACGCGAATCTTTACACAATCTCCTCACACCAAATGACAAACAACTCGCAGGCCGACTCAACTTCAGGCTCAATGTCACATGGCTACTTGTCCTGTCCATGTCCAAGCGACGGATAGACTGCAATACTGGGTGACCGCTCCTCTGCTGCTACCGAATCAACTTTTCCGGAGGGGTAGTCCTAGGAGCTCGCTGATCTGGTCCCCGGACATCGTCTCCCGCTCCACAAGCGCCGATGCCAGCTTGTGCAGTTTGTCCTCATTGGCCTTGATGAGGCTCTTGGCCCGCTTGTAGGCATCCTGGACCAGCAGCTGCACCTCCTCCTCGACCATCGCCCGCGTGCCCGGAGACAAGGAGTTCTCCTCATACTACACTGTCACCACACCGTCAACACCGTGCCTTACAAGCGGCCCCTGCCGGGGCTGCTGTGCCGCACGTGTGTTTCAGGACAGCTGGACATCTGTCCTGAAGACTTGTATACGGTCACAAGAGCGGGTGGACCTCATGGCTCAGGCTGGTAACCATGACACTCAGCAAATGCCACAGTGAGCGAATTCCACAAACTCGAGCATGAGATTGCATGGTTGCCCACAGAACCAGTACCGGTTCACGGTGTGTATTGCACAGACGTGTTGGTAGGCCGACAACAACTTCAGCATGTGATGTTCACAGACAGAGAGACCGACTCGTCAAGCAGTCATGCAGCGACAGCCACGTGCGGGACAGGATCAATCCACTGTGCATATCCGCAGAATGTCAGTGAGAAACAGATCTGAGAAACAGATCTTGCACCGTCCACCGGTGAAGCAGCAAAAGGTTGGCCCAGCCGCAGTCCTGATGCATGCCCCGATGCATGACACAATGACGACAATGATATGTGCACACAGCGTGTCGAGTGTAGGCGGCAGCAGACTGTGAGATGACGAATACTCAAGCCGGTCCAGGGGCGCGGCACGCCGTGCACACTTCCGCTGGCAAGCCACGGCTGCACAACCGGCAGGAGGCAGGGGAGGGCACGCATCGCGGTTCAAGCCGGAAGACAAGCAACACAGTGGAAGGAGTGGGGGGGCGGGAGGCGCACCGTGAGGCGCTGAGGGCCGATGCGGTCCGAGAATCCATACTCGGTGACCATGGCGCGCGCGATGCGCGTTGCGCTTGTGAGGTCCTGGCTCGCGCCGGTGGTGACGTCGTCGCCGCCAAAGATGATCTCCTCGGCGACGCGGCCGCCCATGCACACGTCCAGCATCGCGAGCAGCTGCCGCCGCGTCATGCTCTTGTCGTCCTTGTCTGGCAGCTGCACAGGCAGGCGCACGGTGCGGCGGGAGGATCACAGCAGCCGCAGGGACAAGGGGGGGAGCACAGCAGGCAGAGGCAGAGGCAGAGGCGCAGCGCGGCCGTGTGCGGTGCAGGGCGGAAGGGGCCGGCACCTGCATGACCATGCCGAGGGCGTTGCCGCGGGGCATGATGGTCGCCTTGTGCACGGGGGAGGCGCCCTTGGTGAGCATCGCGACGAGCGCGTGGCCGCCCTCGTGGTACGCCGTGAGCTTGCGGCTCTCCTCGGTGATGAAGGCGCTCTTGCGCTCCGCGCCCATCATGATGCGGTCCTTCGCGTACTCGATCGCCGCCTGCGTCACGCCCGGCGCCTTGTCCCGCGCCGCCTTGAGCGCCGCGACGTTGACCAGGTTGGCCAGGTCCGCCCCGGAGAAGCCGGGGGTTCCCTGCGCGGCGGTGGCGGTGAGGCGTGGCACCACTCGGCGGTGCCCGCCACGACAGGCACGTGCCGCCTCGTGTGTGTGGTATGGGGATGAATGGGCCCCGCGGGCAACGGCGCGTGTACGAGTGGAGGCGACCATGCGCGTGGGTGCAGCACGTGATGATCCGGAAACTGGGCACACAGTGGGCACACGCTTAAACAGCACGTGGACTGCTGGGATGCAGGCGGGTGTCCCAGTTGGGGACCGCCCGTTGCGAGTGTGCCGAAAGGGCGGCTGCCGCTCAGTGTATCCAGTGGAGATGGCCGGAGCTCGGAGGTCAGTGAGGCAGCGGTGGGCATGCACGCTGTCAGTTGGTGTCGATGAGTGTTGATTGTTGACGATTGGTGGCGTGTGGGGCGTGGGAGGCGCACTCGTGCGATGACCTCCAGGTTGACGTTCTTCTGCATCTGGACCTTGGAGAAGCACGACTCGAGGATCGCCTGGCGGCCCTTCACGTCTGGGTTGGGCACGACTACGTGCCGGTCGAATCGGCCGGGCCGGACGAGGGCCTTGTCGAGAGACTCCGGGAAGTTGGTCGCCGCGACGACGATGACGCCCTCTGTCGGCTTGAAGCCGTCCAGCTCTACCAGCATCTGATTCAACGTCATCTGCAGGTGCAACACAGGCATGTTGCTGCGTTGTGCTGCGGTGCACACGCGGGCATACGCGCTCCGTAGCGGCCCGTTCCGCCTGAATGCTGAGTCATGAGGTAGTGCGCGGTATGTGGCGATCGCATGACCGACCCTTGGCAACACCACATGGCAGAGACACACACGCACGCCTGTTCCGCTACTGCCTGGCTGCGTCACGACGGCGCACACATCACAAGCGGCATGCGCAGCGTGACCCTGCCTGACTTCTCCAGTTGGGTATAGAGCAGAGTGGACAGGGGGCAGGACTGCATGTGGAGGTGTGCAGATCTGAAGACGTGCTGCACTTGCGAAACCGTGTTGCAGTCACCTTCCAGTGCAAAGCGAACGAGCACCATCTGTCGAGCGCGCTTGGGTGGGGCCTGGCTATACAGCACTGGCAGCTGATTGGCAGCCTGAGACACAGCTGTGTGCACAAACGCTTCAGATGCTTGGAAGCATCTGTCGCGGTCCAAGACAGGTTGGTTTCTGGCAGATACTTGTCAATCGATGCTATAGACGGACAATGTTAAGTTGTCGTGAAAGGTAAGGAAAGTTGTCATGAAAGGTAAGGAAGCGTGCGAACAAGCAGTGAGGCGGGTGCTCTTGGCAAGGGCCACTGCACACCTTTTGGTAGAGCTGGTCTTTTGGGTTGCGGCTGCCACCCACTGCATCGATCTCGTCGATGAAAATTATGCATGGGGCGTTGGCCTTCGCTGTCGCGAACAAGTCGCGCACTCTGCGGGCACCCACGCCCACATACACTTCCTCAAACTCTGATCCGGAGGTGTAGAAGAATGGGACGCCTGCCTCCCCAGCAATAGCTCTGGCCAGCATGGTTTTCCCTGTGCCTGCACAAGACACGTGAGGCTTAGCTCACACAAGCAGCAGGTGCAGCGGTAGCAACAAGGGATGCGTGTGGGCGGATGGCACCGACTGTGCCACAGTGGTCTGTTGACAGCAGCTGCTCAGGCTGCGGAAACAGAGTCAGGAGGAACGAGACACTGACACGGCAGTACAGACGCACGTCAGTGATGCAGGAGTTTGCTGCATACCTGGTGGACCAACGAGGAGGATGCCCTTGGGCAGCTTTCCGCCAAGCTTTGTGAACTGACCCGGGCTCTTCAGGTAGTCCACGACTTCCACAAGCTCTTCCTTGGCTTCGTCCACCCCCTTGACATCTTCGAACTTCGTGTCTGTGGGGCGTTGCGGCTTCAGGTCTGGGTTGTGCAGGAAACCCGCTGGCTTCCGTAGCAAAGAGGAGTCTTCCAGAACCCATGCAATCCCCCACAGCAGGCAGAATGTCACCAGCAACGATCGGATGGTAGCCCACATGTGCTCATATGCGCTCTTATCGACCGTCCTCATATACAGGGGTCGATCTTCGGAGCCCAATATCCCTGCTGTGGATGCACCATCCGACCTGGAGCTCCCATCACCTGCCCCCGAAGCTATCGCACCACGCTCAAGCGTTCTAATAAGAGCACTACCACTCAGCTTGTCTAGGCCAGCCAGCGCGCGAATATACTCGCATAGGTTGGCCTCTGTCATTTTTATGTTGCCACTCTCAAACAGCTGCACCACTGCCTCTTTTGACCTACCCCCACCCTCTGATCGATTATTCAAGTCCCGCAGAAATCTAGACTGGAGCTCCGGATCCTGCGGGACCCCCGCATCTGTTGTGCGAGAGCCCCAAAAATGACGGCATTGTGACGTTCCTTGCGGACCAAACTGACGCGACAGTTGTCGGAAGTGATCATTACCTATGCCTCTTGCGAGGATTGGAAGCAATATTTGTGACGCATATCTACGGGTCATTGTACCGGAGTTGGGCCGAAGGAGGGTCCTACCGAAGCCGATCCTCCTGATCCAAGCTGCCTGGACGCGCGAGGGAGTCCATGACTTTGTGGTGTGCAGAGTAATGTGGATTTCCTGCTGTGCAACGGCTCCGGCGTGTGTGATGTCGGTGTGTGGCTACTGCGCCATGGTGCTACGCCACGCACACGCTCGTGACGTGCTTCCCCGGAAGTCCAGTGACGCCGTGCTACCTTGGCCGTGGGTAGATGACGTCGCTTCCACGTGCACGTTTACCCGTTACAAACAGATGTACAGATAGAGGTGACTGCGGAGGTGCTGATCAGGAGATTTGGTTCATCCGCGTGATTTGACGTCGCTACAACTCCCAATCGGTGGCCAGCGCAATGGAGAGGAGAGGTGCCAGCTTCAGCTAGATTCAAATGTAGACGTGGCTGAGGAACAATGCATCGGCCGTCAGGATCGATTATTGCCGGCGAAGTCGCACAAGCCAGTCTGAGTGTGCGAGGCGCTGGTAAACACAGCTGGCCCAACACTGAATGAGAGTTCTCAGGCGGATGGAAATCAGATCCAAGAATCAGCTCGAACGTTCATGGAAAGCTACTGGCTACGCCAGTGAATGTTGGCACACGACAACCTTCGGACTAAGATCATGAATCACGAAACAGTGAGTGCACTGTTTTGTAACTACTCACACCGCTTCATAGCCGTTCACGTCTGCGGATCAGGCGCCTCCCCTCTGCGCCCGTTTCCAGCTTACATGGTGTAATTGATTCATGCCCGGCAAACTGATAGAACAAGCCAAGCACCTCGCAGGTTGTGTGGGCAGTGTACAAGCTGCAGGTCACCCCCTCTCCATTAGGCAATTTCAGTTTGGCGCTGTACAGTTCCTCTGCTTCACGGCGCCAGTAATTCGCATCCAGAGTCAATGCTCACATCGCATGTGTTCCGGGGGAGAGCAGCGAGCTGCTGAAAAGGTGGTCCTGCTGCTACATGTGGGCTTGCTGTGCTCATGGCACACCTCCAACACTGGACACGCATCAAGCCCGTGCTTCAATCACTTGTTTGTCTGGTGCTGCTCTTACACAAGCATCTCGTGAAACCTGATTGTCCCGGCCGGGCCCGGTGAAGCCTCTGTGGACATTGGCACCAGCGCCAGACCTCATCCGGATCCGCAGCCGAGCGGGAGCCCTGCGGGAATGAGGCAGTTCCCACCAATAGAAGGAAAAAGAAATAAAAACTTTTTTGCACACCGTGAGAACCAGGCGGACATCAGCCATGACACGCCTGCAAGCAGGAGCATGGGTGGGAGAAGGAAATACTGGCCTCATGGATACGGCTATGCAATCATACATACAACACGCGCAACTCAGCACGCAGCAGCAGCGCCCACAGCACCAGGCACCGACCTGCGCCGGCACGAACCACGCGCGCACCTGCGGCCACAGCGCAACCACAGCGCTGCCACCGCCGCTGGCGCGGACGAGCGCACATCAGGTATCTGAACGGACGAACCGGCGATAGACGCAGCCGCCGGGTGGGTGCTCAAGGCACGGAGTCCGGCATTGGAGCAACGGGACAATGCGGCCAACGGGTCCAACCGGGCAAGGACCACACCCGCCGTCCCAGTCCCGGGGTGCTGATACTGCCAGCGCTCGACCGTGCCATCATGCAGCCGAGGGCGCCCTTACAACAGCGTCTGCCTGAACAATCGGGTGAATGGCGGTGCGATGCTGCAGCCGAGGTGACCATGCCAAGGCAGCAGCGCTCTGCCACCACGTGAGCAAGCTGTTGAATCGGAATCGCAGCAGTGATTATCGCAACACATGTGACAGCAACGCCGGCAAGACAGTGCAGTCCTTCATGTATACGGCATGCGTGCGTCAAGCCCATTCAGACCCGAACCATGGTCAACCAAGCTCCACACTACAACTTCAATCCACATTAGCTTCGCAAGCAAGCTCGTGTGTACAGCCTCAGACATGCACCTGCGCTAGTGTGCTGGTGATAACAGTTTTTGGAAGCCACTTGGTGTTCAGTGGGCCAAACGTCCTCGTCATCGCCATCCATGGACCTGCATCTATCGATGGGGCCCGTTCTATCCCATGCTCCAGTTAGGGTCAGCCATAGCTAGGCATGACGGGCCGCTGCAACTGGCTGTCAGTGCATGATCTGCAAAGCCTTGTTTGTCAGCTGTTTCAGATGCACTCATGCAGACAAGGAGGGAGCACCAACAACACGGCGCGGTATTTGTTTTGACACCATTCGAATTAAGGAAGTGCGTGCGGCACACAAGAAGCAGCTGGGACATGATCGAATAGCTGTTTGATGCAGGTGCCGACGCCCTGGGCTGACTGAGCCAACAGGGGCCCTGCATGCTCTTCCGCATCAGAGGTGCCCAGTCGGAGTGGTACAAGTGTAGGGGGACGCCATCCTCAAGCTTGACCATTCCGGAGCCTGGGGACAGGTGCAGCAGGAGCTCATCCAACCTCTATGGTCACATAGTCAGGAATGGTGCCCGCATTAGACGAGCCAGTGACAGAAACAGTCACAGTGCATTCGGTCCAGGCTGTACCCGCCGCCGCCTCCCATTGCTGACTCTCGTAAAAGGTAGGATCAGGTGACATTTAGAGATGACACCACACAGCACAGCAGAAGCACGCTGGGGAGTGTGCAGTCACTGCACACCGTTCCACACCAATCTCGATCGCCCATCTGGGTGAACATCAGTCATGCACAGCCTCTGGCAGGGCCACTGCACTGACTCATGGGAACTCACAGCACAGCGGGACTATGCAGCACGCCATGATGGCGTTCCCTCGCATGACAATCCAGTGATGACCCGCTGCACAGGCACACGATGACACTGCATCTTGAGTACCTCAAAACCTTACAACCGGGTGTGCACCATGGAACAACGTGCGCAGCACAGGGTGCGCTGCGCACCGCACCACCACTCGGCATCTCCTACCAACAGCACTACCGGACGGCCGGCGGGCGACAGCAGACGCACGCATGGGCACCCTGAGCAGGCGAACAGGTGTCAGCCATGTCGCGCCGCGGTCGCCGCCCCCCGGCCGCCCCATCAGCCACCGACATAAACTGTTCATTCACCTCCTGCACAGCCATACATCCCACAGCTCCGGCCATCTCCACTGGATACACTGAGCGGCAGCCGCCCTTTCGGCACACTCGCAACGGGCGGTCCCCAACTGGGACACCCGCCTGCACCCCGCAGTGCGCAGCAGACTGCCAGCGCGCTGCGGGGCGGCAGCATGCGCGCATCCTGTTGCGGTCGACCGCTGCTGTACAGAGTGTGTGCGGGCGAGCTCTGTCGCCGCCCGCGCACACAGCGCAAAAAAAAATCATGAGAAAGTCAGACCGATGACTCCCGCACATGCCGCTCGGCCGCCGCACGCCGCGCGGGCCCTGGTGTCCGCGGCGGCCGCCGCCACGACATGCATGCGCGGCAAGTCAGAGAGCAGGCTGCCTAGAGCAGCCGCAAGTCACCTACAACGCTCTCGCGTCCTTTGCCATACGTTCAGCTCAGAAAACAAGCGCATCAGCGCCGGTGCGCCCCACTCCGGGCCACCGCGGCCGCACCGCACCTGATCCATGTCAATATACCAGCACAGCACAGCACGGCATCGCATCCCCTGTGCGAACCCTCCCTTCCTACCCCCACCCCCCGGCTCCTCCACCCCATCATGCACCGTTTCATACAACGTCCAGAATGGCTGCACACCTCACATCCGCGAACAGTCGGACAACCCCGCCCCTATCACATCATGCACGGAAGCGCGTTCACAGCGCCCCTCAGTCACAACAACCCCCATGTCACGTCACCGCACCCGTCCCGCCGCGCCATGCGCCCGCTCAACTACACCGTGCCACAGCACTCACAGCGCGAGCTTCATGCCCAGCCGTAGCGCGGCCGCCGCCTCGTGCTGCAGCAGGAACCACCGCACCCCGCAGTTGGCCCACTGGGAGTACGCACTGCCGTGGACGTACATGTCGCGCTCCCACGCCATGTCTGCCGACCCGCCGCGCAGCACAAAGCGCTCCGGATCCTCCAGCGCGACGCGCGGCTCCGACGGGAGCATGTGCATATGCGCAGACGCGGACGGCGACATGCGGTCCTGCATCGGGCTGATCGCGCCGCTGTGCTTTGCGCGCTGAGGCGTGGTCTCCACGCTCATGTTGCTGTTGCTCCCCGCGTCCCACGGCGCGTCCCCCTCGCGCGAGTCCGAGTGGCCGCTCGCGCCGACAGAACCCTGTGCGTTGACCGGTCCAGGCGTGCCGGATTTCCGTTTGCTGGACTTGAGAAGGTTGCTGATCCGGGTCATGATCGGCTGCTTCTTCCGCCGCCCCCCCTTGCTGCCCGGCTTCGAGCCCGGGGTGCTCGAGGCGCACGACACATGCGTGTGTGGGTTGGCCGCGCTGTCCACGCTGCGCGCCATGAGCGACGCGGCCCCCCAGCTGTCCAGCGCGAGGTCCTCGTTCGGCTTGCCCGAGGGCGTTGCGGCGCAGGTCGTGGCTGTGGGTGGCGTGGGCGGCGCGCCGCAGTGCGACCGCGGCGCCGGGGGGGTGTCGCAGCTGCCGGGCAGCGGCGCATGCAGGATCTGCTGGCACGCCCTGACCATCGAGTTTGGCGGCCGAAGCCGACTCCGCTCTGAAAAGTGCGAAAAGTGTCCTGCACAGCACGCCTCGCTTGACCAAACCGCAGCAACACTGCTCCCATTCAATTTGGTTATGCACGCGGGATCGCAGAAACAAATACATCACACACAGCACGCAGCGGCGCCCAAAGAGGCACCAAATCAGCAGAGTGCGGGATTCGAGCATGGGCGCACACCTCCGGACACGGACGCGTCGTACTGTGGCAGAAGCTTCCAGCCATCGCGGGCGACCTCGGCCACGGCGCGGATGACAAAGTCGACCTCTTGGCTGGACATGAGGTGGCTGAAGTGTACCTGCACCCAGCCGGGACGTGCCCAGCCCATGCCCTTTGCGACGGCCGCCTCGAGGGCCTCGTGCGGGTTTCCAAACGCGTCCACCAGCGTCTCTTCCACCGAGAGCAGCGCGCTGTGAACGTATCCGATGCCGTCCTGCCATTCGCTGACGCACCCCACGTCTGCCTGCACCATCGCCCCACGCTCTCAGCACACAGTCTCCCCGCTGTGCCGTGGCAACACGGCGTGCACCCATCTCGCGTTGAGAGCACCTCGACGCGGTGCACTGTTCGAGGACACCGCTGCTCTGATGCAGGCAGCCGATGCAAAGCAGGCGGTGTGAGCACGGATGGGCTGTTCTTCACAGGGAGGCCGAGGATCGAAACAGGCACGGAGGTGGGACCCACCTGAATGCCGTAGACGTCGGACAGCGCGTTGGCGACAAAGCGGTGGTGCAGCAGCATCGGCATGCCGACCGCCGGCTGGCCGTTGCGGCCTGCCGACATGAGCGGGAAACGCTGCACCAGAAGGTTGAAGCTGACGACCGGTAGCCGTGGCCCTGGCGCGTCCAAACCGAGGAGCTGCACTCCCGGGATGGCACGCCACGCTGTGATGGCGCGCCGCGTGTACTCCTCCGTTATACTGTGCATGATCGGCGGCACCATGTCGCTGTGCAGCTGGACAGCCAGCCCAGCACGGACCACGCCCAGCAGGTTGGCCGGGTCGGAGCCCTCGTGGTGCTCGACATCGGCGATGAAGGTGTCGACGAAGCGGCCGGACAGGCTCTCAAAGCTGTCAGCGCTCGACGTCTCGCGGCCCTGCGGCACCGCAACCTGGATGACGCTGCGGCGGATGACGAGCACGGACGCCGCGCCGGCGCCGCCGGGCAGGCTGCTGGGCGACATGACGACCGCGTCTGGCTGCTCCGCGGCGCAGGGGGAGCGCAGACCGGAACCGCTCGAGGTGGTGCAGGCCAGGGGCAGGGACGCTCCGGCGCCCGAGTACTCAAACACTGCGACGGCGCCATGCTTGTGGAGGAGGCGTGTGAGAGCGCGGTAATCCGCGACGGCGCCGGTGACAGGGCACGCGAGCGAGAAGGTTCCGATGATTAGCGATGACGCCGCATGCTGCACGAGCATCGCCTCGAGCATGCCCATGTCCGGCGCGCCTGCGGCGTTCATCTGAATCACCTGCACGCCACAGCGCACGCTCAGCAAATTTAAAACTTGCGTTGCGGAGCATGCGCCAGCGGCCAGCCAGCTGCGATGGCGCAAGTGGTGATGGCATGTGGCTTTGAAGGTTGTGCCGCATGCTGCGTGAGGGCGCACCACGTGCTCACAGTCGATGTCCTGCCACACGACCGACGTGCTGCGCTCCTCGGCCGTGCTGTGGATGACGACAGGGCGGTGCACGGCCGCGCCGGCGCCGGCGACGGCCGCGTGCCGGAGGCCAAGGAGCTGCGCGAGCTTGCCGACGGCGGTCGGGAGGCCGTTGCCGGCAAAGATAATGGCATACTCGTCGCGGGGGGCGCCGAGGAAGCCTGCGACGCTCTCCCGCGCGTCCCGCAGATACCCCTTGGACACCTTGACGCTCGGACCCGCATTGTGGCCCGACGCGTTGCCAATCCACGGGTACACTGCGGTTGATAGATACTCCTCCACCGGTTGCAGCGCGCGGCCGGAGGAAGCGCTGTCGACCTGGACCAGCACGCGCTCGCCGAACGGCGTCTGGAACTTGGTGCCCTGACCGATGATGCCGGACCGGAGGCGGGCCAGGTTTGGGCCGGGGCTGGCCGCGGCGGTGGCAGGGCTCGCCGCGCAGCTCTCTGGGGCGCATGCATGGTACATGCCCGTGGTCGGCATCGTGGAGGGGCGGGCGATGTTGTATGCGGGGGAGCGCGCGCTGGTGGGCCGCGGCGGCGAGCCGCCGGGGGTCATCGTCTGCGGCGGCCGCATCGTGACTTGCGGGTGCATGTCTACAGGCGCCCAGTCCTGCGGGCCGCAAGTGGTCGCCGGGGCGGGGGTGTTGGAGTACAGTGTCCAAGGTAGCGCCTCATGGCCCTGCACACGGCGCGGTGACGGTTGACCACGGTTTACCACAATCCGATCGCATGGCGCTGAATGCTGCAGCACCAGCCTGTAGTGGCTGGAGGTGGAGTGAGGGAGCGTGGAAAGGCTTGGTAGCAACAGTGTGGCAGGAAATGACGGTGGCAGGCCGATGGCATGAGTCAGGTGTGCTTGGTAGCAAGCTGAGGCTGGGGTGGCTGGAGATGAGTGAAGTGGGAGATTGGGGAAATGGATGGATATGATGTGTGGGAGTTGGGTGATGACAGTGGGGAGGGTGGGATGATGCCCCAGAGCCAAGAGGATGAGGCCTGGGGCACTCAATCAATCAGGGCCTACATCTGCAGCTGCATGTGATGCTGCTGTCTGGCACAGAGATGTGACCTGTGGCGAGCACGCAAGACCATTGGTTCTCAAGACCATTGGTTCTCAACAAACCGTGAGGCATGGAGCCACACGCTTGTGGCCTGCGCATTCATGGAATTCGCAGGTGCTACGATCTCGTGAGGCAGATGGATGCTGTGGGCCAAGCTGGGGCCAAGCTAGAGAGTTGTAGGAAAGCTTGGAGTGCAGTGCAGGTGTGTGAACCTGACTGGGGCTGCTGCTGGTGAAGGCCTGTTGTGGCTTGCAGGTGTCATGAAACAGCACCTGCCCGTTTGGCATGGATAGATTCACAGGCTGAATTGCCATCAGTAAGGCATTGTCAAGCTGGCATGGGGCCCATGCCAGATGCTCGTGCAGGGCTGGGCTGCCCACTGCACAGGCGGGTGTGGCCTGAAATGGTGATGGGTTGGTCTGGGCAGTGGGTGCTGGTGCAGGCCATGACCCCTGGCCTAGCAGCATCGCAAATTATGGTGGCAGGCAGGGCGGGTGGTGAGTGGGACATGGTGTGAAAAGGGTGTGAAACTGTGTTGCCGCGAACTTGAGGGTGATGATGGGGGTGGTTGCCACGAGGACGGGATCAGAGCGCTGCAGCGGCCCCGCATCACGCAGGTGCCCGGTGACACGGAGCACGCGTGCGAAACGACTTCCGCCGTGTGAAAAACAAGTCCACTCGCATACATCTTGAGGCCGAGTCGGCGCGGCGGAATTGACACGATCAAGCAATTGTGGGCGTGTGGTTGTGTTACGCTAGGGCAAGAAAGCATGCAGAGAGTGCGTAAGCGTGGAATCAACGTAAGAACAGGGCTGGCATGGGATAGGGAGTTGTTGACCAGCGCCGTTGTCACGTATACACCACCGCAGATCAGCGGCGGCGGCGCTGGCAGATTCATGCAGTGATGACTCACTAGGCCGCAGATCCGGCATGTGCAGGCGGTCGAACAGCCGGCCAGTCAACATGATTGCGATCAAACACGCAGCGCCTAGTGTGCAGCATCGCACGAGCGCGGTCAAACCGACCAGGAAGGATCAGTTGGCGGTGGTGAAGCTAGCACCGGAACTGCACCGCTACAGCACGCTGCTGGGCGGCCCACGGCCTGTGACAGGCCTTCGTGGAAGATTTTGCATCACTGTGAAATCAGCGTCGCCTCATTCACAGAGCGCCGCAGAGGTCCAAACTCGCGTCCAACGGGCGCAGGCGACGTGCACCAGAAACTATGCGTGCGAGTCTGCGCAGATCCAATGCCAAGTGAACCGTGCAGGCGAGCAGTTGAGCTTTGCGACGGAGTGGTGCACCGTGGTGTGCGGGGCGGTAACCCTGCTGTGTTGCAGCACGCCGAGTCACGGGGGATGACGTACGGCATGCACCACCAGAGCGATTCTGACGCCGTTGCATATGAAACGGCATATCAGAGGCGACACAGGCACAATGTATATTGCACTGAGCAGACAACTGTGTGGCTCCTGCTGGGGCCGGCCGACATACCCCGTGAAAATCCAGAGAGAGGAAGTGCGGCGCCCGGAGGCAGTGACGGGTGTTGACGTGGGGTTTCGACACCGCGTGCATAGCCTTGCAAGGCCTTGCAAGGCCTTGCGGGACGGAATTCGATCCTGGGCATGGGAGGTTCAGAGCGCTCGAATGGTCTTGGGAAATCAAGGTTGGCAGACCGCACCACGTCAGGCAGCCGATTGACACGCAGTACTGTATGTATAGATTGCTCATCGGCGTTGTCATGTGGGCAAACCGCGACGTGATTTGACATGCTAGCTGTGAACTTGTTTTGGCAACGCCGTCCTGTTGCGGCGACAGGCCTGAAAAATGACTTCAACATAACAAGTCGCTGTTCAGCACGTTACACATGTGTTCCAGTGACGACGCGCGGAAACGGTGCTCGCAGCTGTCTGCGGACAACAGGGCGGGCGTGAGCTCCGTACAACAAAAGTTGCGCAAGCCAGCCTGAAAGAGTCGCGCATACACCGAGATGATAGCCGTCACGAGCATGCTGGGAAGGCAAGCTAGTGAAAGCACGTCCATGTAGCCGAGCAAGAGCGCGACGTGCGACTGGGGATGCACGAAACGAACCGATCGTGCACAGCGTTCCATCGATGCGCAAACACAAACCTGGCTGCACAAGGTGTTGCAAGTGTCTGCAATTGGTCGTCGCTGTGAGCTGACACGTTGCCTGTGACCAGCAGGCGCGTGTGCACCAGCTCCAGTCGCAGGACAAGCAAATCGTATCACGTCCGTTCTTTCCTACCGGCATGCAAGCGCTTCGACAGGCAGTAAGTTCCTTGTAGAAGCACTGTGTAGCTCACCTGCCTACCAGAATGCTGCGGCAGCGCCATTCACGCCCTGGGCCTGCTGTCGCCCGGTGCGTTGGAGCTAGGCTGTTTCACAAGCTGTTGTGGCCGGCGACCATCTCCGTCCGGATCACCGAGCTTCTACGATGAAAATTCACTCTGGATGAAAGGAACTGAAAATCTGCTGTCCCGGTCACTTGGCGAAAAACCAACGAATTAACTGACACACCACCGCTTCTCGGCTTTACAAGAGACGTTTATGACACAGATGTTGGCACGGGAGTTTAGTATGGGACGGAACAGTGTAAAATGGCGAGGCTTCTTGCGATGTCATCCCTTTCCGCTGGTCCCATGCTGGCGTTGGTGTGGGCCGTGTTGACACGCAGCCGGCCTATCGAGACACGCATGGTGCCCATGCAGTTGCATGCAAACTGCTTCAATGTAACACGCAGATGAGCCGTGATGAACTATCGTGGATGATTCGGCTGGGCACCATGCCTCCATCCTTCGCGGCAGCTTGCGTACAAGAGACAGGATCGTCCACGGGATGTCTCAAGTAGTGGCAGTGCGCACGGGTCAGCGCAAGGGCGGGACCTAAGCGAGTGCACGACGCAATTGTGCATGGCTACAAGTTTCATGATTGTAAAGGCTCGTCGCGTATATGCCTGTTGCCGGTGTCGCTAATATGTTGTACTATGCGTGACGATTATGCAAAATTTTAATATCCGCTGGCGACTTTGACCTTGTCCTGCAGAGTGAGTCTGGGCCTTCCAACACACCATCTTCATCCTTAAGAGCCGTAAGCAATACGAGGAGTGTGTCATGTTTGCACCGTCGGCCAAACTTGACATGTATAAGCTTGTACTCCAGGTCATGCGGGAAGTCGACTCTGGAGCTCGCGCCCCTGGAAAGGATGCATGCTCATATGCATGCAAATGCACAACAGATGCCACTTGGTCGCGACGATTCAGGTGCCGTCAGACATCTGATGCGTTTATGAACAGTTTCCAATGGGTGTACGTCCACTTTCAAGCTCCGTCTGGTGGTCAGTGGAAATGTGTACGGAGCTCCGCGGAGTCTTGACTTGCTCGGCAGAGCGTGCACGGCCAGCTGCCCCGAAACTTCGCGAGACGATTCAAAAGTAAACGAGCGCGACACGGATATCTCCTAAATGACTGCTGTTTTGCTAACAGAGCAAATGTGTTCGCGTCTAATTCCGCTTGACGGTGTTCACTTGCATAGTCTACATTCCACATGCATTCGTTGTGTACACGCTGGACATATACCGTCGGCCAGTTTGACACAGACCACTCGACTCGCTGTGTTGGATCAAACAATATTCGAATTGCTGCTTCGAAGGCAAGCGAGTTCTTGGTGTCGCTGAACGGTCGCGGCTGGCACCACCTGAACACTGACAAGCGTTAACGTTCGGGCCTTGATCGGATGCTGCCTCATGGCCGTTGCCGTAGACTATGTATCCCGCATTGCAGAAGGCCTTGAGTGTGTCGAGAGTGCTCTACAGGGCGTAGACAATTCTTCCGCGCTCTGCTCGCTCTGCCTTCACGGCAACTTGATACCTCGCTGCTCGGGGACAAGCAGTCTGACATCCCTTACGGACCTGAATTTGTCTGCAAATCGAATTGATAGCCTGGAAGACCTAGCATCCCTTCCAGCTCTGCGCAATCTGAACTTGGCGAGCAATCGGCTGCAAAATGTTGACAGCATGCCTCACCTTCCTTCCTTGAGCCGTCTCAACCTTGCACATAACCATGTTTCTAGTATATCTGGGCTATCGATGCTCGGAGGCGCGAAGCTGCAGTCGCTGGACGTGCGCAGCAATCGCCTTGTCAACATACAGCAATTGGCAGTGTTGGCCATGATGCCACAGCTACGGACCTTGAATGTTGCTGGAGGCATCAAGCCAAATGCTTTTTCCAGTATACCTGGTCTGCAGATGGCTGTTGCGGTAGCATTGCCACAGGTGAGCCTCTTACCCCATACAGGTAAACGCGTGTGCACATGTTGTACCAGCAGGGGCCATGCCCTCTTCGGCTCTTGATTCCAGATGGATTGATATTTTGGGAAAGTCACAGCCCAGATGCTTCTGCATCTGGTGGTCTGGCCACTCGTCAGCTTCCATTGCTGTTGCTGATGCTACGTTTGATCCAGACTGCCTACAGGTTACATCACTTGATGGCTGCGCACTCCAGAGTCGAGGCAGCACCACAGCAGACACACGGCTCGTCGCATTACAGCTCTCGGCCTTTCAGTGCCGGCCATCACAGCGTGATGCTTCTGCATCCGTGCCCAAGCCAGCCAGTGCGGACCGGGACTACCTGGCGCCTCTACACTCGGGGGCAACTAGACCCCCACAACTATCAGTTTCAGGCACCTGCCAAACTCCAATCCACCCACCGCACTCAGCTGCAGATGCGCAGCCGGCTGTTTGTGACACTGCACAGGAAAATTGCAGCGTGATGTGCAACTCAGCCTTCGCAACAGCAGCAAAAGCTGTGCGGCACACAACAGCACCAGGCCATGACCGTACCATCATCGCTGCGCATCCTCGGCCTGAAGTCACCAGCAGCGACAGTGAACACAGGCTGGCATCAGGCCCCAGCCCGCAGCGGCCGGGTTTACGCACAGCACCTCACGAGCGAGAAGACTGGCATACACATGAGCAGCGGCTGGCGCTGCTTGAACAGTCCCTGCTGCGGCATGCTGCAGCCAGCGGCAGCGCTGGCGGCAGCACAGTCATCCATGTGCGCCCCTGCTCTTAGCCGCTCGCAGTTTCCGTCCAGCCTGGCCGCTGTGTGCTTCCTCAGTCAGCTCATCCTGCTTAGCTGTGTTTGTGGCTCCGGGGCGACCCGGGCGTGACTGCTGCACAACTGCCCACTGCACATGCGCAGCACTGCGTGGAACATCTAGGCTCAGACGTTGGGCTGTGTCTTTGCCGGCTGCGCTTGGTTGCAGCGCAGAGCATGGCGTTGCAGGGCCGTGTTAGCCAGGTGTTGTGGACTCGTTCTCACGGAGCAGCAGATGCTGACCGTGACCGTGCTGGCATCCACCCGCCACTGCCTGAGCAGTACTGGCGGTAGTCGTGTCATGCCACGATGATCCTTCCGCTGCATCTGTGGCCCGCTTCCGAAATCGGCAAAGTAGCAGATAGCCTTGCCACCGTTCGGCACGTCTAGCTATGAGTGGGACGTGGACGCAGCACCGGGAATTCTGGGGGTTGCATATGCATCCGCATCGAGCGGCGCGCAGGGACAGCATGCAGCTGATCTCTGGACCTGCAGTCGCACAGGCTGTATGAGCTGCAGGATGTTGCTAAGGGTTGGGCATGCGATTAGCACATCAAACGCACTATCTCATGGCTCAGCAACCGGGCGGAATCTGCCTCGTGGCAGGCAGACTTTAGGCAGCTCTGCCCGCTACAGCTGCCTCTCCAGGCTGTATGTGTTACAGGGTGTTGCCATGCGCTAGTCATGGCCGTAGCACATCCGACGCACTACCTCACAACTCAGCAACCGGGCGGATTCTGCCCGCCACGGCTGCCTTTCCAGACACACCAGTCATGATCTGCAAGCCCATTCTGAACAACAGCGCGTTGCCTCTACACAAACCTACACTCAGTTCTCTTTTCACATTGGTGATGTACTGCGCCTGTTCCTGTATACCACACTCGACAGCAATATCAGCCAGATACTTCAGATGCGACAATGCACCCTTGCTCAACCTGCCGAATGTCTCATGCGACAACGCAACAAAGTCGTACGCATGCGGATTATAGCGACGATAAGCAGCTGCCTTGTGCTTATCGCGCACCGCCGCCGCAGCGCCATCCCCACGGGCTGCCGCTCTGCGATACGTCTGCGCCACAGGGTCAATCACAGACACATCCGCAATGCGGAGCTCACCGCTGGGCGGAACACACAAGATATCCCCGATTTTGTCCGCCTCCGGCACCACACCTGAGGCCGGCTCTGTGTGTGTGTGTGTGTGTGTGTGTGTGTGTGTGTGTGTGTGTTGCCAGAGGTGTGTGTTGCTAGAGGTTTCAAGCACCAGACCGTCAGCTGGTGAAGCACAGGCGCACGGGGAAAGCTCAGCACAGACTGCTCTGCCCCTCTCGGCAACCCCTCTTAACACTCATGTATTGGTGTCTGTGTGTGTGCAGGAGCAGGTGGACGCTGCGTCCCAAACATGCGACGCTGTGCCGGCAGCCCCAGACGCCGGACGTCCACAGATGGTGAGTGCGGCCACGCAGGCGACGGCTGTGGAGGCGGGCGCAGCGGAGGCCGAGGCGCTCCGCGCTCGCACTGCGCTACTGCAGACGGAGCTGCTGCGCGCGGTAGAGGCTTTGGAGGGGCGCGAGGCTGAGGCGGCAGCACAGCACGCGCGATCGGCCGCGGCGGCCGCTGAGGCAGACGCCGCTGCAGCGGCACGCATCGAGGCGATCGGCGCGGCTGCGGATGCCGCGGTGGGAGCTGCTAGGTGCGCTGGCGTCGACGTGCATACATGTGTATTCACATGTATCTGCTTTGTGGCTGGAGGGGGTGGTTGCAGCAGCACCCTGTTGCAACTGGATCTGGTTGGTGACCCATGCATGTACGCGAGCCCGCGATGGAGCCAACATGGCCAGCTGCAGCGTCCACCCCGCGCGAGACCTTGTCACGCGTGAGGTGATCACGTACAACGTCCCGCCTGTTTCCTTGACCGTCGTCGATGACGTCAGTATCTCACGCCCGTCCACACTGTAGAACGGCGGGCGCGCCTGCCGTTGCTTGACCACCATGTTCACTTTCCCGTGTTGTACATGTGACACCGCTAACCGTTGTAGCGATTGGTGTGGTTTGGTGTAATAAGATCGTACTGAATGACAGTAGCGCCTGCCACTGGCCGTCGTGAGGTCGAGGGGGAGACGGAAATACGGTGAATGCACAGTCGGCAGAGCTCTGTCCCGTGCACGTGTCTGCCGCCAGCGCGTACTTCCGTCTTGACGCCCTAAAACGTGAGCCGCGAGTTCTGGTGCCGCATGGCCCTCGCAGCGTCGATACCGTAGCGACTGTTGGAACATGTTGGCGTGGCTTTCGAAATTCAGCTGCAGCGCGACCGATCGAACATGGCTGACGATTACCCGATCTCATCGCTAGGCCTAGTCGACGCAGTGAGCATTCGCTCGAGCGGCCCGCGGCGTAGACCTTGCCCAGGCCTGGCCAGGGCCTTGATCAGAGTGTGTCCATGGCCACACGCTCGCCTTGCTGCCCCTGCGGGAGCTCCTGGGAACAGCTTTCATGCTGCACACGCTAGCCACCCATGAACCTCCGGGAGAGTAACAAGCAGCAGAGCACCCGTCTATGCATCATATGCCATCTCCTGCCGAGAGTGGCTTTGGTCGCGGGAAGGGTACCTTTCCCCCATCTGCGCGCGATTTCGGTGTGCACCGTGCGGTGTGCACATAGGAAGCGCGAAATCCATGCAGGAGTGTGCATATGCTGCGCCACATGCTCAGCACGTCTTAAACGCATGTTTACCCAAGCGCATGTTTACCCAAGCAGACCAAGCTTGACCTCAGACACCACAGGTTCGACGAACGAGGGATCAATGTATATAATCTTGCTAGGAAGCGCCGTTGGTCCGGATCCTCTGTCCGGATCCTCGGGTCGGTGTTCGACGTTCTTGAGAGTCGCCCACTGCGCACGGGCGGCGTACGCGTGTTTAGTGCGTGTTCTACATGATCGGAAGCAAGAGCATGATTGATTTTCTTATTCGCCCCGCATTAAAATCAGTCTGAGCGGCGCACGTTGTGTTTTATCGGGTCTTGCAAGATCTTGGTCTGCCGTGCTTCGACCCGCACAAGCAGAGCTCAGCAGAGCCGCCCTACCGCGGCTTACCAGCTGCCTGAGGAATGCCGCGGCGCGCCAGCTGCGTCGGGCACAGATATCGACTTGAACAGCTTACAACCGCCCCCTGCGGAATAGATCACTTTAACGATGAATTAGTTTCAGTCTTGACGTGCTTCTCACTTTCAAATTCTTCATTCCTACCCACTCGTGGCAAGTATAACATTCAAATTGACAGAGTACGAGCGCTCTCACATGAATTCGAAGCGGAAGCGACCATATGCGCAGGCAAAACTCGGTGACACTTTGTTTCCACACAATCTTTGTTTTTTCGGCAGTGAAGGCCTGCGTCGAGGCAGCCTTGACGGAATCACTGTCCACAACGTTGGTTGAAAACGAGAAGCTGCGCGGCCGCACTTCGCTCGTCCAATGCTGAGTCTGCAATGCGGTGGCCACAGGGTCGCAATGCTCGGTATCGGAGCGTCTGGCGCACGCGGCAACAAACGCCATCAAGCAGCTAACAATACAGTGAGCACATCCAACCGGGCGGCCCCTCTGTTGGGGCTTGCACGTGCATGTACTCCTGCCCAATCCCGCTCCGATGGGATCCCATGCATGCTTAGCAGCACCTGTTATGTTCTGACATGCATGGTCAGTGTAGGAAGGAACAAGAGGCAGCGCAACAGCGATTGGCGGCTGTGCAGTCCCAGCTAGAAAAGGCAGAATCAGCTGTGTGCGAGTTACGCGAGAGCGGCGCGCGGGAGCGGGCGGATGGCCAGGAGCGGCTCCGCGCGGCCGAGGCGGCTGCCGCAGCGGCACAGCTCGACCTGGAGCGGGAGCGCATGCAGCGCCGCATGTGCGAGGGGGAGGCCGGCGCGGCTGCACGCGAGGAGGCGGCCACCGCGGCGCGTGCTCTGCATGCTGCGCGCCTCGACTCAGAGCGCCTGGAGGGTGCCCTCACACGGGTGCAGGCCGGGAAGGCCGAGCTTGAGGAGGCGCTGCGTGCTGCGCGTGCTGAGATGCTGAGCGCGCACTCGCACGTGGCCAAGGCGACCGAGGAGCTCACGCTGGAGGTGTCCAAGGTGTGCAGCTGCTGCGCCCCGGCCACATCTGCAGGCCTAAGCTCAGCACGGCACGGGTGGCCGCGTGCTGCCGGCACGCCCGACCAAGTTTTCTGGAGTTGCTTTGCATGCACCATCCTGGCACTGTTGCTGCACAGCTCTGCACGATCTCTATGAGAGGACATCTGGGTTCGGGATTGGTACAGCACGACAACTTTGTCAGTGAATGCTTGCCGTGCGAGAACGGTGCCTGTGCCATAATGGTGACCGGTCCGACTGAGTCGCTCTTGATTCCGTCAGTCCATGAGGCATGTGGGGCGATGTGTGCGATGGAGGCGGTGCGTGAAATGGAGGCAATGTGTGTTACACAGTGATAGATCTAGGACCCAGCAGCGCCGAGGCAACAGACCAGGCAACACGCAAACAGACAGACAGGCCACCGCAAGCACCAAGGCCACTCTCCGCACGAGATAATGCCAGAACGAATTTGTTCGAACAAGGCAATGTTTGTAGGCACGGAGGCAGCAGCGCGAGGCAGAGGAGCGGCTGCAGGAGCGTGCTGTGGTCGAGCGCGAGCTGCATGCGGAGGCGGCACGGCTGGCGTCTGCACTGGCCGCCGGGCAGGCTGAGCGGGACGCCGCGCTGCAGCGGGCCTCGGAGGCCGCGCGCACACGCATGGACGCCGCGGTCGCAGAGGCGCGCGAGGACGGCATGCGCAAGGGCGCCGCCGACGCCGCTGCCGAAGCGCAGCAGCAGCAGGCACAGCACATGGTGCGAGCACCATGCTGGCGACACATGCACTCCGTGCTGCGTGCTGTGTACTGGAACTGATTGGCGTGCGCGCAGGAAGAAACATCTAGACTGGGTGCCAGACGCACTTGATGTCTGCTTCAGCATTGTGTGTGTTGCTGTGCAAGCCCTGCGCGGTGTTGATCGTTCTGGGGTTGTGCAGAGGGAGTGTGCCCGGCTCGAGGCAGAGCTGCAAGCGCAGCGGGACGCGCACAGCACAGCGCTCCAAGGCATCCGCGCGGATGCTGCAGCCCTGCTTCGTGAGCATGACATGGTGTCTGCCCAGCTGGCAGAGGCAAAGCGCGCAGCGGCCGGTGACTCTGCCGCACGGACACGCATGGACGAGGAGCGTGAGGGAATCGTGCGTGACCTCATGGCCCTGGTGCAGCAGCTACGTGACAAACTCAAGCGCTCACAGGTGTGCCTTGCCGCGTCGTAGCCGGACACGGGTGTCAGATCGCGACGGCCTTTGTAGCACTGTTATGCAGAACACAGTGCTGTCAGCACTGAGACCGTGGCCGGGCGCGACTGGGCCTGATAGCTGATCCCGTGTTGCGAATGCCCACCCAGCCACTGTGTAGGTCGTGCCTGCCTTCTGAGGGCTTCTGGCGCGTGCGAGCATGCGCAGGCCGAACGTGAATGCTGTGCTGCGTGCTGCGCAGGCAGAAGCGGAAGGGCTGAAGGCCGAGTTGTCGGACACGTCGACGGCGGACAGGCTGCAGCAGGCGGAGCAGATGGTGTCCGCCCAGGCCGCTGAGCTGCGCGCAGCACAGGCCGCCGCAGCGGCAGCACGCGAGGACGCCGCGGCGGCGAAGAGGGAGGCCGCCGACGTGCAAGCTCGCGCGGCGGCAGCAGAGCGCGCAGCAGAGGCTGCAGCGGCGGAGGCGTCGCGCAAGGCGGCTGCTGCGGAGGAGATCCGGGCGGGGGCGGAGGGCAGAGTGACGCGCGCGGAGGCCGCGGCGGCCGAGGCGGCGGATACTCTCAAGATAAAAAAGGTGATGCTGGACAGCGCGTCCGAGCAGATCGCCGAGCTGAAGGTCGAGCTGGAGGACGCCCTGCAGTGCGGCTCCACTCCCCTGGCCCCCCTTTTTGTTTTCGAACACCTGTCTGTGGACGATCCTCACAGCTGTCTCGCGCCGTTTGGTGCCAGGGGCCTGCGCGGGGTGCGGGGAGTGTTTGGCTGTGCATCGGCAAGGACGCCTGCGCCGCATCGGCAAGGACGCCTGCGCCGCATCGGCAAGGACGCCTGCGCCGCACCATCAGGCGCAGGGACGAGCAAGGACACACCCACGCGTCTGCAGTTACCACAGAGTGCACGGGAACACTGCAGTGCAGGGCGCAGGGCAGGGCGCCTCTGGGCCCCACTACATATGTCACGTGTATGTAATAGCGCACATGCACGCGCCCCGCACATTCCCACCACCCGACGCTACCACGGCAGCACAACGAGGGCGATCCATGCGTCTGCCACTGGGAGCACACGAGCGACGCACACACGCTTCTGCTCCCGGCAGACTAAGCACGTGCGGTTGCGTGGTGCAGGGACGCGATGGAGGCGCGGGCGGCGCAGGAGGATGCGGCCGCGGAGGCGGAGGAGCGGGTTGCTGCGCGGGAGGAGGCGGCCGCCGCCGCGCACGCAGCTGCTGAAGCTGCCAAGGCCCAGGCAGACGCAGCTGAGGCAAAGGCCGCTGCTGAGGCCGGGCGCGCAAAAGAGGTGGAGGCCACGCTACAGTGCGGCCCTGCCTTGCCGCCGTGCCTTGCTTGCGAGCTGCTGTTGAAGCATGCTCTTGGGCACACGCTGTGCTACGCTGTGCTCCTGCCGTGCATGGGTGCTGTTTCAGTGCTGTGTGCGCAGATGTGTTTGCTGTCCATTGCCTGCACTGATCAGGGCCGTGTTTGGCCCCATGGGGACTCACTAAGTGAGTTTGGGATGCTACAGCAGGTGTGTGAAGTCAGAGTAGGCTCTGAACATGTCAATAATCTTGCACCCCAGTGTTGCCATAATGCCAAAACTGCCATGATGCTGAACACTGCAATGTACATAATCTCGATGACAGGATGACATGGCTGTGGCTGTGCCTGATGAACACCCTTGCCATTGCCGATTAGGTCATTGCTGCCTCCAGTAAACTGGGACCCAGGAGCTGAACATGCGTGTGATTGGTTTCCGTGAATGCCTGTGTAGCTGGTACAACCCAGATATGGCATGCATCTTGAAACAGTCAACTGCTATTTCAACAGCTGTTCGTCCAGGATCTGCAACAACCCACGGAACAAACTTTTGTCAAACATGTGTCGACCGTAACCGCTGAGTGTGGGATGGTATAGTATGTTTTATGTTGTGTTCGTGAGTGAACGCCTCCCACACTGGTGATCTGCAGTCTGCCAGACTGTGCCTATCCTTGGGCTCTGTGAACCTTGCCTGCTGCAGCATTGCCTCACGCCTAAAATCGGCTCGCTTAGCATGACGCAGCTGTCAGCATTCCCGCCGCGGCTCGGTGCATGGCAGCTATGACAGCGCTGGCAAGGCATTGTCATCTTTAGGCTCTGAGCAAGGCGCTAAGGTGTTACAGAACCTGGGTTGACATCTTATAAAAAAGCTGTTTGTTTTTCGATGCGTTCTGCGGGCCCAGGCGGATGTAATGTCACAACGGGGCGACCGGTGACCACGGCGCGCACACCTGGTCAACGTCGCGTCCCTTCATTGCGCCGCACATATGCCTCTGCAGCAATTAGCAGACCAACACATCATGGTTTTTTTAGTGAGGGCATTTGCACGCAACAGCATATGTACTGGGACAGCTATTGCAGTCAACAGCGCCTGCGCTTTACAGCCGCTTCACTGCATTGCGCCCACTCAAACAGTGATTTCATTGAGCATCTAAATGCTGTTGCCAGTGGGTATCTGCGTGTATGTCATTCCGAGTGTCGACGCTGCGGACGATACCGCTGCAGACTGGCAGGCAACCCGTACACGCGGACTCAGCGTGTGCACAGACCCAGCAAAGCAACAATTGGTAGCTGCAATTAACTCACATATTTATGCCTGGCCTTGTATGGCATGCGATGTATCGGATACAGATGGCTTCGGCCTCTTTTGTTAACTCTATCTGGTGGCGCCTGCGATATCTCAATGCAGAGATACTGGCCACGTTGAGTATCTTCACGTTTGGCACACTTTACTACAGATCAAACCTGCTGCGAGTGTATCAGGGATAGTTGCACATGCCGAATCTCTTGTCATGGCGCAACACCAGCGGTTCAGAACTCCAGGCTGCAGCTGCCCTTGATCCCAGTTCAACTTCCACACCAGCACAGTGCAATTATGATTGTGTTCTTATGATCTTGTGTATGGAGGCGAATGCATCTGATCTTACCTTGCTATGGTCTGAACTGGCCTGGTTTGACTTGGTAATATGTGGGAAGCGAGCGCATGGCCCTTTGACTCAGACTGCTCTCGTATCAAGACAGAGTCGAAAACACCCAGAGTGAATAAATTGATTCATGATATCAACAGGCAAGTATCAACTGTGACACGGTGAGGCTGCGCCCTAGAGTTGCGACGAGGCTGAGTTGCGACATCCAACCTGCCGCAAGCCAGACCGAAGTTATAAAGTTGATCAGCATCCGCATCAAACCCAATGTATAATGCCACATTACCTCTCAAGCATCTGAGAGGTGTCGGCAGTACCTCGCTGCCGGAATTAACCTGCCGCAGCGTTAACAGCCGCCGCGCGCAACTAGCGCAGCCAGGAACCGCGAAAAAAGCTGATATCATCCACAATATGTATTCTTGTGTTGCTGTAAGGCTCTCAAGCACTGTTTGACTTGCTGTGTTGAGACGCGATGTCAATGTGGTCACTGTTGCACGCCTGCCACACGTGGCTGCATGGATGATGCACTGCGTCATGCTAAGCGAGCCGATTTTAGGCGTGAGGGCAGCATTGGTGCCAGTCAGCAGTGCACAGCCATCTTGCACCCAACTGAGTTCATGACCGCGCTTGTGGTGCATGGCTGCAGCAGATTCAGCACTGACCTTGCGCTGTGCAGGTGTGCTCATTGTCTGTTGCCTCCAACCCTGCCCACACCAGTTTGCCATTTTCCACACACAACATAACTTTATGCAACAGCTCAACATGTGACATTGCAGGGCAGCGAAGACGGCTGTGAAGGAGCGGGATGCCATGCTGAAGGAGGTGGAGTCTGGGATGGACCAGGTGAAGGAGTTGTATGGGAAAAAGGTAGACAGGGTAGAGCGGGAGAAGAGTGAAGCCCTGCTGCAGTGTAAGGAGCTAGAAGCAGATCTGCAACGAGCGCAAGGCCGCCTGGAAGCAGCGACAATCAAATCGAAAGAGCACGAAGGCGTTGCCCAGCAGGCACGAGCTGCGTTGGCAACTGAAGCGGACAAGTGCAAGCAGGCGGTGGCCCATGCCCAGGCGCGTGTGGCAGAGGTGGAGCAAGAGATGCGACTGCTGCTGCAAGCGTTCGAGTCGGAGAGGGCCGCATCCGCAGCTAAAGCTGCGCAATTAGCCGACGTTTTGAAAGCATGGCGATGACAATGAATGAAACACGGATTGCGGGCGGTATGTGACATGTCGCCCCACGGCGACCATTCGCTAGGCACGTATACAACATGCGATAAGGTCTCGTAAGGTTGCACATGTGCAGGCTCCGCGCGGCCGCGCTTGACGATGCCATGCATACCACAGCCACCCCGCAAACGGAACTTGTCACCACTGTGATGCGTTACAACAAGTCTGCAAGCGCCGTTCACGCGGCAGAGCTCACACCGAGCGCGTCCATCTACCATGATAACACTACTCATCCCCTGCCCGCTACATGCAGCACGCAGCATGCACTGCATGCTGTGCCCACCTAGCTGCACCCCAGCAGCCACGTCATGGGTGCAGCGGCGACCCATCATCGTCAAAGTCGGACCATGCCACATGAACCTCGCTCACACTCCGACGCAGCCCCCTACGCTTCCACCCGGCCGTTTCGCTGAGCAGCGCCATCACGCGCTGGCTTACCTCCTGAAACCCCGTTGGCTGCCTTGACACCGAGTTCCCGTTTTTTTTTGGGGAAGCACCTCTTGACCGCGGCGTCGCCGCCGGCGCCGCTCTCCAGTCCTCCCCAGGCGGTGGACCGCCGCCCCCGGGGCCCCCCTCAGCAGGCGGGGGTGCCGTGTTGATGGCGTCAATGATTGACCGCATCTCGCCGATCTGCAACCGCCGCCGATCGAGCTCCTCCTGCGTCGTGCGAAGCTGCCGCTCGAGCGTGCTCTTCTCTTGCAGGGCCTTCTCCGCCTCTGCCCGAACCTTGGCCGCCTCGCCAGCACCGCCAGACTCTGTCGTGCTGGCGGAGCCTTGCGCCATGCGCGCTGCCAGCTCCGCCTTCAGCCGCTCGTTCTCCATGCGCAAGCCCGACAGCGCAGAGGCGAGCTCGTCCACGTCACCGTCCGGGTCCGTGCCATCCGCACCACTCATCGCAACATACGCAGCAGCCTTCACCTTCTTGGACGTCAGCTTGAACGACGGCATCACCCCCTGTGAACCAGCAGCCCCATCGTCTGCGTCACCGGCAGAACCACGCAGCGTGGGCGATGACGGCAGCGGCGGCGGCGCCGCTGCCGCACGAGCCCGTGTGCCTTCCGCATCCGCTGCCCGCACCTGCTCCGGCTGGTGATGGTGCTGCCCCGGCAGCACACGCTGCTTCACCTCTGCCGCAGCGGCGGCCTCTCCGGCCGGCGTCTCCCCGGACGGCTTGCGCACGCCGTCAGAGGTGTGTGCCCCGGCTGCAAACGGCTGCTGCCGCGCACACGCTGCTGCGCGCTTCATAGGGGACACTGGCGCCGACGCAGTCGTCTGGCTGGCAGCGGCGCCGGCGGGGCGCGGTGGCTGACCATCGTCATCCGTCCGCATGCTCGCCCCCCGGGACCCTGTCCCATGGTCAAATCCGTCAGATGCCGCGAACGGGTCGCGCGTCGCAGCGCCGGCCGATTCTGCAGCGCCATTCACAGCCGGCGCGCCAGCGGCGACGGGCCTCGTGTACGGCTCAAACCGCGACAGCCCCCCATCTCCGAAGCCCGCGCCGCCGGGGGGAGGGGGGGGGCCCGGCATGTGAGATACAGAGGGAGAGCCGTACGCGGGCGACCCTGGCGTGTGGCTGCCCATGTGCGCAGGCAGGTAGCCCCCGCCGTGGACGTACGCGGGGCTGTGCGGCTGCGCATGGCCTGCAGGGGGGAACGTCGCCATGGCGGCGTGAGGCGGCGCGACGTGCGCCGCCATCGGCGGCACCGGCTGTGGCGCGCTGACCGCCGGCGCAGGGCTGACGGGCAGCATGCCAGGGGAGGCGAGGAGGCTCTGCGTCGCCGCGATGACGTCGTGGATGTTGGGGCGGCGTGCGGGGTCCACGATGAGCAGGCGGGACACGAGCTGGCACGTCTCCGCGCGGTGCCGGCTGGGGGGGATCGGGAAGTTGCCCTTGAGCACGGCGGCCTTGGCGTCGGCCTGAAACGGGAACTTGGAGAAGCACATCAGGTACAGCAGCACGCCGAGGGCCTGCATGCGCGCAGCACACGTGACCGGCGCGTCGTGCGGTGCTGTGGCAGCGTGCAATGCGCATGGCGGACGGCGAGCCGTGGGGCATGGCGGCTGTGTCAATGCAATTGCATGCGGTTGCCTCCATTCCGGTGCGTCGACGGGCGCGGTCGCGGCACCAGATCAGCAGCAGCACAAGCAGTGTGGCGTCTGCAATGTGCCAGGTGTGCAGCACGCATCACGCAGCCTCTACATGGGAAATGGTGGTGAGACGCGATCCAGGCACACGCCACCAACATATGACCGAGGAGGATGTTGCCTGACCAGGGAGTGGCCGAGTTCTGGCAGCTGCACTTTGCCCTGGCCTGTCCTGCAACAGCGGGGTCGGAGATTCATGATTGACCCTCCACCAAGCGGTGTGTGCTCAACGTGGTGTGTCCTCAGCGCGCTTATCCGTTCGCAGTGTGCCGGCCGCCTGGCATCACTGGCACATTGTGGGGAGGCGACTCCGCTACGCGACTCCCCAGTACGGCTGCTGATACACGCCGGAGGGTCAGGGCGGGTGCTGGCCAGAGAGTGTGACCAATCAAACAAGGGCATCTGATTGGAGTTGGGACAAGTGAAGCAATGGGGAGGATGGTGGAAGGGAGGGAGGGGGAGGCGCACGAATATGTCGACCTGGGTGTTTACTCTGTGGCCGTTGTGAAGGTCGTACAGCTGCACATCAAGCCACCGCTGGTGAAAGACTGCTCACTCGGGCATGTCAGGTGGAGGTGCATCAGGTGGAGAGGTGGGGGTCGCAGGCGTGTGGCTGAGTATGACATGCATGTGGGGAGCTGTGGGTCTAGGGCACCAGTGTCACCACTGAGCAACCCAACACATGGACAGCGTCAGAGTAAGCTGCCATCGACATTGTGATACACGGAGATCAACGCAGCAGCAACAGCATTGTTGACATTGTAATCAGGTGCGCCTGCGGGTATCGTACCTCTGGTGCACGGTAAGCCGCCGTCGTGTTCCTCCGGACTGTGTCTTCCAAGGCTGGAATCCTGTTGTTGTCTGGTACTTCGTCAATGGTGGTCGCGCTGCCAAAGTCACAGACGACCCATGAGCCACTCAGTGATTGCAGCACGTTCTCTGCTTTCAGGTCCCTGTACCATGGTGTCATCTGATTGCAATGTTGGGCTGAGCAGCCTTGCAAAGAAGCAGACAAATGCAGGGGAGGGATCGCACCAATGTGCTAGTGGAGGAGACTGTGAGTGCATATGGCTTACGCCTTTGGCGATTTGAAGAAATATCCCAAGGATGTCTGCTTCGGTCATGTGTCGATGGTTTGCTGTCAGTGCCTGCAAGCAGGAGCAGGGCCATGTCAGGCATGCACCCACAGAAACACACACTGGCGCGCAACATCTGCACCAAGGCCTTAAATTTCGGGCGCTGTCCTCGCACCTTGACCAGGTCCTGGTGGCAAAGCTCCATCTGCAAGCATCCAGCTGTCAGCGAACAGCCACTGCGGTCACCGACAGCGCGCAAGACAAGTGGCATGCACAGTTACAGCAAGGAGGTTTCTCAGAGCCCGCTTACAGCTACGGCAGGGTGGTCGTGAGCTTTTGTTTATGCGATCTGGCATGTACCTCACAGCCTTTCAACGTAGAGGTCGCCGTGAACGAATCAAGAGAGCCACACAAGGGCTTCACCGCCTCGCGGCCCAGGGCGGCTCCCAGAAACGTACCAGGAAGAATCCATCTGTTGCTATCGGGCTTCCAGCGAAACAGGCCGCGTAGAGGGTTACGATGTTGGGATGCTTTTTGATATTGTTCATTAACAAGATTTCCCGCTTGACTGAGCTGAGCTTCTCCAAGTCACCGTTGATTCGGAAGTGTTTCAGAGCGAAAAATTGTCCGCCGTCCCTTCCATTATGATGGCGATGCACTGCTTGGTAGATGGTGGCGAACCCACCCTCGCCCAGCTTTTTCTGGACTGTCACATAATAGTTACCTACAAATAGCGACTTTCCGAGCAAGCAGGCTGGCGTGGAGTTGGCCGATGACTGGTTCATCCCAGGCAACAGCAACTGCGAACAAGATCTGAGCGGTCGAGCAACCGGGACGACAAGCGCACGACAGCGCAACACTACGCACACGAACTTTATATGTTGCCGCCTGATGTGCGCATGAGCTAGACACCGGATTGTCCACGTTGCATTGCCGAGCGTGGTCGCTGCAGATCATATCCCACGCATTCAGTGGAGTGCACAGCACAGAGTTTATCAGACGACCAATTAGACTGTCGTGCTTGTTGTTGACTGCGTCCTGCCACTCAGCGCGAATGCGTGGATGAGTGTTCTGACGCACTACGTGCGCGCATGCCGCGTGTTTGGAGTCCATGCATTCTCGCCACGTTCCAGCATCACAGTTGCCCGTCAAACAGAGATACCAGCAAGTCCAATGCAGCAATAAATCGGTCATGTCTGCAACACAAAATGTGAAAGAGCCGAGAGTCCACTTGGTGACTGCCTCGCGTGTTCTGTTAGCGCCTGCTGTGGCGACCACGCAGCCTTGAACAGCCAAAGAGGGCATCCTCAATCATGGTAAAACTCTCCATGCAGCGCGACTGCGGCGTACAATTTGCAGCGCTCAGACTAGGGAGCCCTGATCGCGGCACCGCAGCCCGCTTGTCGCTCAACAGTTTTCTTGCCGTGTACTGCGACAGTATACGTGACACACGTGCTTTTGCGGCAGCCAATGACAATGAAGGGGACAATAACGTTGACATCGACGAACTGGCTCGGCGATTGAGTTCTGAAGCTCAGCGGATGCGCGAAGGCTCCGACACAGAATCGGCAGAGCCACCAACGCCACCTGTGCCCTGGAGCCAAGCCGGTGCCGTCAGCTTGCCGGTTGCTCCCCTCTTGCCCAATGATTGTACAGCCTTTTTGAAACATACACCGCGAACGGCTGAGAGATCGCCGAGGCAACGTCCGGAAACATGCAAGAAATGCTTACAGGAGGCAGTGTCTCCAACGCAATTGCTTGGACAACCCATCTTTCAAGCCAATGATTTCATCATATACAACAAGCTGGGCACATTGAACATTAGAAGGGTGAGTGAAGCATCGGCGATGTACACTTTCATACAGTTTTTGTGGTTGACTGCGCCTGGAGTGGCACCAATCATGGGTGTCACGTCCTATCCAACCAAGCGACTGAATGTAGGTAGAGCAGAAGTCTGCAAAAGAGTCACTGGGAGCGTCTCTTGACCAGCCGGTCGTTGCAGGGCCATCGCCTCGGGTGAACATTTATGCAGCCACCTACGAGACAGGCAGGCCCTTCCAGGGCCCCGTCACCGTCCTTCTCAAAGAGTTCACGCCAAGCTGCAGGCAGATTGGCGTCAACGAGCTGCAGCTCGCCCGTGTGCTCAAGGTGCCGCCCGTGCTTCCAGCTTACCCTCGGGCACCACGAACCACTCAAACAGCCCTCACAACAGCAACGCTGCTCTCACAGGAGCGCCGCATGGCAATTTTACTTACGCAAGAGCAAAACTGTGCATCAAGTCATGCTCCACTCACAGAGCACCTCTACTTTGACCTCACCACAGTCGACCCGCCCCAATTCGAACCAGTCAAGCAGGCCAAGCCTCTTTGCGCACAACCCACAAACCTGCCCTGCCACATCACCGATACGCCTCTGGCCGGTGCCTCATGCGATGCTGGCCGTCTCTGCAGGAGCTGCCGGAGGCAGCAGAGATTTGGAAGACGGCTTCAGCGGACATGACAGACACGCCGATCGCGCCGGTGCTTGGCTGGTTCGAGAGTGCCCCAGTGGAGGAGTGGCGGCGGAACGCCGACCCCTTAGACACCATCGACAGCTTCTGGCTAGTGTGCAAGTTCGAAGGTGCGAGCGTGCCTATACTGCCCAGCGCCTGCGAATGCATGTTGGAGGTGCACGACGCAGCTGTGTGAGTCAAGCTAGTCCACCGACTCTCTCACACTTGGCTGACTGTGTCGGCTGACTGTGTTGGCTGACTGTGTCGGCCACACCCTCTTCTTGTTTCGATTTAACATGTTTAATCTAATAGTCGCAATCTACTACCAGCACCCCGTGGAGGCCGCAGTGGTCTGCGCAAAAAGGCGTGCGCTGCTCAGGTGCCTGGTAGATTGCGGCAGGAGGCCGCTGCTGCGCACCTGTGACCACGGTCGCCCGCTGTGCAGCGCTGTGCGAGCCACTGTGCTCCGGGCACTGTGCTCCTGTGCCCCGGGCGTCGCAGATCTGGCCATGCATGTGACCCAGCAGGCAGTTTGTGGGACGCTGCGCCTCAACGATGCTGCGACGAGGGTGCTGCGGGTGGACCGCTGTGGCTGAGGTGCACTGCTGCGGCTGGCATGCTGTGGCTGAGGTGCAATGCTGCGGCTGCACGTAGTAACTGTCGGGCCTGGTTGTCAATAGAGGGTGGCCTGGGTTCGACAACGTGTGTCGATGAATGCGTCGACGGCCGGCCGTCCTCAAAACCTCGACCGCAAAAACTCAAAGCAGGTGCACTCACAGCCAGCTGCGCGGCTGTTTCACACGCAGAGCATGCATGAATGCACCGGCCAGCAACGACGTCCACCGCGGCCACAGCCACCGGGTGTACCTCGCGGGCGGCATGTGACATGGCAATGCACACTAGCTTGACCAGCGGTAAACTAATTCAAAAACAAAGGCACGCAGGGGGGCGGTGGCCGCGATGCCAGTGGGGGGATGCTACCCGCAGGCGTGTCCAGGGCAGGCTGGCAGCTGAGTGCAGCTGTGCAGGCCCCGGCCTGCTGCGGCAGCAAGCCGTAGCGGCAGCCTCCGCGGCGCACCGACAGCAAAGCAGACCCATCACGCAGCACAGTGATAGCTTGAGGGCCGATAGCAAAGAGCGGTGGTAGCTCAGAGCGGTGATAGCTGAGCACATTTCGTGTGAGGGCCCAATGCTTGCTACAGCGCAGCCACCTGCTAGGGCCAGCAGGCCTGTGCTGGCCCAGTGGCAGCTACCTGTCTGTGATGCACAGAGTTGCGACCCATGAAAAAGTTCCACCAGCAGTCTGCTGGTGGAACTTGCCTTGCATGCTGCTTAGCTGGCATTATGCACTCCAAAGTGAGGCATTGTAGGACTAGGGTGGCTGGCATTACTGACACCAGAGTGTGCAATCATATGACAAGATTGGCACAGCTGCATGCACATGTAGGCTCAGCTTGCTCTGGCCAGCTTGCTCTGAGATCTGGCCGGATCCACATTGCCAGTGCAGGTATGGCTAGAATTGCAGTGTGATCTAGCTAGCACAGATATGCATGTGTGATCTATCTGTAGTGCTGTGCTGGTATGTTTAATGATCACTCTGCATCACTCTGCATGATACATGATGTGCAGCTGCAATGGCCGGAGTGTGTGGTGCATGCACAATCTCTACACTGCACAATCACTAGTGATCTGTGTTTGAATGTTGATTACTACAGTGCTTCACAAAATCTGTTGATAATCCAATTCTCTTGCAAAATGATTGCCATCCTCAATTTCTCATTTTGACAGCCTTCATGAATTGTCCGGATCTGGCCTAGTAATGAGCGCCAGTGTGCCTTATGCCCTGCATGTCCCACCTGGCACTGCTGCTTCCTTCGCAGTCTGCACAGCAGGTTTCACAGGCAGGCTCACTCTCATGCAGCCATGACTGAGAAATGCAAGACTAGCAATTTATTCAGTGGCTGCTTTGGATGTCAGCCTCTCTGCATTTCAGTTAATTTGTTGGCATGTGACGCCCAGGCTGCAGCTG
>JALKAD010000190.1:864612-876289 GCA_024500015.1 Ulva compressa | reverse complement strand
AGTTGCCACGCCGCCGCAAGGTCGGACATGGCTGCAACACAGCGCTAAACATTGGTCGAGCAGGACGCCCTGGCACCACTCGCCACCATGGCGGCATTCCCTGCTGCGACCTGGCTGCCGCTGCCTCACTGAAGAGGAGCACGTGCTGCTGGAAAGTCAAAACCCAGCTTCACAGATAATACTGGCGACCCGCCCGAACATGCCCGCGACCCTTGCCGCAGGTGCCATGTGCTAGTAGCCCGCATGCTTGATGGCCGGTCCGGACACCCCACAGGTCGGGCAAGGGCCCCGATGTCAGTCCGGGCCGCCTCCGAACGGTCGCTAGCGCTCACTGGCTTGTGCTCTGCTGCGGCGTCCACCCGAGCTTCTGCCACTGCACTCACTTTGCGCTGCACACTGGTGTCTGCTGCTGCGACTTCTGTGGATGACATTGGGGTGGAGCGGCTTCGGGGGGACGCCTGCCCTGGGAGGCGATCGATCGAGCGTTGGGGGCTCCACTTTGACATCAGGGCCCGTGCGCCACGCCATGGTGGCATTGTCACACCCTTCTCCAAAAATGACCGTGACATTTCATGCGAGATGAGCTCTACAAGTGGCGACATGTTTTGCACTGTGCCAACATATACCGCTGGAAGCTGATCGAACAGCTTGCTGTATGCCCGGGTGGCACATGGAATCCGGAAGTGGTCATGGAAACCGCATTCTACAACCACGTCGCTGCCCTTGCTATCGCCTTTGCCCTGCATAACGCAGCAGTGAATCCCGGTGCTGATGACAGCCTTGCAGATGTGTTTCAAGCGCCTGGCAGTGCCGTAATGATCGTGGGATGTACATACCTTGACCAGGATGAACTCATGGCACAAGTTTTTAAAGCAGTTCGCTCCGCCTCCCTCTGCATAGCGTACTTTGATCTCATATCCTAAATTGGCCAGGTTGCATGCTAAACCTACGATGTCCGCGACTCCAGTCTCTGAGTTGCTCCTCGAAAAGAACTGAACATCTGCTTTCAACTGCACGAACACCAAGCACTTTCAGATACCTGCCGGATGGCGGCATGCACACACAATCTGCTTGATAGCCAGACAGACAACTGGAAGACATTGTCCATTGGGCGCGTTGTGAATGCAGTAGTGGACATTTCATGCTGCCAACGATGCATACGCGCCAGAGGCAACCGCCACGCATCTTCGGGTACTCAGTAGACAAAGCACCAGAATGCTTAGAAACATCGTCTAGAACATGCTTGGATAACCAAGAAATAAAATTTGAGAAACTATGTAGGATTCCCGCTTGTCTGTTACCTATTCACGGACGTCGACCTATTGAGATGCGCATGCCGCGGCGGGTTGACGCAGGAGGACCCGGTGTGGCAAGATGCCTTGAAATACAAGCGCTGCAGTACGCATGTGGTCAGTGGACGCGAATCAAGACTTTGAGGGCTATACTATTACATTACATGCGTCCCCGCGCGTGCTTCTCGCGCCCCGGAAGACAGTCTTTGTGGCTCGATATGCGGCGGACTGACGTGTGTGAATGCTCAATGCACGTTCGCAGCCGCATGGACAGCGGCAGACCATGATGCACCACGCCAGTCAGACATATGGCAACATAAGTCTGCTGGGAACAGGCTGCACCATCACGTACTTGCCAACCCATCCGTTCAAACGCACATGTGCGAATTGGAATATGCTACTGGACAGCATCCAGCATGAGACTGATAACAATGGAGACCAACTAACGTGCCTCAGATAATTCTGTGGTAGACTGCGCGCTGGACACATACAGTGGAAGATCTAGTGGAGTTCACGGAACTCAGTCGAAGTGGGCAGACGCAGTGCGGCTGATTCGTATTTCACCATTCAAAATGCCTGCATGACTGCACTGCACGATGCAGCGCATTTGAAATACAGCATAGTCTCAAGTGTCAAGTAGCTGGTGGGCTATGATGTGTTGCTATGTTCTGTGCGAGCGCAAGAAGCTGGCGACCGCTTATCCAAGACGGACATACCTGACGCTCATAATTGCTCCGAGGGCGACACATTCGTTTGACACTCTTTAACAGTGACTCGTCGGAGGGCTGCTGCCTGTCTGTTGCTGGCACCTCGACCTCCTGCACATCAGTCGACCATGTACGAATCAGAATACGGCGACGCCGAGTCGAATGCATCACGTCAAACGACCTCAAATGAAAAACATACCTCGATGTGGAATATGCAGCTCATCGCAGGTACCGGTGCGTCTTGGGTACACATGTCGAGTGAGAGAACCTCGTCCAACCAATTCACCTGTTGTAATGCCACCAGCAAGGAGAAAGCTACAAGTGGCCGAGATATAAACTCTCTGCAGCTGATAATTAGAAAAGATTCGCAATGATGGATGAATTTGTGCTAACACGATGTGCCCATGGGTCGACCGCAGGCAAAATCTCGAACAAGTAATGGAATGATGATAGTGTGCACGTGTTGATAAGCACGCGCAGGATGAAGGCCTGATGTGCGCGTGCAATTGAAAGAATAAAAACTGTGTGACCGTGCTAGGCACGTCTTGAAGCTCCGCATGGCCGAGGTGCTCACGCACAACACGCCGCGGTGACGTCGATTGGGACAGAGCGCCATGACCATGATGATCGATCGAGCTTCTTCACAACCATTATCACGTATCCGACGAGTCACATGTACCACGTGATTCTACAAATCACAGCCAATCTTGTTGAGCAGACTGCATGCATACGCCACGCGCTTGGCGGCGCACCTGTTCGGCACTGCACCGCTAGGCAGTGACATCGAGAATTACTGAGCGCAGTTGAGCAGCCACTCACGCAACTGTGCCGAGTGAAGTGAGCGTGCGGCCCCTTCGATCAGCACTTCCACCACGTTTGTCACGGCGGTGCATGCAGCAGTTTCGATCGAGTGCAGGTGGTGCAACGTTGAAGTTTGGCCATGGGATTACGGACCGACGTTGTCGCTGCGTCAAACTGAGCGAGCGTCTGCCACAGGCATAGCCGACCTATGCTACTGGCACCGAGATACTCACGCGCTACCTCACGAAAGGTACGATAGCAGCCCCTGTTCGAGGGCTAAATCATTGATGACTGGGATCCAGCGAATTCGAATGGTAGAAGCATGTAGAACTAGCATCTGCCTCAAACGCGCGAGCATCCGAACATTCACTAGTTTCCTTTCAACCTGATTGTGGGCCCCTATCCGATATGTCACACGTACGTCGACCACGAGTCCCTTATCAACGCCTCACTTGGCACGACGCACCTGTCAGCATCCCCGCCGCGGCTGACTGCATGACCACAATGACTGCGCTGCACGCACTTTCTCGCCATCAGGGCAGAAGGCACCGTAAAAGGGCTGCAGAGAGTAAATAAATCATTACAGTATGTTATATGATTAGTCTGTATGAGTTTCGTTGCGTTTGGCTGCCCTAGGCGCATGGGAATTCGCACCGAGGCGACCGGTGGCCAGCGCGCTCCAGCGCCATGCTTGACAGCCCTTGCAACGCGATGCCACAACCATGTAATTCTGGAGCACGAACCAACACACAATGTATAGCTTATGATGTAAACGTGCGCAGGGTATAACGGCTTGCATGTGCGCCGGATCGCTCGGTATCCAATGGCCAGAACTCATCAATAGCGTTTAGATGTCGCAGAATGGCTTCGTTGCTCTATCTGAGGAGCTAATGATATACTTTGTCCATGCTGTGAAGTTAGGGATCGCTTGCCGGCTTCATGTCTTTGACAGAGTGTTCTGATTCCAACCGGGAGGTCCCCGCAACTGGAGCACTCGGAGACACCGTACATACAGACCCAATCTGCACATCGCCTGCCGAACCAAGCACGTTATATGTGAGAGCTTGGTGTATCGAATGGCACGTCATGTGTCAAAGACAGAGGCATTCGGCATGCTTTGTTAACTAACAACTTCTGCAGCACGTGTGCAACATCCACGGTCGCTATTCACATGTTTTGTTTCATCAGAACAAGCAATGTACTTTCGACTAGGGCTTCAATGTGGGCAGGAGTCCGTCTGGCATGGCGTTATGCAGTTGCAACTGTTCTACAAGAGCTCTGCCTCGCGGCATCTGACCTCTGCTTGTCATTCCATCAAGAATAACAGCCCTATCATAGTCATTGGCTGGCAGTGTTTTGCAGCGAAGTTTTTGGAAACTGGAACTCTGTGAGGTTGCAAAGCCATGTGTGCAAGGCACACTGAACCCCGCCCTTGACCTGATCGTGTCGCCCCACCATTCATCTGCCCAGTTTGAAACAAAAAATTCAACAAGTTCTTTCAGGGTCAAAGTATACTTGGTAAAGTTGCTCCGGCACGGTGCAAGTACAGCGACAACGGCTTCACATACAGCACAAGTGTTACCGGCCATCCAGAAACCAAAACGCAGTTCCATTATACGCTATACGGGATGCCTATGTGTGCTCTTTAGCTGTGGGGCTTTTGCAATGCCCCGCGGCGACGTTTGACGGTAACACGTCAAGTCAACAAACGCTGAGCCACGCCAAGACAGCCAGCGGCCGCGAAGAAGTCTCGAAATTATCATATTGCATCATTATTGCTTTCTTGCATGTCTACAGCGCTCTCAGGCTAAGCGCAGCTACTTGTGTGTATGAGTTCTGCAACGTGATGTCATGTACGGGATGATGTCACACGTGTCAGTGGTGATGATGTCTGCGTCGTGCCAAGTGAGGCGTTGATAAGGGACTCGCGTCGACCACGCTCTGGCGCCGCCGTTCAGGGAGTTTGCTCACACATTGATACTGGCGCTCCTCCCTCATACTTCTAAGCTAGCGCAGCCACAGATCTGCCCCAGATTCGCTCACGCGTGAGCTCCACGTGCGGCCACCTCCCAATGACGATACGTGCCGGTCACCTGCCACAAGTCCGCCGCACAGAGGTCAGCTTCAGGCATCCTCAACGCAATAACACACGAGGCGCTCGACAGCTTGGCACTGCAGCGAATTCTGCCGATGTTTGAAGCGCAACATTGTTGGAGGCTTCGACGGTCACACGTGTGGTAGGTATGCACAGAGTTGTACATGTGGCCTGCGAAGTGCTATCTCGCGAGATCTTGGTGTCCAGTGCACTGCAGTGCGCGACGCCAAATGCGGCGCTGCAGTCCGGACGATGCTGCCGACCAGCGTTCGAACATTCGTTGCTTGACAGCTGTGTGTCCATGCACACACTGGACACATCATGTTCAAAGTTTCATGCGTATTGCGCAATGCATGCACTGTCCAACAGGTAAAAGATGACTGGATCCATAACGCTGTTTACACAACTAACGCAGGCTATGTACCAGGTACATAGATGTCGCCTAGAACTTTTCTGTCGGTGGCCTCATAAGTGCGTAAGCGCGCGCGCGCGCGTGTGTTGTGCACATGCCATGGCACATCATGATCGCAAGAAGAAGCACGTGTATATATATATGCGTGCGCAGTGCGCGCACAACCCCTGCACTCCAGCCTGCTACCATCCTGCTGAGCAAATTTGCTGTAGCGGCACAAGCGATTGATGATACAGGGCATTCCGTCATGTAGATCACATGGGTGCCACAGTGAGCTCCGAGTGTGTGTGATCATCTATAAGCACTCACCTATAGCTATACGCACACATGCATGTGTACACGTTGACTCTGTAACCACACACGTGCACACCCACACACACACACACACCAACACACATGAATTCCGCGCAACAGACAACCTGTAGGTAGACGGCGAGTAATGATCTGGTTTCCAAGCCACTCATGATCACGCAGGCATGACTGCGATGAGGCAGTGCACCCGGGCGCGCTCTGTGTGCACACAGCATGCATGCATCACGAGTTCGGAACATGTGGCCACGCGTGGCCATGCATGTGGTCGCACCGCAGCTGGTATTCCATGGCATAAGACTGAAAGAGGGCCAGGGCTACAGTATTGCTCCCAGGACTGTGCGTGCGGCGGCAAGGAAGGTTGCAGAACTCAAAGCGCGCGCTGCGGGCCGTGAGTAACTTTGTGCTTCGAGATTTACGTTCGCAGGTGCGTTCACGAGAGTTGCGCGTAACAACAACAACCGCGATCATGGCTTCCGGCCTCTAGCCTCTGCATCCTGCTCGTGTGTACGTTGACCTAATCCAATTCTCTAAAGATGTTCCAAGTCGTTGGCGTCATCGCTCTATTCGCGTACTACCCTTGTGTGGCGTCGTTGGGACTTCGTTCCAGTGCTAATTTGCGCACTATTGACGATCGAACCGGCAAACCCGTTGATTTTGCGACATATCAGCTTCGCAAGCATCATCATGAGTGCGAGAGGGGGCAGTGGCGCAAGAAAGCTCTCAAACTCATTGACGAAGCCCCTGCGGCGGGTGATCTTCGACTTTTCTCTTTGAAGGCCTGTCAGAGGAAGCTCATATCGTACTGATTGATGTGGATCATTGGTGGCTAATTGCCATCCTGTATGCGTCCGTTGGCCTGCTCCGTGGTGAACCAGGAATTTCTCAACACAGGTGTCTGCTTGTTGCAGGGCTGTTCCCGGATCTTCACGGGCATGCCAAGTTTGAAGCATCCGGCGTGACGTTCTACAACGGGAGCTATGTTGTTGTCTTCGATTCGCTGCAGGAGCTTGGGGTTGTGCAGCCGGCCCTGGCGTATCTTGGGTCTGGGAACTTCCTCGCTGGAGAACCAGGACCAGAGTCCAGCTATGAAGCGATTAGCGTCCGCACGAAGACAGGTGTGTCACGTCATTCTTTGACCGCTGGCCAGGTGTCTCTATGTGTCTGTGCTGTGCGACATGCTGGATATCGTGCCTGAGCACTCGTCCCACCATCTGCACCAGTGCCCGGACAAGCCTACATGGATCCACAAAACACGTGCAACTGTAGCGATCACCGCAGCGTTTGATGAGCGCTGAGAGGTCAAACTTGAAGCTATTATCAGTTTGTGTGACCACATTTGCATAGCGTGCCCGCTGGAGAAGAGTCCGACTATCTCGAGATAGGTCCAGCAGCACCTGCAGTTCGATCTGCACAAACTGTCATGCACAACACTTGCACCGGCCTTGTGCCCAAGCTAGGCCTGGAATGATGCATACTATCTTCCGCCTTGTTGCGTCTTGTGTTTCAGGCGGTGTGGCTCACAAAATAGCACCCGTGGCGAATATACGGTCAAATGAGGCCTGGATTGCCATCTGTCGCCTGCACTGTCGCAACTGGAGAGCATGCCGTGCAGTATGTCCGGAAGCAGGGATGAGCTGAGGGTCACATGCTTTGCACCTTGCAGATACGCTGCTGGCGATCAATGAAGGCAAGCAGACTGGCAAGGTCTGGTATGCAAAGGCCCATGAGCTGAAGATCATGGCAGATGGCTCATTGCAGGAGCTGCAGGAGTGTCACATCGACTTTCCGCTGCCTGAAGGAGATAAGAAAGGATGGGAGGGCGCAGAATACATTGACAAAGGAGACGAAGGCGAATTCTTGCTTGGCCTTTGTGAGGGGAACCATTGTGAGGTCTGCATTACCTTTTCTGCTACGTTTCAGAGCCTCACAATCATGCTCATTGTTCCAGCACACATCAGTGAACATGTGCTGATCCTGCTGCAGCTGGTAATGCTGCATGATATCTACTGTATCACTTGTGATATGTGCACTTGTGATATGTGTATGTGTTTATGCCCAAGTCCATCCAGGCCCACAATTGCTCATCCATCACTCAGAGCATACACTGAGCTCGCTGTCTCTCGATGGGGTAAAAATAATCATATACACTTGCAGTGTCACAACTGTATGCCACCCGGCACGACTCCAAACCATGAAGCGCTTCGTCGCTGTACCCACCTAAGCAGAGATGTTTCCATATGCAGTAATGTAGAGACTGTGTATGCGCAGTTGTATCGTGGCGGGCCTGCTGTGAATGCTCATCTGCATGGCAGCCTGTTCCAACTATATGTTCCTGCACAGACTTGGGGTGAGTCGCCTGCTTGCAAGCCTGACAGCACAGCTCTCACGCCTTGACGTTGTTGGGCCAGACGGCCAGGTTGCAGTGGTGGGGTAGAGAAATTTCACCCCGTGGCACATGGCATCAGTGCACTAGTGCACAGCTGACGCAAGGCCCCGCGTAGGGCTCTCAAGGTCGCGGCAAGCATCGTGGCCATGGGCGAGTCATCGTGACGAAGTACGACGATGGTTCTGCCACAGATGGCACTGGCACATATGGCGCTTGTTCCTGGGACACGGAAAAGGTCATAAAGGTCCCGAAAACTGCACACTTCGAGGACTACTCAGACCTGGCTATCCGCATGCCCAAAAACGGCACCATTGCAAGGGTGCTCATCACCTCCCAAGAAGATGCTGCAGTCTGGGCAGGCCTGCTTGACCTGGATAAGTTTGAGTTTGTAGGAGATGGTGTGGTGCTGCACTTCCCCAGGAGCGCAGCAGACTGCAAGATGGTGTACTGCAACATTGAGGGCGTGCAGTTCATTGACGAGTGCGCTGTTGCTGACTTGATGTTCTTGCTTCATCTGTCATGTTTGTTCCTTGGTGCTCACATCCCGATTGGCATCGCCCAACATCTTGCTCACAACTCCTGGCCATCTCCCAACTCAAGCTTCACCATGTGCCTCAGGCCACGTGATCCCTCACACAATTATGAATGATCTGTGAATCTATCGGCTAAAACTGCTGTTCCTATGACGTTATGTGATCACTGTCATTGATTCTGGCCTCAACCATGACCACCGGGCGCCGTGCAGTCTGCGCATCATGACCGTGTCGGACAAGGCAAAGAAGAACCAAGACTGGCGTTGTGTTGACAAGGATCAGTCCGTTCAGATCTTTGCCCTGCCAGACAATAGCGAGCTATGGACAGAATAAAGCCATGGCACACATTATCCCGAGGTGGCTTAGCCCAGATGAGCTTGTCGCAGTCAGAGCGATTTATCTTGGCTTCAAGGCATTCGTATCAAGACAATACCAAGTACCACACGGTCTTAGATGACACCCTGTGCAGATTCTGAGGGCGTCCGAGCCTACAACCGATTTGTAGTTCCCGCATCTCCTCCCCTGTCTCTTTCGTTCGTTTTCCTCGCACTTTCCGCCAGCGCCCTGTGTTTGCCAACACAAGTGCATAGTTACTCGTACCAGTTGTTGCAAGAACCGGACTGCTGAGAGTCCGTGGACTCGCGACAGTGCTTGCTGATGCAGCAGAAGGGTACAGCCCTGTCGTCATCTGCCTGCCGTGAATGAGGCATTTGTTCCTTGCGGCTGCAGGGATACCTTTTTCTGTGTGCCAGTGGTGTCAGCAGGACATTGTAATACAAGGGGTGCGTGCACCATGCACTGCCTGAATGCCATACTGTCACCACATATTTGATACAGTTGCACTGTTTGGCCTTGTGTGAGCTGATAATCTAGTACTGCTGTGTCCGCCCTCTCTGCGTCCCGGTGAACGCTGCACAGCCTATCCTGGCTGTGAGGGGAGCCAACTGAGACCGATTCACAGCAAGCTTGGACTCCACAATAAGCTGTGCAGCACACTGGCAGCCTGAACAAGATTGACATAGCTGATCAGCCCCAGTTGTAACAACTTCATTGCATCGTGGATTAGATAGCAGATGGTCGTCCATCAGCCAAGCACTGTGTAGCAAGCAGCCTTGGTCAGCACGGCTGGTGGTCTGCACTGCCGGCAGTGCAGACCACCAGCCGAATCAACTCCTGCTGTTCCAGGCAAGGTGACCACGTCTACCGAACCAGACAGATAGATCCTCGCCTCTGTGTCGTGCCCAGTCGTAGCAACAGGCCTAAGGGCGTATGCATGGTCATGCACAGGTTCTGCAGCCAGAAAAGCGATGGCGGCCAGCTGGAACTCAGCCCGGTTCCAACGCGGGTGATGCTGAGGTCATGGAAACAGTTACAGTGTGTGACGGACAGTCAATGTGTGACGCGGTCAGTCCATGCGGCCGCATCGTGCATGAAACCAGCCTGGCGGGCAACCGTCACACTGAAAAATGCAATCACTGTTAGCAGTTGCCGCCACCTGTTACCACCCGTGGTCTAGCCGCTCGGATGGAACTGTGCAGTGATGGAGTGTGCTCGGGCATACGTACTGATGCGTTGGTTGCCAGCGTGCTGCCATGATGCTGCCTTTGCATCACGAGAAGCCAACATCTGTGTGGTGCATTATGCACAGCACTGCCAGGGAAGCCTATGCAAATCACAGTGACAAACATAGCACGGCTCATCCCATGCTTGAAAGCAACAATTCGCCGTGTGCATGGTCGGACTCTGGAGCCGCGGCTGCTGAAAGCAGCCCGGAAATGCAGGCTAGGAGCAGCGCAGCCATGGTGAGTTGCGTCCTCATGGCATCCCGCCACTCAACCAGATTGCATGTCCACAAGAATGCCACTGGCACATGCTCAACCCGCAAAAGATCCCAGAGGCTTCAGCACTAAACGCTGGCCTGACACATCGACATACAGATAGGCATATTGCCACTCCCCATCCTTCTGGAACATGTCCGCAGACACAACACCTCGCTTGCCGTTCCCAGACACGAAGAACTGGACTTGTGTGTGCTTCACCTGATTGCTGTCAAGATATGAATTGTGTGATATGCGTCTTCGTTGGTGACGGCCCCCTTCACCCCCATAACCTGCAAGCCATTTTCCTACTGGTACACATGTCCAGGTGACACCACTCTGTCCCGCTGTAGAAGCAGGATCAGGCATGCATCTGGTCGCAACTCGCGTCAGAGCACTCCGACAAACATCGCTGTGTCATTCTGATGGCATCAGGACGCAGCACAAAAAAGAACAATCTCGGGGATTGGGAGCGTCTGAGGAACAGTACCTTTGATGGTGCTGCCCAGCAAAGCGGTCACCCGGAAGTCCTCCCGGACTGTGTCCAGCGCCTGGTTGAACACAGCTGTCTCTGGGGTTTCCACGAAGAACTGCGAGTACACCAGGTACAGCAGGAATGCAGAGACACCGTAGGCTGCGAGAATTACAACGCTCCAGCCGGCAGCCTCTGGTCGGCTCACTGGTGTAACTTTCGTCGATATATCAGACGCTTCATCGTCGTGGTAGACTATACTTTGCTGCTGTCCCGGACGTCGTGACTGGTCCTGCAGATGTCACAGGATGTGATAGCATGCACGTACACCTCTGGAATGGCTCAAACACAGGTCTACGAGCGGTACCTTGGCGGACGAGTCGGACAGTGGAGTGATGGATTGGTGTATATATCTTCGTGGGGAATAGCATGAAGCGGTGGTACTTGGTGCCTGCATTGCGCGTTCGTCCTTCAGCTGCATGTTTGGCCAGCATTGAACCTGGTTGCAGAAGTAGAACTTCCACACACCCACAAACCATGGCTCACAGCATGATGCTGATGCATCTGTGCAAAGTGGGCCCTGATCGCGGCCATGGGTGGCGTCCATGGCAGCGTTCCGTGGGTAGAGTAGAGACGTCCATGTAATGCCTCATTGGCTGCGACGCGATGTGATTGCTGGCAAGACGATTGGACTGAATGTATGCATGTTCCCCTGAACACAAAAGCTAGTCTACGGAGGGTGTCAGTCGCAGACTGCATCTGGCCTTTGCGCAGTCAAAGAGCTTGAGGTGCTCCGAAATGCTGCCACATCATTCACTAACACCTCAGGATACACGGAACACCCCGGCGT
>JALKAD010000190.1:848874-860390 GCA_024500015.1 Ulva compressa | reverse complement strand
CCCTGCTGCTGCTGCTGAAGGCAGTGTACGCGCTGCTCGTGACGGCGCTGCGGCCACAGGTGGATTTATTGGACATGCTTGGGGAGGCCTGTGCAGCGTGGCTCAATGTGGGGTCCTGCATCTGCATGCTCGCACTGCAGCCGTACTACACACAGGTGCGCGACCATCATCTCCGCACATGTACATGCATGCCGCTCCAACGACGGTGCCCCTCGAGGTGCGGTCGGCCCTGCTGCATCAATACCCACAGCTGGATGTGCCTTGTGGTGGCCTTGTGGTGGATGTCAGCTGGCGCAGTCACCGTGGCGGCTGTCACCAGTGTGGTGGACACAACCTTTGGGGAAGGCACTGCTCAGCGAGTTGGTCTGGTGTGGAATACAGCACAGAATGGGCCCGCTCAGCGTGGTATCAGAGCTAGATGTCGGCAAGCGTGGACGTTTCCATCATGCTGGTCCACACCGATGGTGGCTGCTCGCAGGAGGTGGAGAGTGCTGAGGATGCAGTGCTCGCGGAAGTGTTGGAAGGTGGCGGCTTCGCAGAGGGCATGGAGGGGTGGCTGCAGCTTGCCGTGCTGGTGCTGTCTGTCATGTCCATCGCTGCAAGCATGATGGGGGTTTGGGGGTTTGTGGTGTTGCGGCTACTGGCAAGACAGTACGTTAAGAAAGAGGTGTGTGCCAACACGCACCCGTGTGATCGCCAACAGAGCCTCGTGCGCGTGTGCCTTGGGGGTCAGTCCATATGCATGCACCTGAAGGCTCAGAAGGGTGCACAAGCCTCGCCTGCTGCCTGGCTGCGTATCCGGTGCCGGTCAGCCTCGCCTGTTGCCTGGCTGCGTATCCGGTGCCGGTCAGACACGCTGCAAACAACCCTCGTGCCAAAGGACCGCTGCCGAGGGACCGCCGCAGGGATCATGGGGCGGGCGGGTGGGTGCAGACAGGCGGCTGGCATGTGCAGGTGGCCGCAATCGCCAGCGGAGCACGCTCCCGCGTGCAGCCGCGCGCGCTCGAGGTGCCCGGCATCGGCCCCGACCTGCAGGTGCACCTCGCGCAGCGTGTGGCAGACACGCAGCAGCAGCTACGGCACGCGCACAGCAGCCGCATCAGCGCCGCGCTGCACGCCAGCTCGAGCGTCGCAGCGGACGTCCTCGCCGCTGCGCTGCCGGCAATGATTGCACCGCAGGCGCACGCTGCCGGGTCCAATGTGTCATCGACTGCAACTGGAAGCGCTGCCCGGCGCCCCACCTTGCGCACAGGTGCACTAGCAGCGAATTTTCTGACACGCTTGCGCATACATTCGGTCCGCTCCCATCCTGGCCTCGCATGTCCTGCACACATGTCCCCTTCCCAATTTCAGCTGAGGGCATCCTGTGATGATTCTGGTATTGAGACACAATACCACAAATCTCATGTACATCGCGATGTACATGAGATTCGTGGTGTAGTGTTTATCACACAGAATCATCACACATCCATCACTCCTCTGTCAACACCTGCATGCATCAGCGGGTCTGCCGCTCGTGCGCACCCCGGTTGCGCACTCCGCTTGTGTGCGTGTATGGCTGAACCCGGCCTTGCAGCGACTGCAGCGCAGCGTGACGTGCATGCTGTGCTGTGCAGACACACGCGGGACGTGTCGCCCCGAGCCACCCTGGCCCTGCACACATGACACCCCGCTTCAGCGGCCTGTTGCAGCCGCAGGGCAGTGCTGCTGCGGCCTGGCAGGCGGCCGCGCGGACTGCGGCGGCGGCTGAGCAGCACCCGCCCTCCTCCGGCCGCCAAGGACCTCCGGCCGACGCGGCTGCCAGCCCGCAACCTGCAGATGCAGCACCCGGGCAGCCGCAACCTCCGCCAAACGCGGCAACGCCACCGGGTTCGCCGGAGCCGGAGGGGCGCCCGCCTGTCAAATCGACCATCAGGCGCACCGTCCCCGCGAAAGAGCGGCAGCAGGGCGAGCAGTGGAGTCCCGCCGCGCCCTGGCAGCAGTAGCGCACGTGTGATGCGCGCTCAGCCGCTGAACCATCTGCTGCGTTGGGGCACAGCAGGGGAGCATGCGTTTGGGGGTTCATGGGGAACTAACATTGGAAGGGCAAGCCGGCTCTGGTTTGTGTGCTGCCATGCATGCACCATGCTGTCAGGTGTGGTGCCAGGCAACAGAGGCATCGGTGTGGTGCCTCTTGAATTCAGTAGGCCACGTGGGGAACGTAGGGTGGACAGCAAGTGAGTACAGAGGTTAACCCTTTTACTTTCCATCCTCGAGTGTAATCTTGCATACAGAGTGAGATACGTTACAGATTCTTGCATACATGATGCTGCTGTAGGGATAGTGAGGCAGATCAGTTGATGCTGTACAGTTGCAGAATGCTGTTGGCACTCGGCAGGGTGCATGCATGGGTGTTGCCAGTGGCTGGTGGCGCGCGACCTAGTACTGGCCATCCTTGTTACAGATTCGGCAGGCTGAGAGTGTTGATGCACTGTCCGTCTGGTGTGTCGACACTTATAGTTTGCATGTGGGGGCTGCAGTCTGCTGTGTAAGCCAACTTGGATGCGTGTGGCCACGAGGCTTGGACATGGTGCATCCTGAAACATGACCTGAGAAAGAAGTAATCTGAAACACAGCTCGGGCCCATGATCACAGTCCATCGTGGAAAGACAGCATGGCATGCATCCGGCTGTAGCATTGAGTCGGCCGTCGCCACCCCTGCATGCCAAATCGCCAGTGGCCAGTCAGGGGCTCATCTGCACAGGGTTGCTGCCTGCGGCCCACCGTGGCCTCTGCGCGCCTGTGACTGGCGCCAGCTATGGTCCGTAGCCATGCCCCTTGCTTACCCCAGCGAATCAACTCTGGATGCCCCACACAGCGAACAGGGCGCAGCACACAGCAGCCGCAGGCAGACGTTGACTGCTGGCAGGAGCCACACAGGACCGCTGGCGATGAAGACCACAGTTTATTCGTCCCTTTGTCCAGAATCCTCTGCAGAGGAAAGGCAGTGTGGGCCAGATGTGTTGTCCAGCAACCTCCCGCTCTGTGCACATATGCGACCGACCGAGACACGCGTTCACACCTGCAGCCACATGCGGCCACAGCAGGCTAGCAGGGGCCTGAGAGCCTGCCGCATCAAGCGCGAGTCCGGCACGTTGCCACATGAGATGCGGCCTCATGCTGCGATACCCCATGGCTACCCTGCCGCAGCCGGCCCTCCCATCACGCCGCGCCCCCCGCAGCATCAAAAGTAAAAGATAGCACGCAGCGCACAGCACACGCGCGCTGTGTGATGAACCTGTCGAAACCACATAGTTTACATGTGCATCACCATCAGAAACGAATAGAAATCTGCTGACCCGGGGCTCTGCGTCAGGCCTGCTGGCCCCGCGCGGCACAGGCCGCCTCTGTCGCGGTGGCGGGGCAGCCGGGGCAGCCGGGGCCGCGCGCGCGAGCAATGGGCTATTGTCCGTTCTCGGACGCGCCATCCTCGTCCCAGCCGCCCCAGCTTGACGCGTCCCAGCTGGGCGACGGCTGCAGCGGCCGCTGTGACGGCGTCAGACCGCCCGCGCCGCCGCTGCTGCCGCCTCCGCCGTATCTCTGGCCGTCGAGCGGCGCGCTCGTCGGCATGCGTGACCTGCACACGAGCTCCCATAGTCTTCACCAAGCCTTACAGCACTTGCGACAACCACTGACATGAGTGGTGGCCGTGCTGCGCGGCCTGACTGTGTCATGGCACAGCATGCACAGCATAGCCCCTGCCCGTGGGCATGTGTGCACGGATGCTCCAAGCACCGGGCGGGTAGAGTTCACGCTATGAACTTATGGATGTCTCAGGTATCACAGCAGATGCTGCCCCTAGTATTTGGCATGATGCCTGGACATATGGCATGCGGCAATGCATTTATTGTCGGAGTGTATACAGTCACAGCATGCCGCGCTGCGCCGCTGTCCCGCAGACTGTGATGCATGGCCAACGTGAAGCCGGTCATGGATGGGCTTCCTGTGGCTGTGCGTGCTGCGCATGCTACGCTCCCTGCGATCCAGCGGCACAGCTGCCCGACAGCAGGCAGCAGCAGATCATGAAAACAAGAAGCTGCCGAGCAGCAGATCATGCTGGTGCGTGCAGTGGGGACGGCACGGAAGGGGGGCCGCGGCCGCACCTGCGTGTGGGGCTCGGGACACCCTGGTAGCCCGCAAGCGCCTGTAGCCGCGGCTGAATGTTACCCCACGTGAGGAAGAGGCCCACGGCCAGCACGCCAGAGCACACGGCCAGCGTGCCCAGCAGGCGCCACACGCCTGCGACCGCGCTGCCCGCGTCGGCGCCCATGTCGTCCACGAGATGCACGTCCCCCTCCTCTGCGCAGCACACACAGCACGCGGTCAGTAACGGCCCTTCCGTCCAGGAGCATGTCCATGCGGCAGACACACATCCTGAACCTGCGGGCTCAGCAGTACGCCGGATGCCCACCCCACGCCATATCACACAGCACGCGCCTCATCGCACACAAAAAACACAGGCCCGCCGCAGCACGCACCGTTGAACTCGTCGTCTTCCTCGTCGGCCCCCGCATGACTGTCGCCCCCTGCAGCCACATCCAGAGAGTCGTCATGATCCACCACCTCCACATCGTCCTCCGCCCCCAGGTCCCCGCCGGCCCCTCCATCGTCATCCCCGACCGGATCCTCATCCCCGCCCCCCCCTAGATCCGCATCATCCCCGCCCCGCAGCCCCCCCGAGGCCCCCCCAAACTGCCCCCCCGGCAGCCCGTCATTGCCGCCCACCACCACATCCCCTGCGCCATCGCCGCCGTCGCCGTCCCCCCCCCGCGGCTCCTCCGGCTGCGCCTCCCAGTTCCCGTCCTCCCCGAGCCCCCCAACCTGCGGCACCACCCGCACGCCCCCCCTGTTATCCCCCCCTTGCCATCTATTCCGCCAATCATCACCGTCAGGCAGCCCCCCCAACAACCGCGGCCCTACATGCCCCATCCCCGGGCCCGTCGTCCCCACCATCCCCATCCGTAACCACGGCGTCCCTACGCGTCTCTGCATAGTCATCCTCACCCTTGACCTCTCCTGAGCCATCTGCATCATAATCATCCCCATCGCCCCCCCCATCACCATCACCATCGCCACCCGCATCCCCATCCCCACTGGGCTCTTCCGGCGTGATCTCCTGCTTTGGATCTTCCGTGACCTCCTGCTCTGGATCTTCCGCGTCCGCCCCCGCCGCCCCCGGAGCCGCTGCGGGCGGCGCCGCGGCACCCGCATCCTCCGCCCCGCCCCCCGCCAACCGCTGCAGCGCCGCAATGTTTGCTTCGACCGGCGTCGAGGTGTCAACCGGCGGCACCCCGGCCCCGGCTCCCCCGCCGTCCATACGCACCGAATCAAACTTTGCGTCGCTCTCATCAAACGCGCCATCCAGCCCCCCAACTGCAACGTCCTCGTTAGCACCCGGGCCACCAGCGGCATCCCCCTCCAGCCCGGCCCCCGGCCCCGGCGCGTCCGCATCTGCAGCACCGTCAGCAACCCCGTCGGCTGGAGCTTTCCCAGGGCTGTCACCCTGCCCCGCCGTCCCCGGCTTGCTGCTGCGGCTGCCCGCACGCTTGAGCGCGTCCATGCCGTCAAACGGCACTGCAGGCCCCTGCTCACCGCCGGCCGACTCAGGCGTGCCGGCCTCTGGCGCCGCAGTGTCCGGAGCGTCGGCAGCCACATCCGCCGCAGCACTCGCCGGGGCATCACCGCCCGCCGACGCCGGCTCTGCCGCTGGATCAGCCGCAGTAGCCGGCGCAGGTGCGTCCAGCGGCGCCTCCAGACCTTCCTCAGGCGCTTCCGCCGGTCCCGCCACCGGCGCCGGCTCCCCTGCGGCTTCTGCAGAATCGCCTGCCGCGGCTGCTGCCAGTGGGGCCGCCCCGTCTGCGCCGGTGTCATCCTCCGAGGGCGTGTCTTCCGGCTTGGGCACCGGGGGTGGCCCTCCGCTGCCGGCATCATCGGGCGGGCTCTCCTCCTCTTCTGCCTCAAGCTTTTTGTAGAACTTGCCGCTGGTCAGGTCGGCCGCCTCTTTCATTGCAGCCAGGCTGTTGTATGGTTTCTTCTCTCCTTCGGCGCCGGCATCGCCTGTGTCGTCCTCCGCATCGTCTGGGACAGCCGCGGGGGTGCTGTCGGCGTCAGGAGTTGATGGCGAGGGCTCAGTAGGGGGCTGGCCTGGAGGAGCATCGGGCGGTGGCGGGGAATCTGTGCTGGCGCCTGGCTCGGTGGGGTTGCTCAAAACCGGTATGGTGGGATTTCCAGCGGCTTTGAGGATCTGGTCTGTGCTGCGCATGATTGGCGGCGCTTGTATCTCCTTGCCTTGTGCGGCCTGTTCAGACATGACAGACCCATCCGCCGCAGTGTTCTGCATCATGCTGTGAGGATGTCAGGGACCCGTGGGGCGTTTTCCATTGGTTTATGCGACCGCCAGTGCTGTGCAAGCAGCTGTGCCCGCTCTAGAATTAACATGCGTGGATGATATTTGAGCAGGTTCGCGGACTTCAGGATGCGAACTACGGCAGAGCGCTGGGCATGCACGCATGGAAACGGGCTATTGTGTCAGGCAATCCCAGGCTCCGGGCTGCTGACTCAGCTGCAAGCACAGGCAATCGGAAGTACATGAGCTTGAGCAGGATGTCATTGGGCGTGAAAGGCACATGGCAGATCGATGCCTGCCGCAAAAACATTTTGCGTGGGTGCGCGCCTGGCCGGTTTCGACCTCGCTGACTGCGGCATCGTCCTCGTCCGTGGTACCTTCCGGGGTTCCAGCTGAAGTATGTGACGGATCATCAGAGAGGTCTGGACTGTCTTGAGCGTCGGCTTCCTGCGCTAGCAATCTGCGGTTCGTAAGCCCAAACGCACGCTGGGTGGGCACTCGAAGTCTCACAGCGGATGCACCCTCTGCGTCTCCCGCTGCGATGGCGAGGCTACATCCCAGCAGCAGTAGCAAGTGCCTGCTTGCAGTCGAGGCCCGCTTGCGCCTCCATGGCAGCAGACTCCTTGCCATGTAGACTCCTGCGAACGACTGCAGCTGCACGTTGGCCGATGCCTTCGACGGGATCGCAAGCAAGGCGAAGCGCACGCGCGTGGATGTCGGACCTATCACTGCTCTCCACTGCAAGTGCTCGCGGGTGCAGAGCTGCGCCCCTCTGCAAATGCCGCGTCCGTTTCACGTTCACGGGGAAGGCGGGGAGTCAGCAGCTGCGAGTGCGAACGACACGAGCCCAACACAGCATTATGCAAGCTTTGATGTCACAAGAGCGGTGGCTGTAAAACGGGCATGTAGGTCAGCACTCGAAGGTCAGGCATGAAGGACACAGGGGCCTCATCGGACGAACGAACGGACGAGCAGCTGGAGTCTGTATCTCAGGAAATCGCAGGATATGCAGACGCAACAAGAAATACGTGTGTGAGAAAACGATTAGTGTGATCGCTGGTCCAATGGCCGCTCAGCACGCTTGCGCACCGTCGTCTCCAACATCATGTGCCGTGGCTACAGGCGCTAGTCATAGCAAGCTTCCAGATCGCAAGCCCGCGAAACGCATGTAGCTGCGCCGCGCGCCGTACGAGTGCGGCGAGTTAGTGACGTCTCGATACTTCCCGGCTGTTGCCAGCTCATGTCTTACTTTCAGCTACTCCCAGCGGCGTGCAGCTGCCCAAGCTTAGGTCTCGAGGGCCAGCCATGGTGTGCACAGCACCTGATCGATTTCTCATGCACCCAGCAGGCTGCATCCCAGCATTGGAGAGGGCAGGTGGGGGTCCACGTGGGGCCCGGGGTGGGGGACGGGAGGGGGGGGAGAAGTATCAGAGCGTGCCTAGCTCCAGCTGTTTACACTCACAAGTGTACAGCTAGCATGATGGCTTGTTTCCCGTTACGACATGCTGTACGGCTGACCGCTGCAGCTCTGTTGCGCGCTGGAGCTCTGTTGCCTCTGCTGTCGACGTGCCAACATGAGAGCAGCACTGGCCATGCGCATGGCTAGGCAACTTTGGTTTTTTGTTTTTGTGACAGCCTTATTGGGATCGTGATATCATCGGTCGACCGAATCGTGTGAGCCGTGCCATGGCCAAGCATCAGCAGTGCTGTGAGCACGCAACCCCTGACTGCAGCGACCAATCGCGCAGCGATCACGTTGGGAAGAATGCGAACAGCAAGTGCCATGACGAGCCCCCCCCCCCAGAGTCGGCAACTTCGCAGATGCATATTGCCGTGGCGTGGCACGGCACTCCAGCTGGCAAAGCTTCAAACGCTGGTGAAGTTTCGAATGCTACTCCACATGAACGCCGATCCGCGACAGAGTCGCGCCAATTTGATGCGATGATAACCAGTTTGTGGTGCTCGCGGGTGTGCTCTTACACGCTACAGGACTAGCTGTTTGCGGTGATTAAAGCTGTGCAATGAGGGTGGCTCTACGGTTGTCGGTGATACAGCGGTCCATGGCACTCGTTCGGTGGCAGTGCTGCTTGTGATACTTCCTGTGATGAGTGGACTACGCTGCTTGTGATGCTCCATGTGCTGTGTGCACTGTGCTACGTGCACTGGGCTGCGTGCTAACCTCCCTCGGCGCCCCGCCAAGGCTCTGCTCAGCCTCAGGGAAACACCGAAATCTGCAAGACTGCAACCCGCCATCAACCACATGAGCGAGCAGACGCATGCATGGTGCGTGACCACGTGACCATCGCACCAGCTTGCCAGCCGCGGCGCCTTTGCATCACAACGTCTCACTGTGTGAGGGGATAGGTCCACTGGCCATGGGCGAAGCCAGCTACAGTTGCCATCGAGTCAACTGCGGACCCGCCCGGCCTGTTGCACTTGTCTGCGCTCGCGTTGAAGGTACCGTGTCTTCAGAGCATGTCGAAGACATGTCGCAAGGCGCCCAGCTGCCGTGCTGCTGCTGCTGTAGGGCCCCTCGCGAACAACAGGGCTGAACAGGAACATTCGTTCCTTTGAGCTGTGGTACAAGCGAGGTGCATCCTGGTACGCCCTCAGAGCACTACCATGGATACAAATGATTCTACGAACGGTGCAATAATATGCAGGCTAAACTGACCAGGAACTTGTTGGCGCTGTTAGCGAGCTAAGGTCACTTCTGCATCACCGTCTGTTGAGCTGTACGGTGGCACCACGACATGCTTTACTGTACAACAGAGCTTGTGCGCCAAGTAGGGAGTCACAGCATGGCATCCTTTGGCTCTGCATGGCTCCCTGGCCAAGTGTAATGTGCGGGGAGGCGTGAAATCTCAAGGCATGAGCGTATGTTGAATGGCTGTTTGTGCACCTACCCACCAGCTGGATGCGGTACAAGAACTGGAATTCCTTGCAGAGATGTGCATTGGCAAGGATTGTCTGGAAACGTACAGGAAGTGGCTGTGACATTGCATGGCTCACCATGGCAGCCTGATGGACGTCGAGGCGCTGAATGTCTTGGTTGAACGTCTGAGTGGCATCTGTGTATTTACTAGTTCTAGTGCCCCCGACTGCAAGGGTGAGGGCAACAACCAGGTGGGTGATGTGGAGCACATGCGTTTGACACACTGTGTGCAGTTTTCAAAAGACCGCCTAGCAGGAACACAGCGAAGAGTGTCATGATTCGTCTAAATATCGCATTATGAGACATGTATGCACGTACATACTCATTGCACTGGCACTGCCTGTGGCGCACGCAGTTGACGAACGCAAGGGGTTCCGGCTGCTGGTCGGAAGCGCCCCGAACTGCATGTCCAGCCGAAGACTGCAGATTATCAACGCGCCTTTGACCTTTCGCCATGCTGGGCTTTAGTGAACGTGCTGATTGGCGCACTGGAGCCCCGCGGCCGAGCGAGGCCGCGCGCGGAGTCGCAGGCCTAGGGGATTTCCAGCTAGCTAGGCGGGAAGTATGGGCGCACCACGCCACCTATCTGTCCGATGCATCGCGATGTCCAAGCATAGTATTTACATGTATCCGTCCGAAAGACAGTGATGCCGTGAGGCCAACCACGCATCGCGATGTGCTTCGATGTGTTGTGCGCCTCGATGTGACAGCAAACTAGCTTGAAACACTTTCACCTTGGAAGTGCTGTCCCGCTTTTTCCCAGTTGGCTTCACAAGTGTTCACACCCTTTAGCCCCCGAAGCAAACACTCACCCTTTACCTCTCTCGTCCCCAGCCAGAGACTAGTCCAAAGCCATGGTGATCCGTTAGCTGATCAGAGAGAAGAAATGTTGTGGTAGTGCTCATGTCGCACTGCCAGCTGCAGTGGCCCGGTGCTCATCATGACAACTACAGGCACCCGATTGGCCCCGGACGCCGTTTCTACAGATGTCGAACCAGTGGCGCTAAACAGTACTCGTCTATCTCCCTCTTTCGTCCTGGTGGAAGCCATCTCTGTTATAGTGCAGGACAGCAGAGGAAGCCCGTGGCCAGCCGGGACGGCGCTGCCCGGAACAGGTGGCGCCGGCAGCATGCTGCGCAGCGACGTCGAAGGAAGCTCCGCGGTGTGCGCCCGATCGCAGTACTCTGCCCGCAACTTTAAGCGCTTGCATCGCCCTCGCGCCATCCCTCGGGGCGGTGTCTCCAACACACACTCCATCAAACAGATATCCTCATCAGCAGATCTATGGGCCTGCGGCTGCTGCATGCGCCAAACAGATGTCGGTATGGATACGTCACGGCGTTCGTGCAAAGCGCACGTCGCGACGCGTCGATGTTGGACCAGTCGCCGTACGCTTAGACCAGGTCGCACACAATTGTGCCGCGGCACAGCGCTAGCATCTTCGCGCAGCCGCGCCAAAAGCATTTTCATGAGGGAGAACCCTTTCCACTTCCCGTGCGTACACCATTTTTCTTTATCGATTGTATGATGTAATTTACTACGAGCGGAAGGGAAACACGGTTGCAACAGTTGCAACAAAGGTTGACACACACACTCAATGCACAATGTCAACACAAGGCCCATACTGAGTGCGCGCCAACGCCCATGACACCTGTGCACTGTGCTCATACTCCCCTTCGCCACCACCACATGCATGCCTCTCGTCCTGCTGTGCTGAGCACAAATGGGCTGAGAACAACTGGGCTGAACACACAACTGTGCTGAGCACAAACGCTGCAGCAAGCTGAGAGCAAGCGGTGATCAACTGGTCAAACGAAGCATCATGATGTGCGCAGCTTCTCACAGCTTGGCAGCCGCAAGCGGCCGCAGTTGCTGCCACGAAGAACACAACAGCTTAGTGCTGGGGAACACGCAGGCCCGGGCAGAGGAGATGTCATTGGTGGCGATGAGCGATGGCCAGTGCTACTTCCCTGGGTGATAGCCTTGGAACCTCCAAGTTATCAGTTCTGGAAGGTTGTGCACATATGCATGCCGACTCGTGCACAGCTGGCCTCTGCTCGGTTCCTCAGGTGCCGGGCCGCGCTCACATTCGCAGGCAGCTATGATAACCCCATGCCACACTAGAGTAAAGGGGGGGTACTAGTATGGCTCAGGCTGGCGTGCGCTTGGCTTGCTTAGCTTACCTTTAAAGGGCTG
>JALKAD010000190.1:825351-840955 GCA_024500015.1 Ulva compressa | reverse complement strand
TATTAGCCGCTTTTGGTTTGCTGCCATTCGTGGGCTGTCCGGCCGCGAGTTCAACAGTGCGCATTTTGTATTTTCTGAGCCCCAATGAAGTCACTGAGTACTAAAATAGCTTATGATTCATCTGTTGTCGAGATATAATCCACAGCGGTCCGCAAACGCGGCCATGGGCACAAGCGCAGTGCTCCGTGGAGCCAGAACTGGAACAGCTGAGAGGGCAGTACAGTATCATAAATCATATGCAGCAGTACTCTGCTACTGTATGATCATTATGGAGTGAGTTCTGCCTTACGGAACGCACTGCACAGCACTCGGGCGAGTGTTGACAACTGTGACAACCTCTGCTCTGGCAATACTTGTAAAACATTGAATGGATATGCAGTCAGACACCCCCGAGGTCCTCAAAATAGTGTATATGATGTCATTGACGCGCCAGTGCTCTTGCCTGGGGTTAGTCGCTGCCCACTGGTGGTGTTTTGCGAAGGCGGTTTTGAGCGGCATTAATGGTCCAGCACTTCGAGGAGGCAGTCTCCAACCCGGAAACTCCGCAAATACAATCTGCTAAAGTTCTCAAATATGTCTGTCGTGAATTTTGGCTGATCGTAGATTGAATGATTCTTGTTTAAGGCCAGGAGAGGCTGTAGTGCAACCACTGGCTTTTACAGCCCAGGATGAGATGGCATCAACAATCACGGCTGCAACCGACGCCCGCAGGAAAAATATGAGAGAAATGGTTGGAGACTCTTTTTTCAGATCGCGATTTGGATGTGTTTGGGTGATGCAAGGTGCTGGCGAAGTGGACACCTCTAGCCAACACTTTTCGTGCCGCGTTAGACGGAACTGATCTATTCGACGGGTACAAGATGTTAATGTCTCACTGTGCCAGTGTAGTCGCCCAGTTTGCACGACGATTGATGAGCTTTGCATCGTACGTCAAGCTGTTTTGGGCTCGCGAGGAAATCTGCTGCGAGCAAGCGCTTGAGCTCCTGTGCCCGTCGAAAGTCATGTTTCATTGTGGCACAGCGTTCATGAAGTCGCCTTAGCGACAAATTATGAGGTACTTGCGTGGCGCCATGTACTTTACCGCGTGCCTTTGCGTGCTGCTGCTGCGGCTGGCGATAGACCCAGCTGCAGTGGTTCTGGCAGAGGCGAACAACATGAGGCAGGTCACGAGTCCAGCAGAGTTGAAGCAGGCAATTCGAGCAGGGGCATCCAACATCGTTTTTGTGAGCAACATTACGCTGGACGAGTCTATGTTTCCTGGTGCGCATCTGTGGAAAGTTAGGACGACTAGCTGCAGCTGAGCGGTCGTGGTGGCCACTCGCGCGCGCTTTGGATGTATAGCCGTTATTATGTGAAGCTGTGTGCACTGGCAATCCGCTTGACAAAGTGTCGGGAGCAGTTGCGACTGTGCTTGCCCTATGCGCACGATGACAAAGCCAGCGCTACCGCGCATATTTGGAGCGCATCAGCGGGAGACACAGCGCAAATTTGCCCTGAAAAATGCAAGCGTGAACATCCGGCGACCGTTGACTCGAAACGTGCTGTTCATTGACACGACGCGGGTGTATCGTGCAGAACCTCCTGCGACTTGCCTGCGGAATGACACGACAGTACAATCTCTGATGGATTGTGACGAAAATGTTGTGATTTACGCTGCACAAGCCGGATCAGAATCGACACAGGCCAAGTGGACCGCCCTAGATGGCGTGGTTCTGGATGCAGCCTTCCTTTTCCGGGGCATCATCTTGTCTCGAAACCTCACCATCCAAGGCGTTACTGTAGCTCGAGTGCGTCCTTCGCTGCCTGTATGGCGTGGTGGTATGTGGATGGCCAAGTACTGCCATGTAGAGCTCTACAGTGTTGCCTGAAATTTCATGAAACTGCCATCCCATGCACTTCATCCTTGAGTGGAAAACGCAACGTTTTCGGGCTCACAGGCGCATGGCATGCTGCTTGTGTGCGGAGTATGTCGTCTGCTAGGCGATGGGCTGCAAAACCTGATGTCTGTGCTGACATTGTCAGCCTGACAGCGGCCACTCGCTTGTGCTTGTACCGTGCGATGCCTACCTCTGAATCACCGCACAAGCCTACCGTACTCTTGAGCACCTCACATGCACAGCATCGTGCCTGCTGCTGACCGGTGTGCACTTGATCCGCCTGGGGATTACTCTTGAGCCACTTGCCTCCACAAGCCCTTGTGGTGCAGATGCTGGATGACCGCAATCCCTTCTACTTCCTGTTCGGCTTCCTGAACAACATCCATCTTGTGATGACCGACTGCACCTTTGTGTCGCCGTGTGGCGGCCGCGGGCCCAACGATCTCGTGGATGCCATCCTGGACGCCTCCCCAGATGATCTGCAGTTCCAGCCATCGGAGCAGGTTGACTCGTCTTTCCTGACGGTCGACACACTGCAGGGCGTCCCGATCGAGGGCCTGCCGGACTCGTTGATCGGCTCATTCCGGTCCAGGATCGAGTGTTACGACCCAACAAACAGCCCGTTCCCCGCCCCTGTGGCACCTCTGCTCTGGAATGAGGGCGCTGCAGACACACAGGTCAATGCGGAAGACACCTGCTTCCGCCCGGAGACCCTCGGGGCGGACTATCGGGGCACTGTTAACACGACCCTCTCTGGCGCGATGTGCCAATCATGGAGCCAGCCAACTGCGGAGGTGTGCCCCTCTCACCAAGCTGCCCTCCCCACCGTTTCTTGGGGAGCAGTGCAATTCACTTGACGAGAATCACATCGCAACTTGCGCACCAGACGCGGTCAGCCAGCGAATGTAGCAGATAGTGGGCAATCGGGTACGCCCGGAACAGGATCAATGAGAGGCTGCATGAGAGGCGCAGTCATGTAGACGCGGCATGAGCCACAGCACTACGCCAAGGCATTGCGCACATACATTGAACAGTGCCAATGCACGTGGGGCGGCATGGCCGTGCATGACCTGCTGCAACGCCGCACAGTCGCTCGACCCCATCAGGCAGCCCCGCTAATCCGCTTGCAGCAGCCACGCAGCCCCGCATGCAGAATCAGACGATGACCCCCGAGCTGCTGCCGACCTTTGGCCTCGGCACCGCCGCCGAGCCGCACAGCTTCTGCCGCAACCCGGACCACTCGGGCATTGGGCCGTGGTGCTACGTCGCCGGCCCTGGCGGCCGCGAGTTCTGCGTCGTCGAGGCGTGTCCCATCGTCGTGCAGCCCCCCAGTGTCACCGGCCTCCCGGCCGACGGCGAGTCCATCGATGACGGCTCGTGGTCGACGGGCGGCCTCAGCACGGTGCGCCCCGCCCGCCGCCGACACTTGTCAGTCAGCAGCTGCGTTTGCCCGCTCCACACGGGGCTGACGGTCCAAACCAGCTTGAAACACTTTCACCGAATGTTATCCCACTTTTTCCCAGCTGGCCTCACACGTATTCATACCCGTTGGCCCCCAAGCAAACGCTCACCCTGTACCTTTCTCATCTCCAGCTGCAGTCACGGACAAATCCAAAGGTATGGTGAATCGTTAGCTGATCAGAGGGAAGTGAGTTTCGGGTAGGGCTTGTTTTGGACTGCCAGTGGCCCGGTCCTCATCGTGGCACCTGCAGGCACCCTATTAGCCTCGGGCCCCGGTTCTACAGATTTCATACCAGTGGCACTAGCCAATCCCACTTTAACCTGATGGATTCCATCTCTGTTATGGTGCAGCGCAGCGGAGGAGCTCCATGGCCAGTCGAAACAGTGCCGCCGGACCATTTGGCCATGGCAGCATCAATGTCGAACGAAGCACTGCGGTGTGCGCCCGACACTAGGACTCTGCCCGCAAGCGCTTGCATCGCCCTCGTGTCGCCCCTCGGGGTGGTGCTCTTGATATACAGTGCATCAAAAGATGTAGCTCCTTGCTTGATCTTGGCCTTGACGATCTGAACGACATCCACGTCGGCGATGTGCGCGAGGCCACACCGCTGCGGCAGGTGCTTCGACGACGTGCCCCACACAAGCACGCACTTGAACTCATTGAGGAGATGGCTTGAAACCTGGTTCACGAACGCGCGCACGCTCGTGCCGCCGCGGTCGAAGCTGCACACGACCGGGTCAGTGAAGTCCGGCTTGTGGCCTACCTGTACGCAAGGCCCTGTGGAGGCATGAGCAAGCACACAGCAAGCGGCGATCATCGGGCCAAACGAACAGTCACAGTTTGGCACAGCCTTGCAGCTGCAAGGGGCCGCAGTTGCACTAAGAATACAATGACTTCGCCTGGCCGCGATGTTGACAGGCAACCTTTGGCACTTTGGGGTCTGCGGCCGAAGCCACGGCGGTCGCGCATGACAACGGCCCCGCGTGGCATCGCGTCATGCCTGTGGCCATGCTGGCTGCTGTGGCTGCCTCTGCGCCGACTTCGCGCCGGCTGAGCAACGCGGCACCCGGCGCCTGGTGCCTGTGAGTGGACTGCACCATGCTGCGCTGGGTTGACATGTTGTGTGTTCGACCTGCCGGTTGTCTTCCGTGTGCGTGCGGTTCGTACTGATGTGTTGGTTGACCTTGCCGATGTGTTGGTCTGTGCATTCTTCCCTCGGCGCCGCTGACGCCTTCACCTATCACAGTGTTATACATATGCATGCCGGGTCGACCATTGATCATGCACAATCGGCCTCTCCTTAGCTCGTCACGTTTGCAGCCAGCCGGCCATGCCTAAGTAGGGTTGCGGGGGGGTATGGCTCGGGCTGCCGTGCGCTTGGGTTGCTTACATAACATTGGGCTGTGTCCATGATGGAGGCAGCTGCAGGGGCACTTGAGTGTTTGCTCGCCATCTTCCTCCACAGGCTCCGAGACCGGCCCGAAGTGCACTGATGGATGACCATGTCCCCCTTTTGTATGTGTAGTGCCGCAAGATCGTGGAATGCGACAGTGCGCCTGAATTGCCTTTTCCTTCTTCCCCAAATCTGCCATAGAAAATTCTGAGATTCTGTCAGCCCTCGCACCCACTCCCACGCACCCTTATAGCTCGGCGTTGAGAAAGCCCCAAGGTACACGCGCGCCCCTATGCTTCCGCAGGCCGCGTGGAGGCTTCTGCACCGTCGCCCTTGCCGGCTGCGCCAGGCCGCCAGCCCACCGCCATGTTTCCTGCTCTCCGGCAACTGGAGAGGCAGCCTGAGTAACATGTTTGGGCTTCTGCAGGACAACTCGGGCCAGGAGATCATTCTTGTGGCAGCACTATCTGCTGCAACGATAGTCGCCGTGTGCTGTGTTGCGCTGGGGCTGATGCTGCGCCGCAGACTTAGAGCGCGCGCAGAGCCAAAGCGAGTTGTGCGCACCTGCTGACTACCATGGCATCTATGCATACTAAGCGTTCCTGTACGACGAAGGAATGCCTCCTCCGACATAATTCAGCAGCAGCTGATGTGATGTCAGGCCCTTCTGTTGTCACAACACGCAGGGTATCCGTGCCCCGCATGCATGAGTCCCAGGTGCATGTGCACCATGGTGCACCATGGTTGCAGCGATGAGCTCACCTAGGTGGCATCATGATCGGGCTTGATATCCGTACAACTCCCCCCCCCCCCCCCCCCCCCCCCCTGCTTTGATGCATGGCGGCAGCCACGGTCCCAAAAGTTCTGATTGCTGAATGTACAACGCAGGATTTGTTCCATCAGCCAGAACAGCTGAGCGATGGTGGCAAAGCTGTCCATCAAGTGGCTCCAAGCACTGCAGCTGATCCAGATGTGAACGCCTCGGGGCAGCTTGAGCCAGCTGCGTCGGGACAACTTGAGCCACTTGCTTCAGGGCAATTTCAGTCAGATGGCTCGGGGCAGCCCCAGCCAGCTGCCGCCCACGGCGCCACCACCGAGCTACCAATGCTTGCGCAGGTGATTCCCGCTGCGCTATCACCCACTCATCACTGCCGTTGCCCCTGATCCTGACAACATGTGCCGCCCAATGCAAAGTAACATCGCAGCTGTAGCTATCATGTGGCCAAAGGTGGAATGACAACAGAACCCTCCGAGGGCGCCCCCACGCAGACGTCGCCGCCGCCTGCACCGACACGGACGCCGCTGACCTTGCACAGTGTCAGCATCAACATGCGCTCAAGCTTGATTTGGAGCTCCGTGTGAGTTCTGACCGCTGCGGACACAGCTCAGCATGACTAGTACTGCAGCCGCAGAAAACTACTCAGGGCTGACCGTTCGCGATCGCACATGCAGTCAATATCAACATCTACATCGGATGTTCAGCCGGCGGAGCAGAGCACTTGCGGCACCATGCAGACCTGTGACAGCTGGACGGTCACCCGCGGGTCCACCATCCCCGCGAGGCCGCCCCCTGCAGCCGGAGCCAGCAGGCGTGAGCAGATGGAGCATCTGCACTACCAACTTGACACCCTCGCCGGCACAGAGCTCCTGAACGGGCTTGTTCTGGAGCAAGGCCCGTCCAATCGCAGAGACGGAGGTGCGGCGCAGAGCGCAGGGCAATTCTGATGGCCTCTCTGATGTGGCTGATCGATCACGATCCCCCTGCAGCACCTTGACTGCCATGCATGCTTGCAGCATCACAGGCTGCCCTTGGACACTGTTCAGACCGGCAGTGGGCAACAGTGCGCAACGAAACTTGAGTTGTTTTTTTGTCACTGTGACTTGAGTTTTTTTATCACAAGCGCACTAATGAATGTCACTTTAAATTTGCTGTGCATGCCTGCCTGGTTCCCTCGAGCTCACTCGTGACTCGGTCTATTGATCCCTCACACGCTCCGCCGTCTCAGGTCAGGCGGTCATCCAGTTTGCCAAAGACCAGCGCAGCAGCCTGCTGTACGCTGTCAAGTTCTTCCTCTCACGGGCGGCCTTCACAGACGAGTGCGGGCTGTACACAAGCCACACCAGCCCCCTGGGGCTGTTCCTGCCTGCGCTGCGGAACATCGCAGACGGAAGCTCGACAGCGCCGCTGGTGGTGGATGGCCACAGCAACCCCATGCCGCCATGCATCGTGATGGAGAAGGGGGAGTCTCTTGACGTGTGGATGCAGCGCAACCGGCATGGCGTTGACATGATCACGTGCCTCCAGGTGTGGCCATGGGGTGCTCAGCAGTCCTGATTGTGACAGCCAGGAGCGGCGTGTTGGGCAGGCACAGCGTGTCGCAACCCTCTGAATCTGGTTGAAATATTTTGACGTTTCTCTGTTTGGTCAGGACTATGACATGTGAACATGCATGCAGCTACAGCCATTATGTATAATTCTGACCTTGCACGAGTACAGGCATTGATGCTTCACGGTGAGCCATGTGCATCTGCTAAGCGCGCACCCCATCATGATTCATACGACATGAAGTGTTCGTACAGTTGTGGCTGTACACTGCTGGGGGGATGTAGTTTTTGCAAGTGGTCAATTTTCAAGTTTGCAGGTGATCCAGCACGTCGCGGAGCGGCTGTCAGACCTGCATGCGGCTGGCTATGTGCACCGTGACCTCAAGCTATCCAATGTCATGTGGCTGCCGCGGGAAAACCACTGGACCCTGATCGACTTTGGCTGTGCTGCGCGGATCGGCGAGACTGCTCCGCTGTCGTTCAGCCTGCAGTACGCGCCGCCGGAGGTGGTGCGGGCGACGCAGGCCGGCTGCTCCACCATCCAAGCGCAGGCGTCGATGGACGCGTGGTCGCTGGGGATCATCTCGTGGGAGCTTTTCTGCAAGCGCGCTGCGCTGGATGTCTTTGAGGGCAAGGCGGCGGTGTGACCACTTCCCACTGAGTGTTGATATTTGTCGACGACGCTGTTGACGGTAGTCTTGTGCAGTTGCGGCATGGTGCAGGCTCACACGGGCTGCCTGCCACTGCTGCCAGCTCTGACACACGACATCTGTTCGGCCTACTGGTATTCCAAGCAGCCCAGTACTATAGCTCGTAGAGCAGTATCATAGGTAGCAGCTCGGTACTACAGTCTTCCCCCGTTATCCGGTCACCTCTGGCCTCTTGCTTTTGGGCCGTATTAACCCAGGAACCGGTCTGACGAGCACAGCCTAAACCGGACGGCTGGTCCACAACAGGTGGCGACCGGATTAGGTAGTGCGAAAGAGAAGTTTGAGCTGCGGATCGAACGAAACCTCTACAAAGCACGTTGGCACCTGCTACGATGCATGCGACATACATGGTCACATACGATGGCCATTACATAAGGCACATGTTCTGCAGCGTGGTCTGGTTTTTGTTGCGCACTGTCATGCGCGCCAGTTCCGCCATATGCATACGATCAGCATTAGACACTCACACATGGATAGCAGAGCGGATATTCACGTGGACACCTAGCACCTTCTACGGCTTGAGCAGCGGTCATATTCGGCACTACGCACGCATTTTGTGTGTCACACGGAGATCAACGCAAGAGCCCGGCAGCGAGCGCAACAGTCTTAGGCGCAAAGCCACAACGAACTGGCACAACCTACACAACCGCACCCACACACCCACACACGAGCACTCCAGCGCACCCCACCACCGCGACAACCACGCCGAAGCCGCACACTGCGCCCGGCCGCACCTCGCACCTCCGTCCGTCCCCAGCAGGCCCAGCCGCCACCGTTCTCACACCAGCACCACCACGACCGCAACCAGCCCCACCCGAGCACTCCCACACCTGCGCCCCTCATGCAAGCCCGGGGGCGCACACCCCCCCGAGGGTGGGGCGTACCAGCCCCGCGGCGGCGGCCCGGCAGGGGCGGCAGAGCGAGGCACGCAGGGCGCTCGTGACACCACATCGCCTGACGTCAGGTCGACCGTCGGCAGCCGCTGCCACACATGGGAGAGTGCGGACAGACGCGGGGCAGGACCTCGCCGCAGCAACCGCGGCCCCATGCGTTGTGTGCGCGTTGAGACGCTTTCTCAGGGCGTTGGTCTGCTGACATCACGACTTGAAAGCAGAGTTTCCAAGGCCAGCAAGCATCAGCGCACACGCGTAGCAAACCTGGATCATAGGTAAGAGTTAGTGGGATGTTTATGTACCATTTAGCCCCTGAACATATGAAAATAACCGCTATCGCTGCTACATGAAGGGTCAAACAGTCGACCGGTTTACAAAAGGTCGAGATAACGCGGGACTGAATAATCAAGGGCAAATTTGTATGGTTTTGATTTGTCCCCTTGGCTTTCGATCGGGTTTTAACCCGGAAGTCCGATTTCCGATTCGGATTAACGAGCACTGGGTAAACTGGGGAAGCCTGTATACCTCGTAGCCCGCGGTGTCATCTGATAGAACTCGATTGACAGCAATTTCAACGAACATCCACTCTTTTGGGCTAGACTTTGCCTTGTTCAGTTGCCGATGCGACACACAACATGCATGGCAACAGTCAGCGCCCTCTGTAACGTATCTCACGTCAGCGCCCGAGAAGGGGCAGGGGCATGTGCACTGCCGTGTGCATATGAGACGCACAGCCCTGTCTGGAAAGACGCAGTCTGTAGTGCGCTTCGTGGCTGCGCGTGCACGGTGACAGGCATGGCCGTGCTTCAGAGTACAGCCTTGCACACGCCTGTGTTGATGTCACCAGATCTGCTCGAGCCACGCAAGCGATTACCTGTGTGTGGTGCAGATGATGGCTAGGATCCTGGGCGCAAAGCCCATGCCATGGGAGGTGGGGGCTGTGGGGGCGCAGCAGCAGCTGCGGCAGCTCGGCCGCTTCCGGCGCCCCGTGCTGGGCCTGCTGCAGCGTGACAGCCTAGCGCGGCTGACGATCCCGGACTTCATCAGCCGGTGCCGCAGTGTCATCGAGGAGACGCAGGGGCCTGTGGGAAGCAGCAAGCCAAGGAGCTTAGCAGTTCTAGCAGCACTTTACCCAGCTGCGTATAAAGCAAGCTAGCTAGTTGCTGGTACCGGACATGCAGCCGCTACGTTTCGGTTTGAACGCGTGCGGTGACAGTCCGCCACATGTGGCCACATCACCGAAGCACCATGTGCATGGATGACTCTCAGCCTTCCAACCCCGAGATGATTGTAGTGCACCGGTGCGATGCATGTGTGTGTGTGCGCAAACCCTGCGTAGCGAACGAGTGGGACGAGTACAGAATGTGAACAGGATGTGCCTGTGGCCAATGCCTGTCCGGCATGGGCGTGATGCCCATTTGGTTTTTGTCTCAGGGCATTCATGCATGTACGGCAGAACACAAGCTTGCTAGAAGCTGTTAGACTGTCCTGCACATGGCTTCTGGGGTGCCAGGCACACACATGCTCGTCGGTATATGCATATGGGGGTTGCAAGAGCTACAGGGCCGGGCGACGTGGGTGCGGGCAGACGTGAGTCCGCGTGCAGCAGTATCAATGCATGTGTAGCGTTCCGTCAACATCATGGCGGCTTCCGTGCGAGCCAATGGTGCAATGGGAGATTGCAACTTGGTGCCCCAATGTCACCTGACGCGCTTCCACAATGTATACTATACTATAGTAGTAGCGCAGTAACTAGTGCAGTTTAAGACCTGCACGCAGCCACACTGGCTGTGCTCTCGGCGAGCACAAGCGGTGTTTAACACCGCAATCCATGGAGATCGATGGTCGATGCAGGAGCCCCGCAGCAAGGGCACAAGCAGTGCCTGGAAAGCCGAATGCACAACCAGAATAGCCTGATGCAGGGGCAGCCGACATGTCATGGCATGAGATATCACGATCAGCGGAGGGGCGGCGTGAGCTGGGCCAACTTTGTTTTCATCGCAACATCCATGGAGCGGTTGACGATGAGTGACCTATTGCGAGGGCATTCTGGCGCTATGCTCCCTGAAAAACTTACCTCCCGTGTTCCTGGATGAGATACCGGTTGCGCGATTGTGTTTATTGCACGTTCGTGTTCGCGTGCGGACGGTCACCAATGCAGGCTGCAGCGGTGGCCCGGTCGATCGATGTGCAAAAGCGCGAAAGACTGCCGCATGCCACGAGACCGTGTACACGGGTAGACCAGTGCTCAGCAACATTTGGGCCGCCATTCCAGTTGATGCGTCTCAATCGCAGCTCTGGCCATGCGCTCCGGAGGGCTGATGTGACCGCAGCATCCAAATGGGCCATGGCTTCGGGTTGGCAAGAGCTCGAGCGCGCCTGAGCTAGCCAACGAGCAGCATGGCCACAGGGGAGACAGCCGCAATGCGGTTGCACTCACACGTTCCAAGAAGATTTGAGCGAGGCAATATTGCGAATGAGGAGACATTGCCTCGTCTCTTTGGGGCCTCTTTTGCAGCGTGTCCGTGCTGAAGTGCGAGTGGTTCCGTGGCGACCGATCAACGCCCACGCAGTGTGAGCCGTGTACTGTCTTTCATAGATAAAGTCGGGACACAGATTTTGCCTAAAATTGTCATAACCAATGGGTGACAGCTGGGAGGATCAGGCTGAGGCAGCGGGTCCAGCCCCCGACAAGTCCGGCTTCTCTTTCAATCCCTCAGCGACTTCATTCAGCTTCAACCCAACAGCCAACTCGTTCAAGCCACCTACTACGCCATCGCCTCCTGCTGAAGATCCCCCTCCAGCCCCTGCGGCACAGGAAGACGATGTTCCCGGTGAGTCTCCCGCTGTCCGTTTCTGACGCATCACACCGGTGCTTCGAGAGTGTACGCATGACAAGGAACTCAAAGACACAGTTGATACTCCTGGCGGGGTGCCGCCTGCGACAGGCATGTCAACGTCGCAGTCGCGGTATCGTGATCTGAATGCGTTTCGATAATGAGCGACACGTTTGGCTTGCACAGCGCCCGCTGCAAGCATTACAGGCATCACTAGCTCGTTATCGTCCTTCAGATGGGTTTATACTCATGTTCCATTGCATCCCCTCGACTACTGTGCAGATGACGCCCTAGCGGAAGTGGAAGAAGGCGTTGCCAACGTGGCCGTCAGTGAAGAACCAGAAGCACCACCAGCACCACCACCAGCACCGGCGGAAGAAGAACCGCCGAGTGCCCCCAAGGAGGCAGCCAGCAGCTCCTCCAAGACGCCAGAGCCACAGGAAGAGGAAGTAGAGACAGAAGAAGATGTAGCTGCCAGGCGCAAGGTGTATGAAGCACTAGAGAAAGAGGACACTCGGGTCCACATGAACGTGGTCTTCATCGGCCACGTCGATGCGGGGAAGTCGACTCTGGGCGGTCAAATTCTTTGCCTTATGGGAGGCGTCGACGACCGGACCATCGAGAAGTACCAGAAGGAGGCGAAGGACAACAACCGAGAGACGTGGTACATGGCATACGTCATGGACACCAACGACGAGGAGCGGGCCAAGGGCAAGACCGTTGAGGTTGGGCGGGCTCACTTCAACACCGACACCAAGAGGTGCGCCTGCCACGCGCCTCACGCCTCACGCACACAGGCCCCGGCTCGACGGACCTGTCAAGGGCCTACTTGCCTACGGCACGCAACTCTGTTCACATTATATACACTGTACATGCATGTATGAGGTACACGTTTGTGCCTCCTACAGCACACCTCAGCACGCTGACACATCACAGGGCCCTCCTGCGCAGCTGCATGTGCCCCCCGCACTTGCAGCCGCTGCCTGGAGACACCCCCGTGCTGCTGTTCTGCTCAGCACGCTGTGTCAGGGTAGAGATGGATGTGCCCACCTCGCGAGGAAGCGATGCGTTGTGGCTGTGGCGGCGCGGCCGCGATCTCTGGCCTAAAGTGGGTGGCACAGCTGATGCACCAGGGCACGCCGCACCCGCGGTGCCGCCTTGCGCGGCCTGTGCCATCACGATGCCGCTATTGTGCAAGCAAGCATCGCCGAGTGGGGTAGGAGTGTGTTGGGAGCAGCCCCATAGCGCACAGCACGCCCCCAGGGCTGCCACAGCAGCCAGCCAGACACCGCCCGAGGCAGCCTGCTGGAAGCACCACAGGCCACACCCTCCTCCCGGTTCCGCGGCCAGCACGCCCCGCCTCTGACCGCACAGCACGCCTCACGCAGCATCTCACCGCACGCCTTGCACCCATCCCAAGGCATTTTTGTTGTCTCACACTTGTGAAAGGATCCGGTGGTTCTGGCGCTGCCTGTAGCAGCAGCAGGGCCACACTCTCCGCCAGAACCTGCACGTCCTCGCTGGGGCCGCTTCTCCCTTCAGGCACACGCTGTGCACGCTGTGCCATCCACTTCCGCTGACCGTGTGCTGTGCTGCGCGCAGGTACACCATCCTGGACGCCCCTGGCCACAAGAACTTTGTGCCAAACATGATCCAGGGCGCGTCGCAGGCAGACATTGGCGTGCTGGTCATCTCGGCGCGCAAGGGCGAGTTTGAGACGGGGTACGAGCGCGGCGGCCAGACGCGGGAGCACGCCCTCCTCGCCAAGACCCTCGGGGTGCAGAAGCTCATCATCGTCATCAACAAGGTGCGCCTCGGCAGGCTGCACGACGAGCCGCATCGCGTGCCTCAGGCCATGCTGTGTGCTGCGCGTGCTGCGGCTCCAGAGATTGCATGTGATCTCGCCCGGCAGGCCGCGCCCAGCCGAATTGAGCGGCCGAAGCAAGCGCTCCTCTGCTGTGTCTGGGTCTGTGCTGTGTGCTGCGAGCGCTGCGGGTGCTGCGGCTCGCAGTGGCTGCATACGGGGATGGGGTCATTCATGTGCAACCGTGCGAGCCCACGTGATCACGCATGAGGCGTGTTTGCACGTGACCGTCGATAGTCCCCTAGCTGCCGGTGTTGGCCGGCCTTCACCTCCCGAGGCAACCGAGATTCAGCTCCTCAAATTCCAAGGGGAGAGGGGGGGGGGGCGCGGTGGGGGGCCTGTTAGGGCGCGTGCTGCAGCGTGTGCTGTGCTGTGCTGTGCACGCCGGGCATCCGCAGGTGCTCGAGCCCTGCACGTGCGAGGGCAGGCCGCACTGATGCTGGCAGGCTGATCCAGCACATCGACCCTGCAACCCCAACCCCACGTTGCTTCACAGCAGCCTGCGTCCACTGGGATCGCAGCAGCGTCGACATTGGCAACGCTGTTCCAATGGCAGCATGTGACGCCTCACATACACGCCACCTCAGCACGCAGCACGGGTGCCTCAGCACGCAGCACAGGTGACATGCAGCTTGTGTTGATGAGTCAATGACGATGGATGGTGGTGCGGGCGTGTGCAGATGGACGACCCGTCCATCAGCGACGGCGGCAAGTGGAGCAAGGAGCGGTACGATGACATCGTGTCCAAGCTGACGCCGTTCCTGCGCAGCTGCGGCTACAACCCCGCCAAGGACTTTGTGTTTTGCCCGCTGGCCGCGCTCACCGGCGGCAACGTGCTGAGCAAGCCGGCGCCGGAGTTGTGCGACTGGTGGTCGGGGCCGACCCTGTTTGAGGCGCTCGACAGCACGGAGGCTCCGGCGCGCGACCCCATGGCGTCCTTCCGCATGCCCATCATGGACAAGTACAAGGATATGGGCACGGTGGTCATGGGCAAGAGCGAGAGCGGCGTGGTGCAGGTGCGCTCCCCTCCCCCGCGCTCGCCGTTACCATGCCGCCATCCCTGTGCACTCACATTCACGCGCCGGTTCCATGCCGCGCAACTTGCTTGTTGAGCACCCCCATACCCTGCACGCGGAAGCACGGCCGGGTGCTGCGGTGCTGTGCTGTGCCACGCTGTGGAAGAGCGCTCGGCTGGCACTCGCGCCCCGTCTGTGGTGTGGCTGCGGCAGGCAGCATTGCCTGTGTGCTGCATCTTGCGTGCTATGTGCTGAGTGCAGACGCAGGCAGGCTGAGGGCCGGGGTCAGGGCCGGGGTGACAGTGCGGACGCGTGCAGGCGGGCACGGCGCTGGTGATGATGCCCAACGCGCAGCGGTGCAAGGTGACGACAGTGTGGCGGGACGACGAGGAGGTGCAGGCGGCAGGCCCGGGCGAGAACCTGCGCATCCGCATCTCCGGCATCGACGAGGACCAGGTGCGGGCGCCACCGGCTCTGTCTGTTGTTCAGCTTCTCTTTCATGTGAATTTCTGCCAATGTACGCAGCGCCTTTTCGTTTGCACTGTACTCAACAGACCAGGCAGGCAGGCGGCGGAGGCGGCGGCCACGCCGAGCCTGCCATGCCGTTGCGTGCCAGCGCCGCTGCGGCTGTATGCATGCACCTCGCCATGCCAGACTCGTAGCCGCAGCGCCGGCTGCTGCGATGCATGCTGCAGCACCACGGCTACTTCTGCAGGGTTCTGTCACCTGTGGGTGCTGTCCTGGTTGATGTGCGGGCGGGCACGAGTCTGCAAGCGCCAGAGTGCAGACGTCCACCGGAGTTTCTCGTACGGGTCGGTGTCAGGCGGCATTTGTTTCTTACCAGGCGGGTGTGGGCGTGCAGGTGAGCTTGGGCTTTGTGTTGTCAGGCCCGAGCAACCGCTGCCCGGTGGTGACCAAGTTTGCGTGCCAGCTCAAGCTGCTGGAGCTGCTGGAGCACAAGTCCATCTTCACGGCGGGGTACAAGTCCATCCTGCACATCCACAGCATCACGGAGGAGTGCGAGGTGCTGCAGCTCGACTACGAGGTGGACATGAAGACCAAGCAGAAGAAGCGCTGCAAGTTCGCCAAGTCCAACGCGTCCGTGCTGTGCAAGGTCGTCGTCTCCAAGCCGATCTGCGTCGAGCCGTTTGACGTCAACGCGCAGATGGGGCGCTTCACGCTGCGCGACGAGGGCAAGACGATCGCGATCGGCAAAGTCACAAAACT
>JALKAD010000190.1:801586-812737 GCA_024500015.1 Ulva compressa | reverse complement strand
CTCACGATCGCATGGCATACATGCGATGTGACAGGCGCCCAGCACGCCGCAGCACATTCCACACAGCATGCTCACACGCTCGAATCCACAGGCCACCAGCACGGAGCACGGGCCAACTAAGCCTAGGGGCAGCGTGCAGGTTGTACCCCCAACCGCACAACATGCAGCCTTGCACCCTGACCGAAACACTCCATCCCCTGGGAGAAATAGTCGAACCAGCATCACGTGCATCACGTGCACGCAGAGCAGGGCAGCGCGCACCTCCACCTGCTGCGCCAGCGTGTCTTGGCTGACCTGCACCTGCTCCAGGGCGTCCTTCATGCCCTGCTGCGCTTCAAACACGTTCATGCGCGTCGAGCGGAGCTCGTCGCGCAGCTTGCCGACGCTGCCGTTCATCTGGTTCGCCCACAGCGCGAGCCGGTCGGAGCGAGTCGTACGCTGGCCCCCCGACGGCACCACCGCGGATGCCGCGGGGTCGTACCAGTTGTCTTGCACCTCCAGCCGCGACTCCCCGGGCTGCACACAGCACGCAGCATGAACGTCAGCCACCGACAGGCGCGATGCGCAGACAGCTATCATGGCCGCCGCAGCAGCCTGATCTGAGTACGCATTGCGCAACATTGCTTGGCCCCCCGCCGTGCCTGCCAGCAGCATACTGAGGCTACTAGCACTTGCGGCTGCAGGGTGTGATCCCCTCTGAACATGACTGCGCGGGTTTGTGTTCATGGTGACTGGAACAAAGTCAGTTTGATGAACCAACTGAAATTGCCGTAAGCTGCCGTTTGCACCTGGTAGATGGTCATGCAGGTCATGCACATGGCGTCGAGGGTGTGGCAGAGTGGTGACAGGCTTCATCGCACAAACACACGGGAGCAAACAGGTGCACGGTCATGAGTGATGATGTTGTGCAGGAAGGTGGAAGCATGGTCGTTCTGCATGTCCACGGTTGACAGCGCTGGCGACCGGTGTCTGCTTGACATACGTCCACCGACGATGACCATGATGGCATGTCGACCACCAGCGTGGCCCACGTGGTGAACAACGAATGTAGGAGCGCCAACGCCGCATGCAGTAGTTGCACTGAACACGATTGGGACACACAGCCAGTTGACAACGGCAAGTGTTGTCATAACGGCAGTGACAGGCTACCATATAGTCAGGCCACATCGAGCAGAGATGCTCGCGGCCGGCATTGGCCAGCACCCGGGTCCCTGGACGTGATGCTAGCAAAACTGACTTAATTGGAAGGGTTGGTAGCCAGTGCCGAAGATGAACCCGGCGATTGTAAGAGAGAGACACAGCAGAAGGATTACTATGCTGCGGTCGGAGGTGGGCAATGTACCCGTGCAAACCTAGGGAGTGGAGAATCGGTTGGGAGAGAAGCTTGAATCGCACCAGGATGGCAAGGACCGCATTGTTGCCTTGTTGCCATTGCAGCGCTGTGAGGCCGTCAGGTTGCAGCACAACGTACTTGTACTCCACCACATGGCCTGCGGGTACCTCTACGGTGACGTTCCACTTGTGCCCGTCACTCCATTGCATTTCTGGGGCAGCCTTGTGCTGCCAGTTGCCGAGGCCAGGGCAATTGCCAACAATGCATATCCGTTGCCCGAACTCTGCTTGGAACGTAAGCCAGAAGGTCACGAGGATAGCTCCATCTGAGTTGGACGCCCGCTGGACAGCTTCCCCTGTTGATCGACTAACTGGCGCTAACGAGTGGTATCCCTGTGGACCTGACGATGGGCTTGCACGGCTGCTGGACAAGCCTTGAGATTGAGCATCACTTGGATCTCGGCTTGAAACTTTGACCTTGATCAAACCCCGGCTGAGCTCTGCATGGCACAAACAATGAAAAGAGGCACCAAGCAGCATGGTAGCTGTGCCTGGTACGAGCACTACATTTGCAAACGCTGCCGCATCTCTCCTGAAACCGAGGCGGTGCGTGACGCAGCAGAGTCCCAGTATTGCATAGAAAAAGAGTGGAACAGCTGGGCGGTGCGTGACGTGACCGCAAGGAATTTTCCAGATGACATGGGCCAGCTGAAACCGGGCGAGCGGCATGAATGCGCCCGCCACACAGGCAGTAGTGACAGCAGACTGCGCAAGATACAGATTCATGAGCGTGAGTAAAGCAGTTGCTGCAGCTGCGGCGTGTTGAGCCGTCAAACGGTGCGTGCAGTTGCCGCTGTGCACGAGCGGGCAGAAAGTGTGTGCAACGCCAGCGCAGCAGCTCAGAGCGAGCATATAGGATCACTATTATGTAGCTGAACTGGATGGTTCGTGCGTCGTTGAGAGGAATCGCGATGAATCACGTGTGCAAGAGCCTGTGCGCGCTTGTGGCGTTGCATTGATACCCACTGCAAGAGAACGAAGGCGATGCACATCAGATATGGTCAGCCGGCAGGGAGATAGTACATCTGCTGCAAAACTGGGCACGTTTACCGTTGTGAGGATTCAACTTTCAGACAAACGCACCCGATAGTTTGCTCTTTGTACCATCTGGCACGGCGTGAGTGAAGGTCCGCTTCGTCTGCCACGAAGCAAACTGCTTCAACATGCCTCTGAGATAGCGCCCCTTTACTTCCAGCACCTAAAATGTTACAACAAACCGTGCTTGAAACGCTCGCTGAGTGATGGATCTGGATTCACACGAGAAGGCATGAAATACTGATATGGGTCATGTACAATAGCTGTGCCACCTCGTGCCCGATGCTAATCGATGTCATGCCATGGTGGTGCATGGTTCTCCTTGATATTTTTTGCGAGCGCCAGATGACAAGCCGCGGCATTACGCTTGCACACATGACACCTCAGCTGTGGTGGCTCCGCATGCATACACCTCAGCACGGTATCGGCTGCCCTCTCCACGGCGACATCCTGGTTATTACAATTGATATACACGCTTCAGGCCAGCGACCCAGAGCCTGCTAGATTGCGTATACTGTACATGTGTTGCATCCAGAGCTGTGGTTGCGATCAGAGGAGGTCGACGAACCGCAGTCAACATTTGGCAGGGACGGTCGCGGTGCAAGCGTGCATGGTGGTGGCCTTGCGATCCTTCCGCACGTCCCGCGCGCTCGTCATGCGGCCTCGATCGAGGGCTGCCCAGCATGCAGCACAGCGTGTCCTGCGCCACGTCTGAACGTGATGGGGACCCTGACAACCCGCGACTACCACAACTCGTTTGACGCACGCGCAATCTCTCTCGCTCCGCTCTGCGCCTCGACACCGAAACCACACGAAGCGAAGGTATCAAGGGCGTATCTGTAGACGTACTGAATTCTCTGTTGACATAATCGCAGCAAGGCAGCTTGCTCGCGCTGCGCCAGCTGCGCGTGGATCTCCCTCGAGTCCGGTGATCATGCCGTGATGAGCAATGTTACAAGCTGAGGACTACAGTCGCCTCCACAGTCTGCCTAGGGTTTCAGAGGGCACGGTAGTCGACTTAGACGGCCTGCGCATGCTGGTGAATGTCGTCCGCAGCTTTCAACAACTTCTCTGTGGCTCCCTTCACCTGGGCTTCGTCCTGAGGAGGGTACAACGCAGCTCCCAGTTCGTCTGCACACGTCCCAGCGCAGCTGTCAGTCCACACATCCCCTCGCGGAAAGACTCGAAGCTATCAATTGCATCTCGCGCAGCGAGGGTGTCTGCCTTGGCACATCTGGGCACCAGGCACAGGTTGTTTGACCAGTGCCACAACCCAGACCAGCTGCTCCAGCTTGAATGAGTCATTTGTCGGCAATGCAAATGTCGGCAATGCAAGTCCGCAGAGCCCGCTCGAGCGGTAAATTGAGCGTGTGCAGTGAAGACGACAGCCAGCCCAGCAGTGGACAAGACTGTTCCCACCAGGCACACCTCTGGCAGCTGCCCATACAAGCTCAACTTGCACAAATTGCTCAGCTCCCACAATCACATATCATCCAAATTTACTGATGCACTATGCCGGAAAGTCAAGCCCTGTTGACTGCGTTGATGCAACTTACACTCTCATACACCTGGAGCCGATCCGTCACTTGACAACATGGCAAATGGCTCACTTGTGAAGGCTGAGAGGTGTAAAGGCTGAGACACGGTTTGCAACCACAGTCAGTTTCTCCCCCTGGCTTTAGTGCAACAATTCGGGGTGTTGCACAACATGGTCACCGTTGCCATTCCTGCCCGTGGAGTCTCAACTGTGAAGTCTCACAGTACACTGTGGAATCTCACAGCAGACCCGAGTCCCTGGCCTGGAACGTATCTCAAGTCCCTGCAATTGGGGTGGAACGGAAAAAAAATAAAACGGGCGCGCGACCCCTCCGCACATGGCAGGCCTGCCAGACTGCACACAGGAACAGTAGAGGCCTCGATCTATCACAGTGGAACACCCAGGAACAGCAGAGGCAGGGCAGTCGGGGTGGGCGCACCGGCAGCCACTTGCATGCCGCTGACGTGCTCTGCGACGACGTCCCATGCCGCGATGGAGCCAGCATCGTCCGGGCTAGCCCGCTGCGCAAGGGGCTCCACCTCTGCACGCGCCGGCACATGTCACGCAGCACGCAGCACAGGCGATTGTTACGGCCGCTCGAGGGTCGAGGTCAGCGTCGCTCATGGCATGCATGTGCGGCCCACTGGCAGCACATGCCCGAGCGCCCATGCTGTGAGAGGCAGCGGCCGTGCTGTGAGAGGCCGTGCTGCGATAGGATGCAGACAGCTGTGCAGGCCCGATCCTGCACTGCGCCGACCACGGCATTGCCCCCGTCCGGGCGGGGCCAAGGTCTGTTCGATGCGTGCATGCAGGTGCATGCCAGCCAGCAGCGCGAGCTCCGGATGCGCATGCAAGCAACGCCGCGTACCAGGAGAATGCGCAGTCCCGGCTACATAGCACTGTGGAATCAGACATTCAGCGTGCAAGCATGGCATGGCCTCGGCAGGCTCTGCAGCACGAACATCGTGCATAGAAGCACTTCCAAGACTGTACACACAGCCAACAACACATACACGAACGCACCATATCAGACACACACAGTGCGTAGGATGTGCTACCGACAATAACGCATAGCAACGCCCTTCAACACCCACACACACAGGTCACATATCACACATCGCCAGACGTGTCGTATGTCAAACACTCCCGCAACTTTACAAACTCTACCGCGCTGCCTAACACTGAAAGGCGACCCACGCCAAAGGCGGCCTGCGCTGAAAGGCCGACGCTGAAAGGCGGCCTACTCGCAGTGCCTGCCATCGGACAACCACCGCGGCTGCCAGCCGCCCGCAACAGATCCGGCCGGGCCGCGGGGCGCCGCTTGCTATGCTGTGAAGGTGTGCCGCATACCTTTCACAGCGTGGAGCGCCCGGTCCAGGGCCGCCAGCCCCTCTTGCAGCCGGGCCGCCTCCTCGGGAGCCAACTCCTCTCCGCCAAAGTCCAGCATCGCATCATCATCATTTTCATCATCATCATCATCATTCACGTCCTCATCCTCTGCAACTAAGCTTGCGCCATGTCCATTATTCCTGCCACTCCGGCCCCCTGGCCGGCTCAGCGAAGCCGCACCAGCCTCCGACGACACTCCTGCGCCCCCCAAGCCATTGCCGGCGCCCTTGCTCGTGCGTATTGCATCCTTGATCGAGGCCGCGACTGGACTGCCGCCCGCGCCGCCATGTGCCGAGTCGGCGTGTGCTGCGTCCGCGTGCGCCTGATGCTCTTCCGCCATCTCAAGCATCTCACGCTGGACGTCCTGTATGCGTGTCTACATTGCCGCGTCCATGTGCACTCTCACTCCACCCGCACAGTAAGTCACTGTACATTTACAGGGGCACTCCCCATCGCCACAGCCTTCAGCCACCAGCCTCCCGTGAGGCTCATGCATGGCCGTGCGCACTCGTGCCGTAGCAGCTGCTGCGCCATACATGCGTCCACTGCGCAGCATGCAGCATGCCGCAGCCGTGAGCAGCAGTTATGCGCTTTGTGCAGATTGCATGCCATGGATGTGGGATCGTGGGCGTTGTCACTGCGGACCCCATTGCAGCCCCCGGACCGCCCTGGCAGCGTCAAGAGGGGATACAACAGAGGGCAGACAGGTTGGATCAGCGCATGTACATGGTGTTTGCTCAACGATGCTGTCTATTCCGTCAGTTTGTGTGGGATTTCGTGTGCCACTGAGTGAAACGAAAGATGGCGCAGTGCGCACGAAATCTGGCGCACGAAACATGACAAAGCTTTGCTTCCGCAGTTGAGCAGACCATGCAATTTTCACTCGCTTCGGAAGCATCTGAGCAACACATGGACACATGCAGGACGTGGGAGACGTGAAGTTGCCATGGCCAGCTGGCAACAACGTGTTGCTGAGATACATACATACGGGAGAACCGGCATCCCTGAGAAGCCATGGCAGCATCCTCAGTGGCTTGGGCTGCAGCAGTGTCTTGGACTGGTCAGAGCTGGCCATCTGCCGGATGGAGCTGTGCGCGCTGAGCATTGTTGCGACCCGTGAATGCAAAGACACGTTACAGAGTTATGCTCCACAAGGTGGTAGAACACACAGGTACGAAGGAAGCCGGACTCTTTAGCCAGCTGGCACACGTGGCAGACAGCATTGCGATGGTCACTGTTCCGGACTTGCTTGTGAAGCTGCATGGGCGTTGCCATACGCATACGATCGAACGCACGATGTTTATGAATTTGCCAGGGAGAGTGCTTCATCTGGTCACCGTCTCTGAGCAGGGCCGAACCGCTGGTCGTGTCTGCTTCTGCAGAGCGCCAAGCGCACAGCTGTGGGACTGAGGCGTACCCGCACGGAAATGCCAGCAGCTGCAACAACGTTGCAAAGCGCCGACTTATTGTCGAGTGGGGAGGCTTTCAACGCCGCGGCTCGTTGTCGGACTTGCTCCGCCAGCACTGCAAGACGTCTTGGATGGTCCTCACGCGCAACAACGGCTGCCAAGCCGTCCATAAGGGCGATAACAGACTCACTGACGTGTCTGAAATTCATCTGCAAACAAGGCAAACGTGTCCTCGGTAACGTTAACGTCGCGAGCCATCCGCGGAAATGTGGACGGGTCCCGTCCACATGTCCGCGCGCGGATGGCCTGGAATCTGTCAACATATCTCGAGATATGCGCATACTGCGTACCTTCAACGTATGTTTGAGCACGCCTGTCGCACCGACGAGACGAAAAGCAATTGTATCAGCAAGAGCTATAACGAGTTGAAGGAGGGATTGGACGACGGCCTTTGCTTCCGTTGCCTGAGGAGGCTGTCCCGCAAAGAGTACGGCAGCTGCAAAATACGAGAAAACTGTTATAGCCAGCCCTTGTGCAGCACTCCGCACCTGCTTGCTGTAGTCTGATATGCTGCATTTGTGAGATGCGAACCTGTTGCCGCTCTCAGGCTCAACTGATCGCATGCCGTGAGCACTTTGTCGATAGGCTCCAGCGCGCGCGAAGCACTGACCCTCATTGACGACAAAGCAGCCGAAATTGCTTCCTTGGCCTCCGAGACGACTGTAGCCAACGTTTCGTGCTCATCATTAGCCATCGTTATCAGCTCACCCGACTGCAGAGACGAGTTGTTCCAACAACGTCAACCTTTCGACGGACCTCCAACGGGTCCGCCAAACGCAGTGTGCACAAACAGAAAACAATTCCGGACAACAAGGTGTGCAACGAATTACGTGCGCGTGACTAATTTAAATCGGAGCTCCGTTCGCGAAGGGTAGTTGAAATTGGCTGTGTGTTAGCATTGGTATCTAGGTGTTGGATATCCTCCAGATGCGCACCTCTCCGATGCATGCATGCCCGTGCTTGATCGAAGATATATCTCGAGATTCGAACACGTGGTAGATATTTGGATATGTATCTGGAATGCAGGTGTCCTAAGCTCTGGCCACTTCTGGTGGCCTCAGGTCCTTAGGGCACAGCATCATCGGGAAGTAGTGTTTAAGCCCTCGTGGACACGGCGATCTGATATCATACATGCAGCATAGACGACTGGTGACACAGTTAACGATTACAAGCCTGAGCTGTGGGCGAGTGCATCAGTAGCACAGTTGTCTGTGCCGCAGGCAGTTCTTCCACCCCTGTCCACGCGGGTGCTGTGGCCGATTCCCATTTGGGCTTGGTATGATGCCCAGTTGGTGTTTTGATCTGTTCCTTTCAGTGAGTCACCCACCAACTGTGGGCCCGAAACTCCTCCCTGGCCAACAGCTCCACAAAAGAAAGAAAGAAAGAAAGAACCAGAACCGTGATCCCCACGCACGCCACCAACTAGCTGCTGCAGCGGGCCCTGTGCCTGACGGATGCGGCAGAGTGCAACGACTCGGTGCCCAACAAATGTACAGGCATGATGACCACACCCTTCATGACTTGATCAAGTTGTCCCTCCACCTGCTCAGTGCATCTGCCGCTCTTGCAGATGACCCTCCTTGGTGGTGATGCTGCTGAATAGGGTTACCCTCCGCCTGCTCATCACCCATAGCTTCTAGTGTGCCTTTACCCTAAGGGTTAAAAGGGGCGACGAAAAAACAAAACAGGAAAATGAGGTCACAGACGCTGATCCCCTGCTGCGTGGCCCCATGGCCCCCGAGTCGCCGGCCTCAGCACACAAAGCACACAAAGCACACAAAGCACACAAAGCACCGCTGATGGTGCGGTCTCAGCCCCCCCACCCTCACACCTGTACCTTACAACATGGAGTCATATTGCAGGCACATGCATGCCCCGTGGCAGAAGTTGCGCGCTCTGTCATTTAATTTTGTCATTTACTTTTGCACCGAGGCTGAACGGGTCCTGTCGCCCTGCAGCCACTGTGCAGGCCGATGAGCAAACCATGCCGGAGCTCGCTTGCTCCTGCAGCCGGTCCTGACGGCGGCAGGGTCATCGTGCCGATGCATGGACACAGCGGCACAACCCTTGCCAATGCTGTGTATGATGCACTCATAGCTACGATGTCCTGCCAGGCACAGCCGCACGCATGCAGCCATGGCGTCCATGCCAAGTCGCGGGGCCGTGCAGACAACCTCGAACGAAGATCGACAAGACCAAGAAGAACAAGAAGAGGGAAGAGTGACCGGTTGGACTAGTAACCGTGTTGCCACTTGGACTGAAGATAACACTGCTACTAAGCCAATGCTGCTACAACCAGCTCGCCAGGTCCGTGCCATTTACATCATCACATGCATTTCTACGTTGCCAAATGCATGCATGCTGCTTGCTGGAGCTGTCATGATGTCACATGTCCTTACATGATGCCTGTTACATAAGGCAGTGTAAGGCATTGCCAGATGCACGTCACAACTTTGGCCCAACACAGCAGCTGCCCTGGCCAGGCTTGACAGCAGCAGGCAACCTCTGTCCAGCACACAGGCTATGCCCCCCCTGCTCGAGGCGGCTGGGCAGTGCAGCTACTCGAACAGCGGCTGGGCACTGCTGCTCCCAGGACGTCAACCAGTTGTTGCCCGTTGTGAAACGCAGCGGTGCGAGAACGGCGACTCGCACCGAGGCACGCGCCTGCCGCTGTGCCAGCAGTCACCTCTTTTTTGTTTTCGAAGCAGCCTCCTGCAAGTCCTTCAGGCCAAAGCACTCCACAATGTTCCGCTGCAAACACACGCTCGGCTCACGGGACACCATGTCAACGTACAGGGCCCTCATGGCGGTGAGCGCTACTGAGTACTGCTCATCGGGCTGTGCCAGCTGTGGTGGTGGCTTCTCGACATTGTGCCACTGCCACAAGCACACGTGGGTGCTGGTCAAGCAAGAACATGGCGTTTGGGTGCTCCATGCAATGTGATTGGTAAGGACGAGCCAGAAGGTGCACAGCTGACCGGCTTGCCTGCGGCATCCTGCCATGCACACAGTGGCGGAGTTCAGGCGTGTTCTGCGGCAGGAAGCAGTACGGCAAGAGTGCACTTGTGGCAGCTTGTAATACCAGAATTACAAGGAAGAGGCGGGCGCAAGGATGTTGTGAGGAAGGGCATGCGGCGAGCCCAGGCATGCATTGGTTGCTAGGAGGAGGGAGCGAGGAGTAGGTGGGAGAGGGAAGCACCCGTGACAGCGCCACCTTTGGCTGGCCTGATCTTGGTGCAGGGGACAGCCTCCGTATCTCCTTTCCGTTCTCAAACAAGATGAGGGTGGGAAGCTGGTTGTCCAGGCCTTTGGTTGATATCTGCACACCATTGGGGCGCTCTGTATCACCGCAGGAGCAGCCGTCTGTACGATGATGCAAGAGAACATGCACTTGGTATGATTTGCCTTGTTATGCACGCTTGGAAAATGGTGCTCCTGGTCGTTATTTTTTGTATCTGTGTCCACTCATGGGTTGGCAGACTGATGTACTTCTGATGTTGACGTGCACGGGCGTGGAGGTGCCCCTCAGTCGGTCCAGAATCGGACATTGTTTAGCAACACTGTGCGAATGTGCGTGCCTTGAAATGCTCAGCAAGCTCCCTCCAGCTTCCAATGTCGACTTCACCAAACCTGAGTCGGCCAGAGGCACCAGAAAACTCTGAAGCAAGCTGGTCGAACAAAGGAAGCACTGCGATGCTCTCGAAGGCACTGTATGCAGTGAACATGACCAGCCAGTGGCCAGATGACGGACCGCTGGAGGGCATCACTTGGCTGTGGAAGTGGTCTGGCACAAGAGGCTTGCCATAGCTGCGGGGTCCATCGTAGTACGGCGGCCACACCATCGCATACAGCACTGCATACGATTCGTGGCTTCAGCGCATCAGAGAGACCTGCTGCCGGCGCTGTGACCTGGGTGTTTCTTCCTGGGCACCTTCCACTGCAAGCATTGCTGAACTACAACAGCGATGGGTACACACCGAGATATAGGAGACCAAATATTACAGAAAATCGTGGGTCCATACAGTACAGAAGCCAAATTTGAACTGCCTGCAAGAAAACCTTCGAATCGTGATTGATTTATGTCTTCAATCAATGGGCATGCCAGCTGGTGACGTTTGGTTGGCAACGTACTTTGGTGAATTGGAACGTCACCATCAGCCATTCATCCCACGATCGCCTCCGGTACAGCTACAAAGTGTCATGGGCTTGTTGTGCGGGATTTGTTTTCGGCGAAGCTGTCATGTCCGAACTCGTGCGTGTAGAGAGAGCGTACCTTGAACGCAAGTGACAACGCAAGCAGGCCAAATGCTTGTCGCTCCTGCACGGGCT
>JALKAD010000190.1:751145-773960 GCA_024500015.1 Ulva compressa | reverse complement strand
GTGTTCACACCAGGTGAGCTTCTGACTATCTACTGCTTGGAGCAATCCTCACCGATGTATTACATACTGTTTGTGCTGCAGACTCGAAGTTTATTTTGAGTGCATGCGATGACATGCAAGTCCATATGTACGACACCCATTCCGGAAACCTGATTGAAGCGTTCTCTGGACATGAGTCCTGGGTGCTGGGAGTAGATGTTCATCCGGACGGCGTACACTTCTGCAGTAGTTCTAGTGACCTGTCTGTGAAATTGTGGGACATGTCTCAGCGGACATGTGTGAGCACAATGAAAGAACATCGCGACCAGGTATGGTCGGTCGTGTTCAGCTCGGACGGATCAACACTGGCATCGTGTGGAGACGATGGCCGTTTAATCACCTACAACGTTCAGTAGGTAACGACCATTGTGGCTTGCAGCCCAAAGATCATGTAATTGGCACTGTTTTCGGGTGTCAGGTATCACACTTGAGTGGCTCAGATCCATGAGCAGCGTAGCTGATTGCAGTTCCTCCGACAGAGGCTGAGCGTAGGATGAAGGTGAGGGCTGCCATGAGGCAGAGCAGAATGGCACATACCGTCAATCCCAGCTCACCAGCGCACAATCAGATTGCCACGAAATATAGCCCCGAACACGTATAGATGCTATATACAAATAGCCTGAGCCTGCTGCAACCTGAATCACATCGCATGGCACATGCAACTCGGCAGAGTGTATCAGGTCTGTTCAGGTCGGACCCGAGGTGAAGGTTCGTTGCTGGTGGCATGAGTGCTGCCTCCGGTCGAGTTGCTGGCTTGCGCGTGCACTGCAAACAGAAAATGATGGCTGGACGCGACACAAATGACGTAGCTTATAACAGTGATGCGTGTTGCCATGTTGCCCGAGCGATTTGGATTGTTGTGACTGTTCATAGGCTGTTCGCCAACGTGCTCACACATCAAGGAGTTCTGGGCAGCAATTGAAAAATTCTGGAGGAGCAGCCGTCCATCTCGGCCGAGCTTATCATCGTCCTCGTTCACGGCGCGGGTGATCTGATGTGAGCTGGGCTGGCGCGCACGACGAGCAGGTATCATCACACTGTCGTGCGTATGCGCAGGCGATTATAGTGCGCACCCCCCAGTACGAAGATGAAATCAATTCAGCATCATAACCAGTCTACTTCAAGACATCGCGATTAAGCGCATCCATTGTGAGTGCCACCGCCTCACCGCATTCACAGGGAGCAGATTTTGACGCAGCGAGTTCGGAACGGGCAAGCACAACAGCTCTTGCAGCGCCACCCCCTTCACCTTAGTACACGGCCAGGAACAGTTGTATAGTATGCTCAGGAGCGCAGCTGAGGCACAGACCAAACGGGCACATGTTCGCGACATGCTCCCGCTTCAACCTCGCTCTTCGCTGTGCAGCCTTGAAGGGCGTTGGTACAGACTATCTACACATCTGACACGCAGAGCGCACATGGAGTCGTCTGGCTAAGATGACGACGAACGGCATGAGCATACCGTGCTGCCCTGTGTCGGAGGAGCCGTACGACCTGGAAGGTCCAAATCGCCCGCGCATCCTCCCGTGCGGCCACACGATATCACACGCAGCTTTGGCACAGGTATGCCTGATACCAGCATCGCATGCTTGTACAGCCCTCTGCGGCGCGTTCTGGAAGTCCCCGATCAGCACTAGTTGCCTCGCATCGAGTCCCTACCCACCAACATCCACGCACACTTCCACCTCTGGCACAAGTCAAGGCCTACACTTTATACATTACACAGGCATCAGCTGCGCCACCCTGCCCGCACAGACGATCAGCATTCTCTGCCAGAAATACCCTCGCGTGGAGTGATGCCTGCACCGTTCTGGACCCCGGGGCGCTCATGCACTGTACACTACATAGCAACACATGCGCCATCCACCCGTGCAGATCCTGAAGCTGCCGAATGGCAACAGCCGCCGCGCGTGCCCCATCGACCGGCAACCCCTTTTCCTCCGCACCGCTGAAGACTACCCCGTCAACTTCACCATGATCGAGATCATCCGCAACCTCAAATCGGCCGCCGACGCCGCCACCCCACCCGCCGCTGCCGTCGCTGCCGCCCCAGTGCCGCCCCCCCGCACCCCCTCCCCCTCCCGCCCCTTCGGCAGCATCCCCCCGGAGCCGGGGGACACCTACGCGCAGGACCACCTCCTCGCAGAGTACCTGCAGGCGTCCTGGAACGGCAAGCTCCCGAGCGGCGCCGGGCCAGACGCTGTCGACCTCCCGGGACACTCCTGGGACGCAACGAACGCTAGCTTTGACGTTACCTTCGACGCAACCGCGCCGGCGGCCGCGGCGGCGCGCGCACACCCCGACCGGCCGCCGCAGCCGCCGCTGCAGTTTGCCGACGTCATCCCACCCGGCGGCCGCATGTCGGCGGCCGCGTGGGAGCTGCTGGAGGGTCACTACAAGCTGCCTCCGGCCGCCGTCGTGGGGGGCCCGCACGACTGGGGCCCCCTCGGGCTGGACGCCGACGGCAACCAGACCTACCGCGGTGCGGCTGTGCTGCGTGCTGAGCATGCTGCGTGCTGCGGGATGACCGCCGGTCACACAGCACGCCATCGCCGTACCTGCGATTGTGACCAGCAGTGAGCATGGCCCCGCGGGCATCGGCCGTTCACTGGGTTTGCAGCACAGCATCGCTTCACATTTGAGTGCTTTCCGTGCAAACAACGGCGGGTGTGTGGTGTCTCGCGGCATGCTATGATCAGCCACTGGCTGACCGGTGCCGGCTGAGCGTGTGAGTGTCTGCCAGCCCCTCTATGGCTGCAACTGATGCGGTACCCGCACGGAAGAGCAGAGTTCGGACAGCCATGGGCTCTGCTGCTCCCCCTATGTGTATGCGACTCCCAGGAGGGGCCTGTCGTTCCATATCGGCCTGTCGGTCCATCTCCACCGATGTATGCAACGAGGCTGCCGTCTCAGCCAGGATCATCTTGCAAAGGTGGCCGGAGGCGCCGCCGCCGCTTCACAGCTCACCCTGCTGCGTGCTGGCACCCGCGCAAACCGCAGCCGGTGCACGCTCATCACTGCCACTTACCACGGACGCCTGTGGTATACCGCGGTCAGGACAGCCCGGCACGTCATGCATGCAGGCAACCTGCACGCGCACGGCCGCCTCACGCCCGTCGCGCTGTGCTGCGCCGCCGTGCTGCCCGCTGCCGACCTCTACTTCCAGCGCAACCTCAGCGTCGGCAGCTTTGCGGCGGCCGCGGGCGACGACTGTGGCGTGCGTGCTGCGGTCGCGCCGCACGCCGCGCTGCAGCTGCTGCCCGACGTCCGGCCGCACCTGCCGCGCCTGCACGGCTTCTTCACGCGGCCGGACAGCGCAGCGGCCGGCAGCGAGCGGCTGTGGCTGGCGTACGACGCCGCGGAGGGTAGCCTCGCGGAGCATCTCGACTCACAGCCAACCACTTCCATGCCCACGCAGCAGGTGGTGCGAACTCTCCCTACTCTCCCACACGTGCAGCACCGTCCCTTTCGACCGTCCCTTCTACTCTGTGCATTATGTGTCATCGATGTGTGCACTTTCTGCTGCCGTTGCATCTCTAGAGGCAGATCCATGAAGCATGGACCATCATGTACGCGCGTCCACCAGTGCCCTCCTCTCTATCCGTACGCTGCTGCTTGCGGTCTACGCTGCTGCTGCGCATGCTTCGCGGCTCCCGTTCACAGCACATGCATGTATGCGCACCACCTTGACACTTCCCTCACAGCACACCCCCTCCCTGCTCCACATGCACCGTCTCCCTCTCGCAACTGCGAGAGGGAGCGCCCAATCACATATGTGGCTACAGGTGCGAGTGCTCCACCAGCTCGCCAGCGCCCTCGAGGCCATGCACCGCCGCCACTTTGCCACGCCCGTGCTGCACCCCCTGACCCTCGCCTCCGTCCAACTCGCGGCCCCCGGCACGCCGACGCTCTCCGCCCTCCTCGTCCCCTACGCGCTCTCCCGCCCCGCCGCCGCCCCGGCACCCTCCCCCATAGTCTCCATGCTTGAAGCCCTCTGCGTGCCCCCTGAAGCCACCGAGGTCGCGGCCATCATGGATGAGTCGAAAGGGGACGTCTGGCGCGTCGCCGCCGTCGCGGTCGCCGCGATCGCGGGCGACGTGCTATTCGAATGCATGGATGACGCGGCGGCCGGCGCCGCGGCGTCGCTGCTGGAGGCCGCCGTCACACGCCTCGAGGGCCGCAGCGACGACCACAGCATCTCGCCCAAGCTCGCCGTGATCCTCAGGGTGCGATGCAATCACCCTGACAACATGCCGCCCCCACCCTGCCCACTCTCTGTCTACTCCCGTGACCGTCTCCTGCCCCAGATGATCAGTCCACAACTCAACAAGAGTACAGCGGGAGCGCACCCGCGCTGGTGTCACGGGGGCTGTCTAGCATCATGCCAGTATTGCGGGAGTGTCCTTGTGGCCACGCGTGGCCGGCGCCGGCATTGACATGCATCTGCCAAGACGTAGGCGTCAAGCAGTACCGTGACAGGCAGTCACTGTGGCGCTGCGCAGCCCTGTTGTGCAGCACAGCACAACTGACCATTGCACAGACCAATTGTGCAGCAGCCCCATTGCGCAATCCAGTTCTGCGCGTCTGCACAGAGCATAGCGCATATGACAGTTCTGCAGTCCAGTTTGCTTTAAAACGCTGTGTTGAGGTGTGGGGTGGACATGGTGCAGAGCTGCCTGCGGCGGGACCCGCGGCAGAGGTGGACGGCGGAGAAGCTGCAGGATGCGCTCCTCTCAGAGGCCATCGACATGCTCGACATCACCTGATCAGCGGCAGAGCTCTGGAGAGGAGACTCATAGTTCCGGCGGAGCGGCTCCGTCTCTCTCCTGCGCGTTTCGGTTGATGTCGGCGCCACCCTGGTGAGTATTCATGCGCCCCATCGCGGGATCCACAGCACAGCGCTTGTTAGCGCTCTAGAGTGCCGAATGCAGGCAAACAGGCCGCGGGCTGGCCCAAATACAGGCTGTGGAGTAGGCCTCCGTGCATGTGCAGCTGCGCGACAGTGGCGCACTGGCGGCAGCGGGCAGCATGCTATAGGCTCAATGGGTCCTGCAGCTGCCAGTGGGCGGGAAAGACCCTCAAAGACTGCCAAGTAGTTTTTTATTGTACAGCGGTCCTGCATACCGATGACTGAGTATACCTGTGCACATACCGTAGAATATCCAATTGCTCGTGAAAAGAGGCTTTGTGACATGACCAAATCATGGTTTGTAGCTCGTTATTTTGGCCACCAGCATGCGTGACAATCGCGATTTCACGAACTAGGGTAGGCTGCACCTTTGCCTCTACTTTGCCTCTACTTGCCACACTCCTGTCTACTCTGCCGCTGTACTACGAGTCATGCTACAGCAGACATGTACATGTGTACATACACAGTTTGGCCTTGACAACGGCCTTTCCGCAATCGTACAAGGCGGATAGTGAGAACCGGATGCGCGCGCATACAGTGTCGAAGTGAGAGTTCCAACACTACGCCATGCTGAATATGTAGTCCGGGGCAGGAGCTTCATGCCCGAGTACGGAAGCCTGCACGGAAACCTAGAGCCGGCAAAACTCCTTGAACATCTGGTACTGGTGCGTGCTAACAAACCGGAACTGTGATGCCACTTGTAACGTGCACCAGACCATGTGGTACAGTGACACGAGTGTCAGTAGCAGACCAGACCATGTGGTTTGACTCGGCGCTTTCGGTGTGCTTGCTATGCAGTCAGCTTGTATGCAAGCAGCTTGCTATGCATGCCGAAACTGGTGCCTCACAGCTGCAACCATGTGACAAGCAGCACTGCACAAGATGACCATGTGATCAACCACTTCAAGTGGTTGCCATCTAGTCCCCATGTGTGGTAAACCTGGGGCTGCATACATTGAGGCGAGGTGCTGCATGTTAAGCCCAAGACGAGCTGATCAACTCATCATTCGAACAACGTGCCAGGTCACACGCTTAGTGACAGGGGCAGCGTGCAATTGAATGTAAGTTGAGGATTTCGGCCATACCTACTGTAGAGCTGTGGCAGCCGTGGCAGCAGTGGTATAACAACGGCTCTCGCACAGGCATCTACACTTGAGCTGCACACAGCGCCCGCAGCATGGGCCATCGGATTATATCGTTCAAAGTTGTGGCATGGCCTACATGCTACAAGTTGCTATTGCCATGCGTGTATCGCCCGCATGAAGCCCAAGCTGCAACCTCGAGTTACTGCCCTGGTGTCTGTAAGCTCTTGCCTCAGCCGGCAGTATGCAGCGCCATTGTGAGTCATCCACCATAGTTCGTCCAATGCAGCAGCGACCCATGATTCCACTTGTTCCTGAAAGTTTGTCCCCACACCACCACACCTAGCCTCACAGCATGTGGTTGCATCCATACCATTGCCACCGAACTTCGTGTGATCACAAATCCAAAGTCGTGCGCCATCCACTGCATCATGTCTGTCGCGGCACCTTCACCACGCTGCCGTGACCGCGTGTCATGCTCCGCGACAGCGCTCTGTCTGCCACATATGCTTGGAGCCGTGCGCGGGGGGCCCATCCAGAAAAGCGTGCTTCCTTCAGGCATGCTTAGCAGCTGCCATCGCCTGCCGCAACGCCTGCAGCACATCGGCCGGCAACGCATGGCCCTGCAGCTTGACCGACCCCAGCGCCGGCAGCTGTCCGCGCAGCGCCCGTGCCAGCGTGCGCCCGTTGCTGCTGCTCACACGGCTCTCCACCTCCAGCCTCCTCAACTGCTGCAGCGCCCCCAGGCTGCCCCAGAACGCATCATCCTCTCGGACGTCACACCGCACGGTCAGCGCACGCAGCGCTGGGAGGCCCGGCACAGCCATCCCATCATGCTGTCCACGCACCGTGACATACAGCTCCTCCAGCTCCCGCAGCTCAGCACACCCCTGCAGCACCGCAAGCGTTGACACGACGCCGCGCTCGGCCGCAAACTCCACCGTCAGCTGCTGCAGCTGCTCGCAGCACTGCACGCGGTGCCGCAGGAACTGCACCGCCTGCGGCACGATCCCCGCGTCCACGCCGTCTGCGGCGATCCGGATGACGAGCTCTCGAAGGCTTGAAGTGTAGCCGGCGTGCAGGCCGGCGCTCGCAAACAGGTGGAGACTCTGAGCGGAGTCAACGGACAGTTCGAGTCGTGTGAGTTGTGTGAGCCGTGCGCGGAGGGTGTACAGCGGGGCGAGGCACCGGTCCTCCGCTCCCCACAGCCGCAGCCGCCTGACCATCTCCAGAGGCGGCAGCGTGGCGTCAAGGTGCCGCACGGCGGCGGCCACGCGGGCGTCGTCATCGGAGCCAGCCCTGCCAGTCAGACGCGGGCAATTGATGGTCAGATCCACAGCCACATTCACCAGTGCTGGCTTGGCACCATCTGCACTGCGGTCCGTGCGCTGCACCTCACGTGGGGCTGCGCCCACGGTGCAGTCACCGATGTCCATGCGGTCATGTGGCAGCAGCGTCAGCGGCAGGTGCAGCTCGCGCAGCAGCGGCAGCCCGGTCTTGAGAGCCAGCGCCAGCTCGGCGCTGCCGCGGGGGTCTGCGCGGCCGGCACCTCTCACGGCGAGCCGTGTCAGCGTCGTCAGCCGCATGCACCTGTCCGCGAGCAGCCGGCACTGGAACCGGTCCAGCTGCAGCTCCGGCAGCAGCAGCGTGTGCAGCTGCGGCAGCACGCGCAGCACGTGGACGAGCTCTAGAACCACAGGCCCATGGCTGCCTCGGTGATCATCATCGTGATCGTCATCGTCCGTGGTCGAGACCTCGAGCAGCCCGAGCCGATGCATGCTGGAGAAGGCGGCGTGGACAACGGTCCAGGTGTGCCGGGGGTCATTGAGGCTGCAGAGCATCGACGCGTGCAGCTGGAGGCTCGTGAGGCGCGGCAGAGTAGCCTGTGCCTCGGCTGAAGAACAGAGCAGTGCGTGCAGCAGGGCGCAGGTGGAAGCGTGTGGTGGCGCGCTGGGCATGGCCCAGGTGCGGACGTCCAGGCTGTCGAGCGACGGGAGGGCCATCAGGCTGCGCAGGTGCTCACGCTCCTCGGCGGCGCTGGGCCGGGCGTGCTGTGCTGTGCGGGCAAGGCCGATGGCGACCTCTTGGAGGCGCAGGTGATGCATGGCGGCGATGAGGCCCGGCAGGCTCGCGGGGGAGGCGAGTGTGCTGGCGAGGCGGAGCGTGCGCAGCGCGGTGACGCGCGGGAGTGCGATGGCGAGCGAGCGGACGGCGGCGTCGGGGAGGACATTGTGGCTGAGGTCCAGGGAGAGGAGCTGCGGGAGGTGGCGGAGGGCGGCTGCGAGGTCGGTGTGGGAGAGCGCGAGGCAGGTGTCCGCGAGGGAGAGGTGCGACAGGCGGCACAGCGTGCGCAGCAGGGCGGGCAGCGCGTGGTCGGCGCGCGGCAGGGCTTGGCCGGCGAGGGAGAGGCTGCGCAGGTCGGGGAAGGCTGCGGCGGCGTGGAGCGCGGCCTGCAGGGCGGCCGGGCTGAGGCGGCGCAGGTGGAGCTCCATGCTGTGTGTCGTGGTCCACTGGTGCTGCGGGATCTGCGCGCGCATGGCGGTGGGATGGAGCCAGGGTGGGAGGCGGAGGAGGAGCGCGTCGAGGGGCTTGATGTAGGAGAGCAGGTGCACGGGATGGAGTTTGGAGATGGAGGACAGCGCCTGCACGCAGCACCGCTCAAGTGGTGGGTGCACCGACCTGCTTTGAGGCCAAGGACGATGGGGCAGCTGCACGAGGGAAGCACGCGCTGCTTCCGTCAGGCGGTGATGGGCAGGATTGGTCACTGTGTGAATGTGAATGTAAACTGAATTACCTGCCGTAGCCGATTAGGCCATCGACATCTCCGGCGAACCGGGACCCAGGAGCTCAAGGGGTAAACCAACCGGAGCCCCCCGCAGGTGCGCACATGCAATGTCACAGGGCGTATTCATGTGCTGTGAGAGTTGGTCACATGCGCACGTGTTCGACCGCCAGGTGCGCACGCACGATCGAACCGGCGACCTCCCGCAACGCGATAAGACACTGCGGCGCGGAAGGGGTCAGCTGTTCCAGTCGCTCCGACCACTGGACACGTGTGGATGTGTTTTGGGTGTGACTGACAAGGGGGGCGCACCGTCGTAGGTTCTTGCAGGAGGTGCTGGAGCGGATGCAGCTGCAGGTTGTTCACACCATGCAGATGCAGGTGTGCAACACAGTGATTATCAGATCTAGGACCCGGACACGCTGCAGGTGTGCAACACAGGTTGGAGTGGCTGTCACATTGTGATACGCCACAGGCAGCATCGTGAAGTGAGTGGACAGGAGGAGAGCGCCAGCTGCACACCTGCAGCGTGTCCAGCATGACATGGCCATCGGTCCAAGGGCACCCGTGGTCGAATGCTGGCAGGTGCAGCGTCTGTGCGATGTAGCTCATGGCATCTCCCGCAGTTTCTGCGTCCATCAGCACAAATGCAGCCTGCAAACACGTGGAGATGATGGTTGTTGCGACGGTGACGAAACGACATGATTACCACATTGCCTGCATGTCGACAGCCACGCTGCTGTTGACCAAGGTGTGCCACGGGCTGTGATGGTCTAAAGTGCATCTACATCTGCTGGTCAGTTTCAGTTCAACACGGAGTGGTGTCAAGCGAGCACTCCAGGGCGGTCTTGACTCCTGTGCACAGTAGTCCAGTTTGTCTGTTTGCCTGATGACTGCTCTGTTGCCTCGGCGCTGCTGGGTCCTAGATATATCACTGTGTAATACAGTAGTCCATGGTTATATTGACTCGTACTCCAGCAAGGGCTGCTTCAAGGTGATCATCTGTACTCACGAGTCAATCACCCCAATCCGCCCAAAAACACAACACTCAACATGTCAGATGTTGCAATGTTCAAAGTATGCATTGTGTTCGGTCGACTGGCGGTGGCAGAGGCCAACCCTCAGATGACCAGCTGCAGCTGTACCAGTCAAACAAGCAGTTGTGTGTCTGGACAGTGGTGCACCTTGACCAATACCAGGCAATCAGAGATGAATTTTCTCGCTCGCAGCTCCTCGTGCACCTCAGGTCCTGCTCCAGTGCTCTCGCCCGTGCCTGCTGTGCTTTTGTGGCCACTTGGCTGATGGCCACTGTGCACTGTTGTGCATGCCATGTCTGACCCGACTCTATCAGCTGTGTCTGTTTTATTGGGCAGCTTGTGGCATGGATGCTTCAAGTCTTTCCTGATGTGGTTGAGCCACGTACGATATTCGTCTGGGGTAAGCTGGAGGGATACCGCCTGTATCTTGTCCCTCGATTGTATGATCTGTTGCAGCCGCAGGCTTCGGTGACAGTCTTCTGACACAAGGGGAGCTATGCATTCGTCCCCACAAGACACCCGCTGTGCCCCCGGTTCCACCAGAATTGTGCGATCTGCTTGTGCTGTCATCCTTGCGGAGTGCATGGCCACGACCCCCGGCGCCCTTTGTCAATGCATCGCTTGTGACATTAACTGTCCGATCATAAGAGATCAAGTTCAATTAGCTGCAATTGGCAGAAGCGTCAGTGGGCGCGCATGCTAGGCGCTGCACACCGAAAGTTGGCAGGTTACGCGCTGCCCAGGTGCACTGCCAACGTGATGAAGCAGGACCATGAAGAGGAAGTATGCCGTCACATAGTATCAGTCACCTCACTGTTCAGCCGGGCTGTTGTCCCCGAAATGGCTTGCTTGACCCGCGGTCGAGCACAACATAGACGACTAGTCGATTTACAGCTGCTGCGTGCTCTCGCTACTCTGCGCGGTTCTCCTGTACCTAGCTCAGTACTCCACCTGTTACTATACAATACGCAGTACACACCACTCCCAGTAAAAATGCTATGCAGTGTTCCTGCCATCCGTGTCAAGTCAAGGCCACGGCTTCCTGGGAGCCATGCAAATCGCGAGGTAAACGAAATCACGCATATGTTGTTGTGCGGCTGCTTATGTTTGTCTGGTGGCAGCGCATGGCGAGAGCGCATAGTGGAGAGCAAGCTGCGCGCTGTGCCATGGCATGAAAGGGCATGAGCAGACTCCCCTGCAGCCACGTTGACCATATGGATTCCATACTCGCACGATCACCACTGCCGAATCCACTAGATTACGCCAAACTTATAATGCGTCTGAGTCTCACAATCCTCTAGCAGTGGACGAAAAACGTCGTCATACTTCAGCATCGCCTGCAGCCAACACGGGCTTCTGAATCACACCGTCTGCATGCCAATGGCCAGCAGTTCAAGTGCTGGTCTGGCGGAAACCTACTCACGGATATGCCTCATCACATGCAGGTCTCATGCACACCTTACGGAAAAAAGTCTGCAAGGATTCTTTGGGCATCATGTGTCAGAGGCCTTCAACGGATGCCTCATCCCCCGATGGCATGAAGAAATCATACGCCCTCATTTGATCACAGCTTTCCTGTCTCCATCCAGAGTCACTTGCTCGAGAGATGCTGGACGCTCGGATGTTGTACCACGGTAGCCGGACAGCATACTGCGTATCCCGTCAGTCACGAGTGATGCACTCAGTCTGCGGGCTGCTTTCTTTGCCTCAGCAGTCTTGGCTCGGTGACCTGCTGTTGCAACAGCGCTTTGCTACAGCCTCCTTGCCCGTTTGGTCGCGCGCAGCGAATCTTCCCTTGCCTCGGCCTTTGCCTCAAACACAGCCTGTCCCGCTCGCAGCGAATCTCTGTCAGCAGCTGCCCTTGCCACGGCCTTTGCCTCAAAAACAGCCTGTGCCGGTCGCAGCGAATCTCTGTCAGGAACTTCCCTTGCTCATGAGCAGACTGTGCAGCCTGTGCTTCAGCCAGTGTGGCCGGCGAGGGTCCAGCCTCCCTCCTTCTGAGCGCCGCTCTTGTCACATCTAGATGACAGACAGCTGGCCTGCCCAACTCCTCTGCAGCATGTCAGACCACGACTGTCATCAGACAGCTGTGGTAGGTAGCAGACATGCTGCTTGAGCAATGCGAAGCATGGTGTTGCACTCCTGATCAACATGGCGTCGTATTTTGTGTTAAATAAACTTCGGCATCGATGAAGAATCACCAGGCAGATTTTCTTGTTGAGTTTATTTGTTCTCCTGGTCCTGATCGGCCGAAGCCGCAGCCGCAGCAGCAGCATCAGCTTGCTTCAATAATTTGGAAGCCGGAATCCTAGCCCCCACCTTCTGTGCTTTTGTAGCCATCTGCCACGATGCAAGCACTCGATATAGATATATGTAGATACTGGTAATAATGTTTGGGGGTTTTGTGAGCCTGGAGGCCGGAATATTGAGTGCGCAGGACAGAGGGGCCGGCACGACAAACTGTACAGCTCATGTGCGTAGGGCGCACGCGAAACAAAACCAGTTCCCCTGAAAACTACACAATGCATATTACAGACAGAGCTCCGTGTTGTTGCGCGTTTGGGGCTTATGTTCACCGCATGCCGCACACCTTCAAACTGGTCAGCGCGCAGTGGCTGTGTGTGTCGCACTGTGATAGATCTAGGACTCAGCAGCGCGGGCCGAGGCAACAGAGTCAACAGGCAGAGAGACAAACCATCACAAGTCCCAAGGCCACTCTACTGATTTATGACACCACTTTCACCCGAAGGATAAGACAAATCGCTTCTGGCACGAGTACTTCCGTTCGTTGCTTGTTAATCTTGATGCGGTGGAGCCAAACTTTCGTGATTATGGCTCCCTCCGTCTGCCGCATCAAGCCCATGATTTCATTGTCCCCTTCCTCCAATTGTAACGCAATTACTGAATTTGCTGGATAGGTTGAATAAAACACCCGGTTGAAACAGCCGGATGAAACAATTGTTTTGGCTTGCTACAGCCTATCGCTGAAACAGCCCGCTTATGTTGTTGCACTTTGCGATGGTCGAGGAACTCTCGTGATATTATGTCAGTGAAGTGACTATGTTTCGAGTTGGTTAGTGCATCAACATTACGAGGCAAGCTGCATAGAACAGCACCCAGTACGACCTGCTGTTGCTATCGTTATTTTTGCGTGGGTGCAGTGGTGCATCGTTTAGGCAAGCTCTAGACGGCACTGGTCACTTGCAAACATGTGCACGCGGTCGCATGCAACCCCACAGGAGAGCGGGGCACATCGCCACATCACCCACGGATGGCAGCACGAGACTTACATAGTCTCCGGCATGTAGTGCCACCGATACTTCATACCTTGAGCATCTGCATGAACACGATCTACAGAAACGGAACAGCTTCTCCGTGGAAGGCATTATTGGGCCGGAAGTCCCACCAATCGCCTTGCAATAACAGAAATAATGTCTCACGACGATGACAAACCAGATGGCCGCAGTCTTGTTAGACCTCTGTGACCGCTGTCCAGATCTGTCGTCTTGTTAGATCACCTCATCTAGCCATGCCTGGCTCTCCCTGATCTCTGTTGCTGCCAACCAACTGAAAACCGCTGCTCTGCACCACCACACTTTGGGCTCATCACCCATGTATGGCGGATGAGTGCTAACTGCGAAGCGCACACGTGCACACATCCTTCCACAGCCCGCTCACCCCGTCCAGACCCGAGCAGCAACACACCCGATAGCCACAGCCACCAGGTCCTGTACAAACGCTGGTCGCAGCGGTAGACACACATCAGGCAGCCTGCTCACCTCGGCCTCGGTCCCGCTGTGCACGCTGCCGCTCTTCGGCGGGACCCCCCAGCTGCCGGCACAATAGCCGCATTCATACCTGCCATACCGCAAACTCTTCTCTACCACGCGCTTGCCGCTGCTACCTGCCATGTCGCCCACAAGCGCTTGCCCATGCCTTTTCATACACGCAATTCTCACCCCTCGATCCCCCCACAATTGCCCGCCCTTAGGACCGCATCCGAGATGCAGTGCCGTGTCTGCATCGGGTGCCTGCCATTCGGGGTTGCCTCTGCGCCCACGAACCCCACAGAAAATCCCCCTTCTGCCACTGGACTCAGACACATGGGCAGTCCCTGGCCTCCGCATGCTGTGCCATGGCCTCCGCATGCTGTGCCACGCAGCGCCGTTGTGCGCCTGCCCCGCGACAGGCCCCGGCCAGGGCTCCACACATGGATCAATGTCAGCCTCATCTGCCCCCCGAACACCAAACCACAACACGCCCAGCCCAGCCACAGCGCACTGCCTGCTGGGCAGTATGGGCAGCTCATGCAAGCGCCTTGCCACCAATGCGGCCCATGGCGTAGGGAGCATCGGGCCCAATGTGCTCGACAACTCATACCAGGCTGCGCAGCTGCCCCACAACCGCGGCAGGGTTGACACCGCTCAAACCCGGGAGCTGCTCAGATGAGAGAGCCGCTGCTCATGTACGCGGAACCCCCGCGCTGCATGGAGGGCGGCGCGCCCGTGGGCGACGCTCCAGCGGGCAACACAGCGGCAGCGAGTGACGCGCCCGCCGTGGCGCCGCTACAGCCGCCGTTGCAGGCGGCAGCGTCGCCGCCGTTGAACGTGTGCGCGCTCATCGCGGCGCTGGACTTGCGGCTCGGCGGCAGGCAGGCCCATGCTGCGTACATGTCCTCCAGCTGCTGTGCGTCGGCCAGCAGGCCGCCCCAGAAGGTGGCGCTCACTGCCGCGCACGCCTTCTCGTTCGCCGTGCCGTACCACGGCAGCGTGATCTTGTGCTCCTGCACGGCGTGCTGCGCCTGGCATTTCATGCTGCGAGTCCGGCCGCGCCTGGTTTTGCGTGCTGTCATTGCAGCATCAGTTTGCATGCTGTGGTCTACAGGATCTATCAAATCAGCCAACAGACCCAGCCAAAACATCAGCGAACAACCCATTGGTGCTGTGCTGCCTGCCGTGTGGTTTGCAGCACAGCACAGCAGAGGAGCAAAGTGCGCCAGCGATCCGCATGGGCAGGGCAGACACGCGAGGGCCACTAACCAGGGAGGTTGGTTATCATCATAACTTTGCGCAATCTTTCGCCACGATAAGGAAGAGCAACGGGCAGCAGCGGGATGAGTACGAGAAATGTGTAACCCAGGAACGCGGCATGGCAGAAACATGCATCGCGCCAATGCACCGCACACGCCGCAGTCAGGTGCACGACGAATTGCCACGTGCACGGCATGCTTGCGGGACTGAGCTTCACGCCGCAGCGCACAGCAGTGGTCAGACGGAGGCCGACTGCAGCGCGCAGTGAGGGGAGGTGGCAAAAAGTGAGTCCGCACCATGGTGCCCATGCATGAGCGCTCCACGAAGAGCCGCTTGCTGATGTAGCCGTTGGTCGGCAGGAAGGAGAAGGCGGCGAAGGGGCGGCAGTTGGCGGCGCTCTGCCACGTGGAGACGAAGCCGCGGCTGTCCGCGGTGACGTCGTGCAGCGTCTGCAGCGGGTTCTCCGGGTGCGCGACGGAGCGCGTGCATGGCATGCAGAACACGCGCACGAGGCCGGCCGCGCAGGAGACGGCGGTGAGGAGCGCGGAGAGCCGGCCGGCCTCGCGCGCCGTCTCGGGGCCGGGTGAGTTCTCGTCAAACTCTGCAGGCACGCCGCACATGTGGGCTCGGGGTCTTGCCGTCCATCACCTCGCGGAAGCTTGGGATGCGAGAATATTTGTGACACATGACTGCCACGGCGAGATGGCGACAGCACACGCTGTCCATGCTGTGCTGGGTGGCCGAGTGACGGCAGCTGATCGTGCTGCCGGCGCAGGTGCGGGCCAGTGGTAGGCACAGTCGCTCGGTCCAGCTGCAGCTCGGAGCGCACCGGTTCCGCAGCACAGTGAGCAGATGAACAGACGCACAGCATGCATCGCGCAGCATGCGGAGCACAGCATGCATAGCACAACATGCAGAACGGCATAGATCGCACAGCATGTGCAGCACAGCATCCCAGCAGGGCGCACCAAGGCGGAACTGGCCGGTTGAGGCGCTGCAGACGAGCCAGGCCCAGCCGCTGTGGCCGCAGAATACCTTTTCGCGCGAGCGCTTGGCGTAGGAGGTCATGCGAACGACGGCCGAGTAGCCCTGCGACGCCGGGTCTGCACACACGCCGGCCGATTACTGCTGATCGCTCAGATCGCGGTAGCTGGGACAGGGAGCAGCCGCGTGCTTCTGTGGCCAAGTTTTGCTGAGCTGCGGTGCACGGTGTGGTGTACGACGCATCGAAACTCTTACTCAATGAGTGATATGACTTGCTCAATGAGGTATGACGAGGGTGCGCCCGCGCAAAGCCGTGCGCCACAGGGTGGTAACAGCAGCGAATGCGGCTCCTGATTGCGAGGGCGGCGCATGTCAAGACTCGGGCAGGTGTGGCAGGCAGAGTTGATGTCTGAGATACGTTACAGAGTTGATGTCTAGGTGGTCCAGGTGCTGTCAGCTGTCATGTGCAGGCAGTCGGCTCCACACGTGGCCTGCACAGCATGCACAGCATGCACAGCACGCACAGCACGCACAGCACGCACAGCACGCACAGCACGCACAGCATGCACAGCACGCACAGCACGCACAGCATGCACAGCACGCACAGCATGCACAGCACGCATAGCACGCACAGCATGTACAGCATTCTCAGCATGCACAGCACACAAAGTATGCACAGCATGATGGGCGAAGGGCAGCAGAAAAGGAACGTACCAGGTTCGAAGACGCGGGGGTCTTCCAGGAGGATGAGGCGCCAGGCGAGGAAGCCGGGGTTGGACGAAGTCTGCGCCACGGGGTCGGCCGGCTTCTGACCTTTCCACCGCCCTGCAGCACAGTCACATATCTGCCGTACTGTGCCTGCGCTGCGGACCGGCCACAGCAGACACGTGCCAGGGGAACTGAGCTGCTGGCTCCATGCAGTGCTGGCAGGCATCAGGCCACACTGAACACATGCATGTGTTGGCGTCATGTGTACAGGGTGGATGCCTGACATGGATTGGTTTTCTCGGTTATACGTTGCTTTTTGCTTTTTCATCACCGCCTGAGTGACAGACAGGCAATCGGCGGCGCAGGTGCCCCGCGCGTGCACCGGTTGCATTTCTGTGGCATGGTTCGCAGGGCCGCAGTTGTGCTCAGGCCTCTTGAGGTGGTGGCACCATCTGCCCTGACATGACCATGCTGTGGGGCGCCCCAGCGAGCCCTGACCGGGTCCTGATGCCATCACCACGCGGTCCCTGCAACGCTGGCGCGGCTGCAGGCATCACGAGATGAACAGATCGTGCATGCAGCCGATGTTTCGGCATCACATTGCCGCCACTTGCACGGCATACAGTTGCGCATTTCCACAGTGTGCTATGCATGAGCGACATGTATGCACAAGCGCGCACCGATGAGCACCGCCCAGTCCTCGTCTCCGCTGCGGATCAGGAAGGCGCGCTCCCCAACAGACGCGTCGAGTGAAATCGCCTCGAGCGACGCGTTGCGCAGCGAAGCCGGCGCCGGCAGCTGGTCGAGGTTGATGGAGTGTGCTGTGGCTGCAGGCGTGCGCGAGGCGGTCGGCGCGATGCCGGCCGGGGAGTCGGTCGCGCTGCTGGCGTCAGGGTCGGCCGCGGTCGCATACACCTCCACCACCGCTGCCAGATGCTTCGTGGAGCTGACCACCTTGACCTGCAGCACAGCACGCAGCATGCATCGGGCCGCCAACTGCTACCGACTGCAGCCAGCACGCGTCACACATTTCAAAGTACACAGCTCGCAACACACATCGATCATCACCCGTACCTCCACATGCCAAAAGCCACACCATTGGCCATTCGGCTTGGACCGCCCCCTCGACTTCCCCGGCACTGAAGGGACACGGCGCGCAGCAGAGTAAAGCACAGCATGGCGGAGCGCACCTGCATGGGCGGCCCGCGCAGGGAGTCGGCGCTGTCCGGGCCGTTCACGGTGTACGTGAGCACCTCAGCCACATCGGGGCCGGTGTCGGCAACGGCGGACCGCGGCAGCAGCAGCAGCGGCGCGGTGACCTCGGCCTTGGACGCGGCCACGCTGCGGATGTGCGGCCAGACGGCCACGCTCGGCGTGCCCTCCGGGAATCCGCAGGTGACGACATCGTACGCGGAGCCGATCTGCAGCGTGGCGGTCACAAGCCACGTGCGGGTCGCCGCATGCTTCAGCTTCACCGGCAGCCGCACCATGACCGCCTGTGTCCCCCCCTGCAGACCCATCGTGCGCATGACGGTGGCTGCCGCATCGTGTGATCGTGGTTTAGAGATGGGCTCTGACGTCAACGTGGCTGCCCCGGTCGAGCGCAGCATCACCATCGGCATGCTGTGCATGCTGTGCGATCTACGCGCTGTGCACACGCTGCGCTACGCGCTTGTCCAGCACTTGTGCTGCATACTATCCTTGGTGCGAGAGTGGCTTTCGGGGCCGGCTGCGGTGGCTACAGAGGTGAGCAGATGTGCCAGCAGCTACCATGGTCAGGTGCGAGTGCGCATGCGAGTGCAAGTGCGAGTGCAAGTGCGAGTGCGAGTGCGAGTGCAAGTGCGAGTGCGCATGCGAAGCATGCGAAGCACGCGCGCATGTCCACCGCCACCAGTCCACCGCCGCGGTGCACCGGTGGCCACCTGACACTACGCAAGGACATTCTCGAGGCTCGCACGCATGTGGCTGCTGCAGATTGCGAGAATCTGCATGTTTGAGCAAGGGTTGCTGAGGCACGTGGCGCCTGATGCAGTTACAAGCCAGTTACTGACTCGTGCCACCAACGGTCGAGCCTCTGCCCACGTTGTTGCGGGCTCGCATGCGGGCAATGCGTGCACAGAATGGGTGCACGGAGGGGGGCCATGCATGTGTGCACAGAGCCGCCGGCCGCACCTGCATGAGCGTCACCGGGTTGACCTTGGTCTTGCTGGTGGCTGTGTGCGTCTTCACACCGCCGCCCGGCGCTGCCTCGGCCACCTGCACCGTCAGCTGCAGCGCAACCGGCTCGCGATTGCGCAGCACGATCGGCGTGCTGGCCGCGCTGAAGCTCCCCGGCGCGCTCCCCAGCAGCGACGACTTTGCGAGCTTCCACTCAGAGATGGCGGCCGGCGCCGCTGCCGCGCTCTGTGCTGGGCCCTCCGCGTGCCAGTCGCAGCGCTTGAGCGTGACTTTGATGCCGGAGGCCGGCGCCGCTGCATGCATTGCTGGCATGCATGTGGCCAAGGGTGCTTCTTTCGATGCAGAGCTGGTGTGGGGACGTACGGGGGTGTGAGGAGTGGACAGGATCTCAGGCCAAGCACTGGTGCACGGTCGTGACAAGTACCCTATACTTGCAAATTAATGAACCGCCTTACCGGACAGTTGCTCTCAAAAGTGTCCATCAAAGCTGCCGTATTTGGGAATGCTCAGCTAAACGTCAGAGGTGAGGTGTTCAGTATTTGATGGGAGCTCGGTAACTTATGTGAACTGCGCAGGATGATGCGAGAGGAGGGAGGTCAGGGACGAGGAACTGGAGGAGGGAGTGCTAGGAAACGGCGATGTGACGATGTGATGGACAGTGTGGCCAGCCAAACGGCCTGTGTGCGAACAAATCTGCATGCATATGCGCGGGACCACAGGAGCAGTAGGACTGGGATGCAATGTGTGTGTCCAGTGTATGTGTGTCCAACAGGGCTAACAGGCGTTCCAGGTGTGCAGACAGCGACCGGGAATGAAACTCGTCAGAAGGACGCATGCGGCATGCATGGACGAACACAAGCCGACGATACACGTTTCAGAACGATCATGAAGGCGCACATGGGAGGGCCTCCTCCCGCAGCTTTGCGCTCTGCCGCGTCGGAATGCCCCGGAACATTCCCCCAGCGCGGTACAACTCCTCGCCGGCCGCGGCAAACGCGCCCCGCGTTGACGAGTCAAGCTCAGCATACTCCATCGCTGGTGCCGTGCTGTGACCGTTCGTCTTCTTGCCGTTGCTCGCCGACCGGATGATGCTGCCGTTGCTCGCCGACCGGATGATGCTGCCATTGCTGGCGCTGCGGCCGATGCTGCCGTTGCTGCCGCTGCGGCCGAGAGCGCCGCTGGAGGCGCTCGGCACCAACACGGTGCGCAGGTGTGGCCTGAGGCGCTCGCGCTGCTGAGCGGTCATGCATGTGTGCGCCCGCCGCACGAGCTCGATGTCACATGGCGCCTGCAGCGCCTCATGCGAGCGGCCCTGCTGAAGCGCCACAAACGTCTCGTACCTGCACGCATGCATGCATATGAGTCAGACATGACACACCGTCCACACCCAGCGGGGCACCCTGTTCACCCGATGCTTAGCGATCGTGCCATTCTGTCTCTCCATTCTGTCAGCTCTGATCATGGTCTTGCCTCCAGGAAACAATATCCATTTGAGCAGGCTCATTCCCAGTGTCTCAAGCCGAGGCATTCTTTGTGTGCAGACCAATCCATCAAACAAGCTTCTGTTTGTGGAAGGCGTACCATCGAAGACCACCTTGCAATTGTTGGTGCTCATGGACAATTAACACCTACGCTGAGACACGGCGTGACCTTGGGCTGGAATGGAATGAGCAGAAAAGTGAAATCAATGCAAGGACATGAGCACAGGCTGGCGGCTGGCACTGCTGGGGCGTTGATCGCTCTCACGGATATATGTCCTCACACTATCTAGATCTACTGTAGCACAAAGGCTGGTACCAGCTGTCCGGGTGCGAGGGCCGCACCGAGTGACCGCGCCGTGCACAAAGGCCGGGTCGCGGTAGTGCGGCAGGGCGACCTGGTAGAAAAAGTCCTTGTGCTGTGCCACGGCTGCTATGAGCTCCTCCGTGTGCTTCAGCGGCGGCAGCGGCGGCCCCCGGCCGTCGCCGTCGGCGGCGGCGCCGTTCTGCTTTGGCAGGCATGCCAGAATGGATTGCCGCATGGACGTGATGGCTGCGGCGCGCGAGGAGAGCCTGACGCGGAGTCGCGGGGTTGCCTCCTCGGGCGGGGGGGTGGTGGCCGGGTATATGAAGTCTGGCGCGGCGCCGACGGCAGCGCCGCATGCGGCCGCGTATCTGGATGCATGCAGAGGTGAACGTGGAGGGGTGGTGTGGGGCGTGCATGGGAGGTGTGACAGATAAAGGGGATGAAGTGTCTATGTGGGCGGAGGAGGTGGTGGGGGGGGGGAGGCAGCATCGTGCCCATGCAGCCGCGGTCGGGTGCTGCGTTCAAGTGCCGCGTCCGGTTGCCACGTTTGGGGGCCGCAGCGGTGATGGTAGGGGTACATAACATGTTTACTGATACTCAGTGAGTGAGTTCTCTGCAGGAGCATGTGCACACAACTGGCCAGCTGTTTAGGGAGGGGCTGGAACAGTCGTGTCTGATTCTCGTGCATTCGGTCACCCAGTGTTTCATCCTCCATCGAGGTCTCAGTGCGTGTGATGTCATGCATGACAATGGGTTTTTCTCATTGGTGGCTTGCCTGACGCAAGATGATGCACCTGGGGTGACCTTGTGCAGCGCGAAGCGGGCAGTGCCTTCCTATCGCCACTGTAGAGCTCATGTCAGTGTATGCATCGTCGACGTGGAACGTGGCGCTCCAGTGATGCGTTCGGAGACTGCGCTTTGGGAACGCGGGGCAGACATCCCGATTCACACCGGTTTTCGCACAAGTGCACTCTGAATCTGTGTGTCACCCTATCCACTGGGCAGATGAGCAGTACATGAACAATCGTCTCGCATGCCCTCCATTTGATGCTCGTCACGCGAGGTCCACGAGGTTTACCCATGGAATGGTAGCAACTCACTGTGGCTTGCCGTTGCCCGACCGCACCTGCCATCCACGAGGCACAGATGCGCATGAAACAGCACCCTCTCGATGTTAGCAAATCCTCACAGTTCATGAGCTTGCGAGAGTCGGCATAGGCGTACCTAACTTGGGATAGGATGTGGCAGTGCCACACGAACGCGATGTCTACCGGGGGAATTGTCGGCTTGCCGGCCTTCAGCAGTGGCAGCCACACATACTCGTAGCGGCAACAAGCCAGCTTGATGACTTCTGGATCATACAGTAGGTCGGCGTGGCTGTGCACTTGCCGCAGAAACGTCAATTCCCGCTGCACGGCTTCGCGAAGGCCTCCTGCTGCGACTGCTATAGCGGAGTCTGCACGAGCACCCACCATGACGCAAGGCGGCTGTAAAAAAGCTTTGGTCTATAAATTTCCTACATCACGGCCATTGTGCACGTTGATTGTCTCTCTGTGCCACAGTGGCGAGCTGTCCGTGGTATGATGATGGCCTGTCGACGTTTGCAACTCGCTCTTCTGGCCAGAAGCCACTGGGCTGTCTGGTTTTTTCCGGTCACATGTGTTGTCTGTGTTTCTCGGTTGTCGCACGCAATGCTTGTCCGCGGCATGTTGGGTACGCAACGATTTTGGACCGAGACAGTTTCTGCAACCGCGTGATACGTCGAACATACGTCGCGTCCCTGCGGCGCCGCACTTCAAGTGTACACCCTGGGTGCGATTATTCACACATGGGTAATCATTTCCCCCAACGCCACTGTTGCTCAGTTCAGTGGCATAGTGTACCCAGCCAAAAGGCTTGCGAAGCAGCGCCTCAAGAAAAAAGGGGGAAACGATGATCGAGTATCATGCCAAACCCAACTGGGCGTCGGCCACAGCACCCCTGCGAACAGGGGCGGAAGAGCGAACAACACGCACCACCGCATCCGGCACAACCGCAGCAGACGCGACCCACGAAGCACCCCCTGACGCCCAACCAACCGGAGACCCCCCTCAGACCCAAGCATGCAACTGGGCCCAATGAGGGAGCCACACGGCAGCCACAGCACTACAAGAACGACTTGCACCCGGTCTGCCACCCGACAGCCCCGCGAGGAGGCTGATGTCGACCAAAGGCAAACTCAGCGAAAAGTGCATAGAAACAGCCGAAAACGAGTACAACATCAATATGTAATGGTTTGAAT
>JALKAD010000190.1:714934-751045 GCA_024500015.1 Ulva compressa | reverse complement strand
AACAAATTAGCTTGCAATCTTGGAAGTTGGAATTTGCTTGAACTTGCGCGCGCGAGTTCACCAAGGTGCAAGCTGCGAAAGTACTACCTGCCGCGAGACGCGAAGCTCAACCTCGGACTGATCACACTCAATCGTTTGCATGTTTCATCGTCGGATGTATGGACACAACAGATCTGCAGTCAACATCATATCATATCTCTGCGCCTACCTCTGCACGTTCCCGTTATTGCGGCACCCGACTGGCACATATTTCGACCGCCCGTCGCTCTGTGGCTGTCGGGTGAAAGCACAGGTCATCTTCGCCAAATGATACATACTTCACGAAATCAAGCGCCAGAAACGCGTATAAACATGACTTGTCTTTGACGGAGATACTTCATGCTTCATACGACTCAATTGGCCATGTTTGGTGAAGAGCGTGTATGAGCACTCGACATGTCCGCACTCGACATGCAAGTCGGGCATGAAGTCGGGTGAAGTTCACACACCCGACAGCCAGCCGGGTGCAGGCCGTTCTTGTAGTGAGCCACTGGCTCAGACGCGCAGAGAGCAGAGACCGCGGAAGCCACCCCCGTCACAAGCGCGCAGCCAGCAGGCGCGGACAGAGCGGGGGATGGCGGCCGGCAGGGCAGCCACATCATGTGCTCCCGAAGGTCATCACCACCAAGCAGGTCAGAACGCGCGTCAGACACAGCATGCTCACACAGAAAGCACACACGGGGATGGCGTGCAGCACCATACGGCACCGCACAGTCACCTGGCAGGTGAGAAGACCGCAACGCCATGAGGAGGTAGACAACCTCAGCCTGTGAGTGCGCGTACGGCGAGACACCTACTCCTGGGAGACAGCTCTAGAGTCCACATGCGACGGGGGGGTACTGGAGGCAGGGCGAGGGCGTGTCCTAGTTAAGACGGCCACCAAGACGGGGCCGGCCACAACGTCGGCATGAGCAGCGCCAACACTGCGGTGCCTGCGCGGTCACAGCACGATGCCCCTCCTGATGTCAGCATTAAATAATGTTGCTCAGCCCGCAGGCCTGAGAAGCACCGCCACCCCGAACGGCCGATGTGTGTGGGTCCATGGGGAGCGCGAGGTGCGCGGTCACCTGCTCATATGAGGCGGGTGGCGACCGGTCGCAGCCACGGGCCCCGTGCAGGCACCGGTGACTTCGAACCTGCCGCGCCCATGTAGTCAGGAGGCAGCCCGGCAGGGAGACCGGTGGCAAACAGGACAGAGAGGGGGTCATTCGAATTCCTGCAAGGGCAAGCGGCCGCCGTATCACATACGCGGTCGCGAGCAAGCTGGCGAGCATGTGCGACGCGGCCTTGGTCCAAAGAGCCAAGCATGTTCAGTATGGAGGACTTCGTTCAGTCTGTCACCATCATGGAGCATTATGATGACATGCGCAAGAAAGCTTGCTGATGGGCTCCGCACATGATGATCCCCGTGCACCACGGACACTGTACCCATGCATGGACTCGCACACGGCACCCATGGACTCGAAGCGCACCAAGTACGGCCCCACCGCCCCGTACGCCTCCGTGTCACATCACATATTTGGCCGTGTTGCAATTGGCAAGGACGCATTTGCCTTTACGAGTGATATTGCTTACTATGCCGCCGCCTGAGGCGTGTTCTTGCAGAATGCCATGTGCCTGTCCACGACCCTCTGCTGGGGTGTCACACGGCAGGTCCCCGCGGCGGCTCCGCTGCGCAGCCGGCTAGCAGGGCGGGCGATCGCGATGCTGCCTGGCCACACGCTCTCGTCAGATTGGGCGGGGTCGCTGTTCGCGGCCGCTGGCTGCCGCGCTGTGCTGCGGCATGTGCTGGGGCATCATGATGTGGATGCGGCGGCGGTGGTTGGTGCCGGGTCTGCGCGTGCTCCCCCGCCTTCGCTTCCCGGCGCTCAGTGTGGAGGTCCGGGAACCTGCGGTGCCCTGCCTCTGTTGCATCTGCTGGTCCGCCGTCCGGGAGCCAGTGCTCCCTGTGCCGGGGGCCGCGCCCCCGGGCCCGCATGGGGGATGTTGCGGCTGGCATGCGAGTTCTCGGGTGGGGCTGCGCCGCACGTGCAACGGTGGCGCCACCAGTGGGTCGGGCTGGCTGTGGATGGGTTGCGTGCGGCCTGTGTGCTAGTGGCCAGTGGTGCATGGTGTGGCTGGATAGAGTGCATGGAATTGGCGTGTGTGTCGTGGTGGTGGTGCGCTGGTGTGCGCTCGTGGCAGTGCATCGTGGCTGATGGATCCTTGCATGCTCCTGCGTGCTGTCGGCCGCCTGCTGGGGTTTGGTTACTTGCTTGCTTGTTGTTGTTGTTGCCCGCGCTACTGGGTTCGTATGTTGATCTTCGTGTAACACGCACGGGCTCCCCATGTGATGCCGTGGAGTACTTCTGCTGATGACGAGTACTGGCGCGTTTGATCTCAGCTGGTGACCTTGTAGCCACTCCGGCCATGCAGCTCCATCACCTCAGCCAATGGAGGCAGGGCAGAGCCCATTGCCAGAGCTGTGCTGAGGCTGTCACACAGTCCCCACTGGGACTCTCCAGTGTACAGGTATTGAGGAGCTATTCACGATTGTGTCAGTTGCCACTGCTGCAGCTCATGCAGCTGCGATTGCATGGCCATGCACCGGATCCTGGAGTGGTGCATGCATATGTGATCCTGGAGTGGCAATAGTGCATGCATATGTGACTTGCTTGCTTGTGGCGCATGCCGTATGGCCACTTGCTTGTGCCAACCCTTCATGAGAAAATCAAATTTGCTGCAGTACTTTGCAGTCACATGCATGATCACAGCACGGTCTCAGCTCATCATGACAACCAGGCAACATCCATGGTGGCAAGCAGTGGTGGAGGCTGTGCACACGCGCTTGCTTGCTAGCTTGCTTGCCACCATGTTGTGCAATGCTTGTTGTTGCCCTCGCAGCTGGGCTCCAGCGTCGCTCTCCGTCACACGCGTGCAAAATGGACGTAATCCTGATGTGTGATGTGCTACGCTGAGACGGAGCACAGCCACAGCACAGCCTTATAAGCGCCGAGGACAGCAAGCTCGCAGCACCCAAAAACAAAGAACAAAAAACCCAATCGGGTATCACAATATATAAGCGCGGCGTGACCACACGCCGTGAACTGCACTCCGAGTCGGAACCAGGGCTTCAATTTCACCGGCGTGACGGCATGTAATCCCACCACAACGTACGGACACTCAGCATATGCGCTGTCCGCGCCTGCCACTGTGCACAGCTGCGGCCACTGCCGTGCATCCTCACACATCCACCGCACGTGCACAGTCGGAATCAGCGCAGGATCCTCCTGACGTGTGGTGTGCACGGGCGCATGCCTGTTTACCAACCATGGCCTACGGTGCAGAAAGAACTGGCAAAACATAGCCGAAAAGGTTTTGGACGTCGCGCGACATCCGGACAAGCATCGGCCCCAGCACTCCTGTGAGCAGGGGCGGGAGAAGGAATTCGAGCAACACGTGCCACGCGCGAAACGGCAGCAGGATCGTCAGGAGCAGTGGCGCCAGGAACGTAGGCACCCGAGGCAGCCCCCGAAGCCCGCAACCGCGACCACAAGGGCAAGCATGCTACCCCGTCCGCCGCCGGCGTTGATGAACACACACCAGACACTCGCGCAGCCGCACCGGCAGCAAACGCCGCCACCAAGCGCACACACAGGGAGCAGACAGCGGCGCTATCTAGCGGATTGCGACAACCGAGCCGACGGGGCCAACGGACACGCGGCAAGGGAATTGGGGTGTCACGCTAGATCCAGACGGGCATCAGCAGCAGCTCTCGAATGCCATGCAGTGCGCAGGGGCGGAAGAAGCCAGACAGGGAGTATGCATGCGCAGGGGCAGCCGCTGTGCCCAAGGGGGGGGTTGTGGGACAGCGCTGTTGTGCATCACGGTAGCCCATCATCACGGTAGCCCATCACCGTCACAATGATGCGATCACCGGCAAGAGTGCGCGCCACAGGACCCTGACAGCTTGACCTCATGCATGGGCTTCATGCATGGGCCATAGGACAGTGGTTCGCACGCATTTGCATTTGCATTTGCATTTGCGGCTATGTGCTATTGATTTGTTTGGCAGAGTCAAGCCTCAGTGGCATGACTTGAAGTACATGCACACAAGGCCATGCCAGAGGGCCCTCCTGGATTCTGCATATGCATGTGTGGCAGTGACCTGGCTGCCCCGTCTGGGGCTGGGGCCACCTGGCATGTGTAATTATAAAGCACACCTGTGTGTAGACTGTGATACACGCACGCCTGTGTGTAGACTAAGCTGCTGACACATTACAATGAAAGTTGAAATTTGATAAAAGTTGCGCCATACCATATCATATCATCGGAAGGGGGGGGGGGTTGCTGATGTGGTTGCATGCAATTGCAATTCAGTTGGGAGTCAGGAACAAACAGCTCTGTTGCAATGGGTACTGTTCACAGTGACCACCATGCTGCAACCAGTAGGGCCAGTATACTGCAGTAGTAATGTGTTACACAGTGATAGATCTAGGACCCAGCAGCGCCGAGGCAACAGACCAGGCAACACGCAAACAGACAGACAGGCCACCGCAAGCACCAAGGCTACTCTGGATCCGCACGAGCAAATGTCAGTATACTGCAGTAGTAATGTGTCAGCGTGTTGCACCACGGACAGCATATGCAGCACTGCGGAAGCGAACGCCTAGTCAGCATGCTCGGTGGTAAGCACGGTACCGATGATCGGCGTTCATCCCGCTACAAAGGCTGCATGACAAGCACAATTGCGCTGACGAAGCTCAACAGCTCCAGAGCGACTTGCAGCCATTGATCGATGGGCACCTGATGTCTCATGCGCTGGGCAATCTAGGTAGCAATGAGCTTACATGTACGTGGCCTCATCGCGATGCATCGATCGTCTCATGGACCACTTTGTGTCGAACGCGCCACAAACGACACCGGTCGCCATACGACCATCCGAGCGCAGCTGATCCAGCGTTGCCTTTTCGACCAGGTCTCCTTCGCAACGTCCAACAAAGGCTATTCCTGTCAAAACATTGTTGAAATGTTGCCCTCGGCGCGACTGACCGTCCCAAGTGCAAGTAAGTACTGGCTATTGCAATGGCCGCGAGCGCAGTCAGCTTTGACCCGAGCGAAAAACATGTGGCAGGCAGAAAGCAATCAACCGAATGGCGTAACGGCAATGCACAATTGGCTTACTAATGTCAGCTTACCCCTGTCCGCCGGAGTCGCACCGCAATCGGTGGCACCTGCCCATGTAGCACAGCGTGCTGATTCCTGCACAGCTGATTACACGGACATGTGGGCGGCCGCATGCTCACACCAGTTTCAGTAGCACCGTGTGACCGGCAGACATGGCTCTGCAAAATACTGCCTAGTCGTCACAGTGCTGGTGCGAGAATTATCAGCTGCAGGCGCGCGGTGGCGCAGCCTTGAGGACGCGCGCTTCCAATTGTCGCCTCGTCCACGATCGATGCCAAGATGACCCTCGCATGGCCTCGCTCTAGAAACCAATGTTATGTCCGAGGTTGATGTTTCGGGATAGCCAGGACCTTTTCAGCATGTACAAGATATCTCGTCTCCGTCATGCCGGTACTGTGTCTCCTTGGCGTGGAGATACTCTGGACCGAGCTGCCAGCAACAGGTCATATGGAGGCATCCGCCTTGCTCCAGCATTCCAAACCATCCTTCAGCCGCCACAGCCGTAATCAGCAAACATGTGCGAGGCCTTCTTCTTGATGTGCTCCTATGAAACGAAATATACTCAGCATGTTAATTACGATATCTGTTAACAGATGAGACATTTCAACTGCAGTGCACTGCTGGTAATGCAGATCAACGTGATGCTCCCCATGTCGTCACATCCGAAACAGCATGATGCACCACGGGACCGCCAGGTGGCCCTGCAGGGCCCTGGCTGTGTGTCAATTTGTGCTTGATCAGTAGTTGTATTGTCACACCACTAAAATGTGGCTTGCGCACTTGTGCACCAACTTCTTGAGCATCCCTCCCCCTGCCTGCTGTCCTCGAGAGGCCACTGTGTGCTTCCATGCTGCAAAAATCCATTCATTCCGCCCTTTTGACTGGGTCAAACGTGCTTTGGATCCGGTGCAGGTTGTCGAACAGACTCGTTGCAGCGATAGCCATCGTGATGGTGCTTGCTCTGGCCATTCCAGAGCTGTCCCAGGCATCTACGCCAGCAGGCCTGCAGGCAGAGGTCGGTGCCCGAGCGCTCCGATCACCCTTCCGCAACCTCCTGTTCAAGGCGAAAGACGACACGAACGGGACGAGAGAGGGTGACGAAGGCGACGAGGGCAACGAGGGTGTCAGAGCCAGGCTACCGGGCCGAGGAAATGAAGGAGACGAAGGCAATGAGGGTGATGAAGGCAATGAGGGGAACGAGGGCAATGAAGGCGACGAGGGCCGCAACCGCGGTGGCAGCAGCGGGGGCAACACAGATGCTGACGGTGATGAAGGGAACGAGGGCAACGAGGGCGACGAGGGAGGGAGCACCAACTCATTTGAGGAGGTCACTGTTTCCGCCGTCACCTGCGTCAGCCAGGCAACAGCGCGGTCCTTTTCCGCAATGCAGACGGCTCACGCGCACGTCATCGCCACAGTCTTCACAGAGTTCTGCCGAGAGGACACGGACACCGTCAGCGCCGTCGCGGTCGCGCTCGCCGCCTCGGAGCCAGCGGCCGCGCTTGCCAGCGCAGTGGCTGAGACCCAGGCCGCGTGCGTGTCTACCGGCGACGCCTTTGGCTGCGCCTCCGCCGCAGCAATGGCCGAGGCGTGGGCGTCGGCGACCGCCGAGGCCCATGCCACCGCCGTGGCGGTGTCTGCAGAGGAGTGCGACTGCCTCGCAGATGCGCAGGCGCTGTCCGTCGGCACGGCGTCCACCTTCATCATGCTCACGGCTGATGCCTTTGCCCGCGCAGAGGTGGTTGCGTGCTCCGAGGGCGATGCCGCATCGTTCGCCGCCGCGTTCGCCGACTGCTCGGCGCTCGCCTACGCCACCGTCTGGACCACTGTACGCCTTTCTTACCATATTCGCCGTGCGTGCACACTCACCATTGCTGCAACATGGAGCATGCCCGGACGGTGCTGTCCAGTGGTCGCCCAACAAATGCATCCTCTCTGGCTCACATGTGTGCTAGGCATCAAGCTCATTCGATCAGCCATGTGTTACAGTACTGAGATAGATCAAGGCTCCAGCAGCGCTGAGGGGCGGAAGCAAGTGACCAGCCATGCAGCGTCTTGCCAGCATCGTGTTATGCAAGTGCAAAACAGCCACAGGGAATGTGTCACGGTCTCGCGGTAGTTTTACACCGCTGCACCTGCTGTCCATCATGGGTGTGCAGGGGCATGTTACTGAAGGCGCTGCACTGAGGTGCTGGTTGCGCCACTGGCGATGTGCTTGCAACTGATTGTACCGAGCCTCGTGTACCACTGCCTGGGTCCCGTGTGTTGGGCGACCGCTGGCTGCTTGCGCTGCTGCGTGCTGCGTGCTGCGAGGCCAGGCAAGCGGTTGAAAGCTGGCAGCACAGCTGTGGCCATGCATGAGTGCAGGCCGTTGCGGAGGCGCTGCTCGAGGGCGACTGCTTCACCTCTGATGTCTCTACGGCAATCCTCGCCGAGACTTCGGGCCGCTTCGGCGTCATCCAGGGCTGCGAGCGCGACGACTTTGCCGTTGGCGACGCGTTTGGCGACACCAGCGGAGCCACCGCCGAGGGCGTACGCTGCCACCAGTGATCGCTTGCTTGCTTGCTTGCTGTCCTGCCTGGGCATGTACCTGCAGCTGTTCTCCTGCCTGGGATTGTATCTACCATTGCAAGAAGCAACGCGCTGCAGAGCTCTGCCTCTGATGCAAGTCTGGTTCATCATACTTCCGCCCAGCTGCTGCCGAGCTGTCCTCTGCATGCAGCCTGGATCTTGCTGCGAGCGCAGTGTGCGTGAGTGTCAGCTGTGTGGCTGCAGCGCAGAACACTCGCTTTCGCCACGCAGGCAGCATCGGCGACATGCTTTCCTGCAGTGTTCAGCCTGCTTAGCTCCGGCGCCTGTGCATGCTTTTGTCTGCCTGAATGGCGCAGGTCTGCACACAGCTGAGAGTGTGTCCAGCCTGGTGCCACTGCACCGCACTGGCAGGCAGTGTGAACGTGCGGGCGAAGGGTCCTGGATCTCACACACCAACCCAGAATGGTGGTAAGTACCAGTATGATAGTAACTGCCCCCCGCGTTCCGTACTCTCCCAGTATTGCGTTCCGTATTCTCCCAGACAGTATCTCGACGAACATGCGCATGGCTCGGGAGTGCGGCTGCCACTGTCGAGAGATGTTCCCAATCCAGCTACCGCGTACAGTCAGAGCTTAGTTCACCTCACGAACTTTCCAGCATGCAAACCGAGCCAACCACATGTGCTGTGACAGCCGCACCAAGTCGCTGTTACCGTGCATGCAGGTGGCTGAAGAGCATCCTTAGGCTGCCGGGTGCATGCGCATGCATGTGCCATGGGCACATGCATTGGCAGACGGCTCATGTGAGACATGTTGAGCGGAGCGACCACGCATGGGCACAGCTGTGCTGCCAGTGCATGAAGAGGGAACGCGTGCTGGTGACGCTGAGAGGCGTTACACACTGTGCTGTATGCATGACTTGGATTGATTGATGCCTCAGCCTGGGCAGGCTGGCAGGCTTGCATGGAGGCTTCAGAGGCTGAGCGAGAGTTCAGTTGTTCAGCGAATTCGAAGACCTTCGAATTCACCGTCCTAGAGAGTGTACATATAGGCCATCTATGATTCACTGGTAGCGTGCATTGCAATATGTTGGACCTGGGGTGGACGTGCATGCGGCAGGCCTCTTCTGTAGATCAGGCCAGTGTGCTCTTATTGTCGTTATACCATGCTATACTTAGCAGGCTCGTCGTTATGTAGCAGTGACCTGGTCTGGTGCCAGCAGGTGGTGATGCCTTCATGCTCGTGTCAGTCAAGGTCAGGCACCTGTGCAGTGTTCGGATGTGGCCAGTGGGGGCTCCGATCGAGAGTCGTGGCAAAGATCGGCTACACTGTGATGCACAGAGTGAGACCTGCGTCATGGACTGCAGTCCATAGCCGCAAAAACAAAAACATGTTACACGACAAGAGCCAGCGGCACCTGCCTGTGCTGTGCTTGCCTGTGCGTGCTTAATTGCCTTGCTGTGCTCGCAGCTCGACTTGGGTAAGACAGCAGACCAGAAGTCGGGGCACGAGCAGACTCTGACCCAGGAATGACCGATAGGGACCCAGAAATGACCGACAGGGCATTTCAGTTGTCCACTGTGCATCGAGAGAATGCCCATGTTGGCACCTTGCAAGCGGCACCTTGCAAGCGTCCTGAGCGGCGCGTTGGCTTTTCTGGGAGTAGGGCCCCTGTTGCCGCCCAGGAGTGGCTCAGCCACATCACGCATGCATGCGGCATGCCACGGCTGCGACAGAACAAGCCTGTACGATGTGGCCTCCATGGCCCGCATGCATGCAGATGCTGGCGTGTCCTGCACACGAAAACTCCCAGCATGCTGCTGCAGCACAACACACATACCACAGCGCTTTACATGTGCTGTGCTTCCCAGCATGCCTCAGCAGGCGTGGGCTGGCGCAGAGGCTTCCAGACAATTGGGCGGTTGCATGTCTAACAGCCAGACTGCTTCATACTGAGCTCACATGGATCCGAAGTTCCGCTAGCTGCACAGGCCATCATGGCGTCCTTTGCATGGGGCTGCGGTGGAGTACTGCAGGCTGCCGTGTATCTGAACACAAAGGGCAGGAATTTAAGGCCTTGTCGAGCACGCTACCCACAGTGAGCACAATCCGGTCAGCACAGGCTCCTGGGCCCTGGTTCGCCGGAGCTGTCAATGGCCAATTCGGCTACGGCAAGTAATTCAATTTACATTTACAGTTCTCACAGCTGTGTGACCTGAGATACAGCCAGGGGTTACATTAGCAGGCAAGCACATGTGCACCGCGCCATGCAGCTTGTCATTCGGAACCGTCATACGCTCGCCACAGGCTCGGCTTGTCATTTGGCACCGCCACAGGCTCGTCACGTCACGGGCTCGAAATGCACTGCAGAGCTTCCAGGTGCACAGCCAGCATAGGTGGATGCCTTTACTGGCTCGCTGTTGAACTGAAATTTCGGACACCAGTGAAACTGGATCAGTGATACAATCTCGGATACCTTACTACATTCCTACCTCAGTGATACATAGTTGCTTGGCTGTATGTTGAGGCTCTGCTCCCCGCATACTTCCCGCATACTCAGAGCACTGAGAGGCGCTTCAGTCTCGGAAACTGAATTACTGAAATGGTGGTTCCCGCTCATGATCAGCTGGCTTGCGTCACCGTGAAGTTGACTGAGATTGCAGGCACCGCAGGATGATCTCACCGCGAAGCAGAATCTGATCATCCTGCACAGAGTAATTCAGTATTTGAGAGATCAGATAATCTTCCTTCTATGGTGAACAGTCTGGACGGAGGGTGGTTCGGATCAGGCAGACAGACCTTAACATCGAGCTGGCTGGTAGGTAGCGGCAGAGCAGCTGCGGCAGTCATGTCTTCTGACATTTGCACGTCCGTGTCAGCTATAACAGTATTGTCTAGCGTGGAGTGTGGAGCAGTCCTTGCGCCCACATCAGGATGGGGCTCCGAGACCATGTCCGAGGCACATGGTCGCAGGTCGCCTTCAGTCTTTGCACAGACGCGACGGGTATCACCTTCCATGGAGCATCGTCGACGTAGTTTAAGAGACTGCCTCAGATCTCCAACCGTGTTTCCCCACCCTTTTCCTGATCCGGCGGCATCGAGGTCGCTGCCGTTCTTGTCTGAGCCAGCAGCGTTGGTGAGAGACGGATCATTCCCTTCCACTGCCAGATCAGCCTCCGATTTAGCATCTGATGAGTCAAGTCGGTCGAATTGCTTCATATACTCCCGCACGTCCCGAGTGAGCTTGGTCATGAAGGACCCGTTGACTTCGACGAGATCATACATGGCCATATGAAACGGTATGTCAGGCATTTCTCCGAGTGTTAGCGAAGGAAAAAAACCGCAGTTTTTGCGGAGCGATTAACAGGCTCCCAATTGCAAGTTCAAATACTGCCAGTGTCTGGAGACGAAGCAGCGACGAAGGAGTGCGCACAACAGAACTTGCAGAGTCAAACAGACTACGCATATGCAGCCCCCGTATCAGTGCTGTATAGGCTTATGCAACTCTAGCGAAGTTTTGTACGTCGTTCGAGCTGCGCTTGCGTGCTGTCAGCTTGACATCATGCGCAGCTCGCACAACAGAATCCGGAGCTGCACGCGTCCCGGGGCCGGCTACACGTCAGACAGGGCTTTGGTCACTTGCTTGCACGGGTTTGGTCGCCTGCAGGGGTTTGGTTTTTGCAGGGGTTTGGTTGCTTGCGTGCTTGCTGTTGCCCTCGCTGCCAGGCTCTTGCGTTGATCTCCGTGTACCACGTCAGAAAAGAGAGGTCGGATTTCCCATGTAAACCCTTGTCATCTCCAGTATCGTTCGCACATGACTACTAGTAGCGCAGTTCCAGGAGTGACAGGCGCCTGTTCATGCACGTAGTGCCTCGAACTTACAGGCAGCACCGTTTACAAGCTTGGTCCACCAGTACTCCTCTTGTACGCAGTACTCCTGTTGTACATGGAGAGCGATGCAGGAGCCCGGCAGCAAGGGCAACAACAAGCAAGCAAGCAAGCAACCGAATCCCGGCGAATGTGTCAAAACTATTTACCAATTAATTACTCCATCAATTACAATTCACTGCCGCAACTGCACACCAACACCATCCAGCAATTACAATGCACTGCCACAACTGCACACCAACACCATCGCACGCCGTAGCGTAGACAGCGTGGACTGGCACCGTGTCCTCCTCCCTCTTCCCCCTATGCCCCTTCCCCTCAGTCCCTCCCTGGACATGGCTCGTACCAATGCGACCGCGCTAGAGGATGCGGCTGCGGCCCCAGAGACAGTTGGCCTGTGGCCGCGGCAGTGGCTGTGGTGCGGCAGTGGCTGCGGCGCCCGGCTGCGCGCCGGTCCTGACTTGCGGTCGGATCGGCGCCTGGCGGGAGCGGTGCCTGCGGCCTGTGTTTGGCGTGTGCGTGGACTGCGCGATGCTGCGCGGTACTGCGTTCGCTTCCCGCGTTGCTTGCGTGTGTGGTTACAGAGTGCCGTTGTGCGCTAGTCATGCCACTTGCCCATCCGACGCACTACCTCACAACTCAGCAACCGGGCGGACTCTGCCCGCCACGGCTGCCTTTCCAGACACACCAATCATGATTTGCAAACCCATCCTGAACAACAGCGCGTTGCCTCTACCCAAACCTACACTCTGTTCTCTTTTCACATTGGTGATGTACTGCGCCCGATCCTGTATACCACACTCGACAGCAATATCAGCCAGATACTTCAGATGCGACATTGCACACCCTTGCTCAACCTGCCGATTGTCTCATGCGACAACGCAACAAAGTCGTACGCATGCGGATTATAGCGACGATAAGCAGCCGCCTTGTGCCTATCGCGCACCGCCGCCGCAGCGCCACCCCCACGTGCACGGGCGGCCGCTCTGCGATACGTCTGCGCCACAGGGTCAATCACACACACATCCGCAATGCGGAGCTCACCGCTGGGCGAAACTTACAGAATTTCCCCGGATTTTGTCCACCTCCGACACCACATTCGAGGCCGGCTCGGCATCATCCAGCTCCTCTGCCTGTGCATCTTCCTCACGTTGCGGCTCACCCTGCCCGTCCTGGCCCGAATCCCTGTGTGCGCATGCATGTCCAGCACCCTCTGTTGCATCGTTGCCCCTATCTGTGTCCCTACCCGCAGCGTCTGGCCCCGCAGCAGCTGCAGCCGCTTCACCCATCCCGCTCACGTCGTCGGCCCTGCCTGGATCCCGCCTCCCGCCTCCCGCCATTCGCCCCATCCCCACGCCGAGCAAGGCTGCTCTGCGCGTGTGTATCATTCCCGGCGAGTTCTCGCGCATGCTGCGTGTGTGTGATTACAGTCTGGCATTGCTCGTGTGGAGAGTGGCCTTGGTGCTTGAGATAGTCTGTCTGTCTGTTTGCATGTTGACTGGTCTGTTCCCTCGGCGCTGCTGGGTCCTAGATCTATCACTGTGAAACACAATCGCTCGTGGCGGTTTCGGGCCCAGTCCGACATGTCAGTGTCCCCCATCTGCTCGCAAAACTTACATGGCACTATAGTTACAAGGAAGACATTGCTAGCCTCTGTTGTGGGTTTCGCGGCTATGAAGCCGCTCTGTCAAAGAGCACCCGCAGCTGCAGCTGCGATCTGCACTGCATACAAGGGCGGGGTTGGGTGCGGCCGTGGTGTGCTAGTGGGTGGTTCTGCACAGTATGGCTGGGTGCAGTGCATGGTGGTGGTGTGCGTTGGTTGGTGTGTTACACTGTGATAGGTCTAGGACCCAGCAGCGCCGAGGCAACAGAGCTGTCGAGGCAGCAGAGCAGTCAATAGACGCGTGGCCACCAGCGCGTTAGTGTTGGTGTGATACACTGTGATAAATCCAGGACTCAGCAGCGCCGAGGCAACAGAGCAACCAACAGGCAAACAACCAAACCACAAGCCCTAGGGAAAGGCCACTCGCCGCACAAGCAAATGCTAGAACGAACCAGCGCAGGCAGGAAAGCACACGCACACACGCACACACACACACACACAAAAACAACGCAGGAACCGAGCGCAGCACCACGCAGTACCACACAGTCCACGCGCACGCCAAACACAGTCAGCATGCTCCGGGCCCACCGGCGGGCGCCGACTCGACACTAGCAGTCTGCACGGGCGCGCGGCCGCGCGCTACGGCCACCTCCGAGGCCGCGAGGCACCGGTCCCAGGGGCCGCAGCCGCAGCCAGCCCGGCAGTACGAGCGGTGTCCGGGAAGGGGCAGAGGAGAAGAGGCGGAGGTGCGCGGGGAGGAGGGAAGAGGGAGGGAGGAGGAGGGACGCGGGGGGGGGGGGGGGTAAGGGAAGCCGGCAGAGGGGGGGGGGGGGAGGTCACGACTCGAGCCTATGCGCGATGGCCCGCCAGCGCCGGTAGGCCGTCCGTGGGGACAGGATGGCCCGGCAGCAGCGCCCGCCCGACCAGTCGAGCGCAGAGGGGCGCGGCCGAGCGGGCTTTGCACGCCAGCGCGCGGCACAGTGTTGTGGACAGGTCGCGCACGGCATTGAGCAGAAAAGTGCGCCTAGACACTGCGCCGTGACCCGCCGAGCGATTGTGCAGAACTGCAGTGATGATGTAGGCCCGCACCAGGGCTATCCAGTATCGCAAGATTTTCGGACGCATGCCGCAACTGTGATAGAGTAGCAGAAGATGCCTGCAAATTGGTTCCAGGCAGGCTTTCTTGGCTCCTGGATCTGCGTGCAGATGCTCCTGGCCACGGCAATATGGCAGACGATCTGTAGGAGCAGGCGTGTACACCACGTGGCAATGTGCGGCACACTGATGCTGTGTGTGGCCGATGCCCGTTTGGGTGTGGCGTGATTCCCGACTTCTGTGTGGCAGTGTGCGGCAAGCTCTGGCATGCTGGCACAGCAGAGTGCACTGGCATTGCAGTTAGTGCATTGGCACTGCAGTGCTTTCAATCTCCTGATCTCAATCTCAGCCTGTGCAGGATGATCAACTTCTTTCAAGTTGCTGGGACCTGAAATACTACTGAAATGGTGGTTCCCACTCATGATCAGCTGCCTTGCAAGACTGCCTGAGTTCGTACATATGAGTACATTTGAGTGTCCATAGCAGCATCATGTTTATATTGATTCAAACAGAGCCAGGAACAGTTATGCAGAGGCCAGACCTGTACAGCATCCATCCAGTCCAGATGTATTGATTTCTTTTGATGGGCCACACAGACAGGCATGCAGCTGCGATGGTGATGAGATGATGATGAGAGCGCAAGAAGAAAGTGGCAATTCGGTTGTATTACTGGCTACATGGGGCATTGACGTAGCTGCTCAAAGCCTGCAGTATATACGCTCCGCTAGCTACAGGCGATTGATAAGGCTGGAGCTGCAGATCTGGGGCGTGACCGACACTCTGTGTAATGGGAATCAAAACTGTGACCATCCGGATCATCTTGACGTCGTGCTCAGGATTAGTGGTGATAGCGTGGGCGTCGACAATTGTTAGGCACGATGCGCCAGGCGCGCCTCGAGCTCTGTTCATACTGCGAGACCGCATGCACACAACCCTTTCGACCTTGATGCAATTTGTGGCGCAACACCTTCTCGGCATGCCAACATGAACGTCAGGGAGCGCCTTCCGAACATCCAAGGCACGCCTATCAAGACCAGTGGCATACGGCAATCAATGCCTGCACGCTCCAGCAGCGCGCAGGTTCAGGCTGTGGTCGGTCCACGGGCAGCGGAAGTCAGTCCTGATGTCCGCTGAGTGTACACCTTTCTTCGCGATTGAGCATGCAGGAGCCGAGACGCAAATCCCCGCTCGCTTTCACGGTGCGATGGAACAGCCTCAGGTGATCGCGGTCGCTGTTTGTTCGTCCACCCCGCGTAGAGCTTTTCTAGACAAAGCATATGCATGAAGGCGGTGCGCACAAACAGAGTAAGGCGATTTAATATAGTGCAGCAAGCGGGACATTGAGAGTACACAGGCATACACATGTTTGCCTTCGAAATCTCTCGTTCACATGGCGCGTGTCTTCAAGTGGTCCGAGCGGTCATGTGAACCTGCGATATGGACCACGGGATGCAGCAGAGATGTCAGAGCACGTGTCTAGCCATTGAAATTGGGTCGGAATATGGTTCGCAATGCAGATAACAGTATAGTGTGATAATTACCGAAAACTTCGCCCGGTCTGAAGCGACCCAAGCTGCCGACGCCTGGATCAGCATAGAATGTGTCCGACAGGAGACAGGGACATAATCATGCCAGTTTCAGCTACAGCTCATCCCTCGACTTATTCTCCGTGGGTGATCTTTCGGCGTTGGCACGATTGCATGTGCCCATGCAAAAGTGTACAAGATGCATGTTCGCACCACAGCGGCAGGAAGCGACAATGGCTCACCCCATGAACACTGTAGCGACGTAGCGCGGCACAAGGCCACGCTGGTTGTGGCGGTGGCTGTGTCCCCGTTTGCCTGCCATCCGTGTTCAGACAGACCCATATAAGCTAGCAAAGGTATGCCTAGCGCATACCTCTCACATTGCCCATTGACTGCGGATTGAAGACCAGCACTACTGAATCATGTATGCCCTTCCATAGTTCATGTCCGCCTGCCAGTGTCAGTGACATGCCTTACTTTTCCCCTGTGAACAGTCGTGAAACCTGGCCTGAGATACACTTTCACACTGTGTCATCCTGTGGCACACCTATCTCATTGAGAACAAACGCCTGAGATCCTGAGACGCCTGAGAACAAAAGCAGAATATGCTGCATATTCTGCCGGCATGAACATGAAAGTGTGACAGTTTCTAATGCTGACTGTGCACACCAATTCGACGAAGTTCCTGCAGCATCTGCTTACACCTGCTTGTATGGCCTGAACCTGAACTAGCAAGCCTGCATCAGCCTCACATATACTACATTCTTCGCTCGTTCTGAAGCCCATGATTACTCTGGCATGCAGGATCTACCCCGCGGCAGTAGCCTTCCTGGTGGCTGGCACCTTAGTGGCGCCGGAGCCCGCAAGCGCCGCGGTAGCCACCGGAGCCAGCCCGAACCGTGGCCTCCTGTTCAAAATCCCCACGCCGCCGCCGAGTAAGGGTGACGAGGGCGATGAGGGCAACGAGGGCCTGGACGATTTGAGCCTCTTCTTCGACCGCACGGACGACGGTGACGAGGGCAATGAGGGAGATGAGGGCAATGAGGGCGACGAGGGCGATGAAGGCGATGAGGGCCAGGCGCCAGTGGAAGTAGTCAGCAAGGACGTGGACGGGAACGAGGGCGACGAGGGTGACGAGGGTGGCTTTTTGAGCGGTTTCCTGGACACCTCCATCTCGAGCGTCTTCTGCCAGAGCCAGGCCAGTTCAGAGTCGTTTGCAGCCATGCAGGATGCCCACGTGGCCGTCATTGGCACCGTGTTCACCGAGTTCTGCCGCGAGGACTTCGCCGAGGTCGCCGTTGCTTCAGTGGTGATGGAGGCGTCGTCTGCCGCCATCGCGTTTGCGCGTGCGGTTGCCGAGACACAGGCCGCCTGCGTGTCAACCGGCAAGGCCTTTGGTTGCGCATCCGCCGCAGCAACGGCTGAGGCATGGGCGGCCGCGACCGCCGAGGCGCATTCCACCGCCGTGGCCGCGTCTGCGGAGCAGTGCGACTGCCTCGCCAAGTCCTCGGCGCTGTCCGTCGGCACAGCATCCACCTTCATTACGCTGATGGCTGACGCCTTTGCCCGCGCCGAGGTGACTGCATGCTCCCAGGGCGATGCCACATCATTCGCATCCGCCTTCGCAGACTGCTCTGCCTTCGCCTACGCCACCGTCTGGACCACAGCCATTGCCGAGGCGTTCCTGCTGGGCGACTGCTTCACCTCTGAGGTCGCCACCCGCATCCTGGCCGAGACCACCGGCGAGTTTGGCGTCATCGAGGGCTGCGAGCGCGGCGACTTCTCCTTTGGCGACGCTCTGGGTCTCACCGACGGCTCCACCGCAGAGGGCGTACGCTGCTTGCCTTTCTTCGTGTCATGTGCCACTGCCAGTCGCAGTGTTCTGCAACGCGACCGGCCATTGCGGCCAATCACTGCACTGACTCGACGCTGCTGCTATGTGGTTGCTGCGCACCTCGTATCGATTCCACAGCACGAGCCTTCGAAGGATCCCAAGAATGGCGTTGGCGGCCGAGTGTTTGTTGCTGTCCTGCGTGTGTGTGGGAGCACTCATCACCATGGACACCCCACACCCCCCCCACCCCACCCGGCTCGAGCCACTTGGCCTTGTGACAGTAACAAGTGGGCTGGCCAGCCAGTATGTAGCACGTGTTGTCATGCTGCTGCCACCACCCTGCCTTGTGGAGCTGTGGGCGATCGCTATGAGCAGAAATGAGCTCTGAAGCGGGGCTGCTATCTAGGCTGACATCCGCTAGAGGCAGCATCCACCACACACATACAATCACCTCCTTTGTAATTGATGCTCTCCCCGGGTCGGCTGACTTTGCCAGTTTTTCATGCAGATCGCTGAAGTTCATGAGTAGGCATATCGCAGAACCGGCATCTCGGCTCATGCTGATGCGCATGCTGTGCCATTGACTTGTACATGACACACCTGGATGAGGGTACACGGCGTTGGCAGCAGAGGGAGACGTAGGACGGGCTGCATGTGTGGTTTTGATGCTGAGGCAAGCCATGGCTACCACACCATTGGTCTGATGGTGGATTGTCTGCTTTTTTGTGACCTGTGAGCCGCGCCAACGGCCTGGACGAGTAGAAGAGAGTAGCCACCGGCATGCTTACAGTGCTGACTGCTATATATTGTGTAATTCAATGTGTTTTCAAGTTGAGCATGTTTCCTCCGTGCGGCTGGAGTGTCGGGAGCTGTCATGCAACGGCAAGACTCGGCTTTCACATCGCAACGGAACATGCAGACTCCCGGGGTGCCTTCATACTGCAAACGCACAGAATGTGCCCTGACAGAGGCGCAGAAAGTGCCTGCAGGCCCAATGTTTAGGTTTGGTCCAGCGTTTGGGCTGCACTGGTGCTTGTTGTTGACTGCTGCACAAGCTTGGCCTGTGGGCACCAATGCGTGGGGACCTTCTCCGCTTAGAGACCTTCTCCGCTTCTGTGCTGCCAATGACCTAGAATTTCTTTCGGGCACCACGACCAACGCACCCACATGCACGGGCCATGGGCGTGCAGCCACAGGGGACGTCGACACTTTTATATTATATATCGTTGATCTCATCATAGGGACACTCGACACAGCTGCTTGGAGTACTCCCCACGTGTGCTTTGTCATAGATCATGTCCGCCACCGGGCTGTGTTGGACCCCACTGCCTCCGACCATTGCCCAGTACTAGTGGTGCTGCACAGTGCGCTGAGGTGTGCTATAGACATTGTGCGAAGCGAACCTCTACACGTCGACTTCGCTTAAGAGCTGCTTCACGATGTGGACGTCCCCGCCGCTTACCACCAGGCAGTGTTGCAGCTCATTAGCCAGTCCACGGTGCTTGCAAAAATACCCACGCGTACCGAGACCTGCGACCAAGTCGCCGTGGATGCATTGGCGCTGGAGGTGGGACGAGTACTCGTGGCTGCAGCAATGACCATCATTAGCTGCCGCACGGTGGTTCATGGCATTACCAAAGCATGGTTCACCCGCGAGGTACGTGCAGCGTGTGCACAGCGCCGACAAGCACTGCAGGCACTCGGCGGGCATCCTGTAGGCAGTATGCATGCGCGCGCGCGCGGCTCAACCAGGCAAACGTGGTGTTCCGCGCGAGTGTCCGTGTCGCGCGGCGGAGACATCGCCATCATGAAGAGCGGGTGTGCGCTGACCTGTGCAGCCGGGCCCCTGGATCGTACATCATGCACAGCTCGTTAGAAGCTCTTACACATGCCAAAGCACAATCCGAGCTCCCCGATTCACCACCCTCTTACGGATGACCTATGCACGGCGCCGGCGTCGAAAGCTGAGGCGCTGCGTGACTATGCCGCTGCACTCGCAGCCCCGCGCGCTCCGCGGACCGAGACTGCCCGTACCATGCGCTAGCACGCCGTGCAGCAGGTTGCGGCAGCACGAGCTGCCCCAGCACAAGATGCGAGTGGCATGAACGCGCCGTTTACTACTGCTGAGGTCCAGATTGGTTTGTCCAAGCCACAAAACCACAAAGCCCCCAGTGGGGACGGCATGCCTGCCGAGCTACTGAACTACTCTGGCCCCTCGGGACTCCAGCTCAGTACGCGCGCGGCTGTTCAATGCGGTGCTAGCCTCTGGCAAGTACCCAACGAACTGGTGGCAGGGGGTGGTTGTGCACCTCCACAAAAAAGGAGATTCGAGTGTATGTGGCAATTATAGGCCCGTGACGCTGCTACCCGTACTGACAAGTTGTTTGCAGCACTGCTTGCACACCGTATCATGAACTATGTCTCGTTGCATGATCAACAATACGCCATTCGCCCGGGTAGGGGCACCCTGAATGCGCTGGACACCTTGCTTTCGCTGGTGCGCCGCCGGACGGCTGCTGGCGACCCTACGTTCGTCTGCTTCTTTGACGCAGCCAAAGCGTATGACTCTGTTCCCCATGACCTGCTGTTAACAACGTTGTACCGCCTTCTCCGGAAGGGGGTGACGGGCAAATTGTTCGCAGTGATTGACAGCATGCATATGTACTCGGCTGCATCCAGCCGGGTGCGGGTACATGGCTGTGTATCGACGCGTTTCCAGGTTAAGCGAGGTGTGGAACAAGGTTGCCCATTGTCGCCACTGCTGTACGTAATATTTGTTGACTCTGTGCTGGACGACATGCATGCTGCGCCTGGGCCGGGGCGCTTACGGTGGGTGACGCGAACTGGCGCCGTCCGTATGCTGGGCAAGCATATGCGGACGACCTTGCAGGGGCCTCTGGCACGCCGACCGGACTGCAACAGGTCATTGATGTGGTACATATGCACAGTGACCGGTGGGAGTGGGACCTTAGTGTTCCCAAGACGGTGGTGGTGGTGTTCGGCCCCCGTGCTGTGTGCGATCGTTATGCTGATGTGATGTTGCTTTCTACTGGGGTACGTGCCAACTGCAGCGGGCCAACGCTGCGCCCTATCTGAGCTTGCAGCTCCAAGCGCAGCACACTTGGGACTTGCAGCAGGCCACTGCCACCCGCACGGGGTGGTCAGCATTGAGGAAATGGCTGCTCGTGCTGCGCAGTGCACAGCTGTCGGCCGTGAACAAAAGTGCAGTCATCTGCACCCGCATTGCGCCGTGCTTGCTCTATGGCATGGAGTTGTGGTGTTGTGATAAAGGGTGGATGCGCATGCCGTGCATGCATGGTGGACACATGCATGGTGTCTACAGGGGACACAACGTGTTGTCCAAGGATGCACACTGCCACATAGTGTGACAGTCCAAACTGCACTGAGACTAGCTCAGTCAGGGACCATATATGGACAGGGACAGTAGGAACTGTTATCAGAGTTAGGAAGCGGTAACATATGCTTACGTGACTTGGTTACTGTCATCGTCTGTCGGGATGATGGCGCTTAACCGGCGCTTAGCTAAGCGCCGATGGCGCTTAAAATGGCGCTTAAAATGGCTCATGTCTGCTGCCCCTTTTTGGGCTCTTCGCTAAGCGCCATTTTTACGTAATACTGCAAGCGCCATTTAAGCGCCATGTAAGCGCCACTTAAGCGCCAACTAAGAGCCGTTTAACAGCCATGCTAGATGCATGGTGGCGTGTGGCGGATAGCCAAGCGCCAGTTAAGCGCCAGTTAAGCGCCAGGCAAGCGCCAATGGCGCTTCGCGAAGCGCCACTGAAGCGCTTGCCGAAGCGCCACTTTGGCAATGAAAATTGTTTGAAGTTTTGGATTTGTCATTGTGTTTGTGTGCATGCTGTTGACGCTGCAGTGGCATGGCCTCAAGACAGCCGATCACTGCGCCAAGTACTGAACGTAGTTGACACAGGGAAAGGCTGTCGTGAGGCTGCCATGCCGCCGCAACGCCAACAACATGATTAGATTTATTACAAGCAAGGTGCATATGGTGCAGTGCAGTGCGATGGCAGACATTCTGAGTTCAGTGTTCTGACCAGCTGCGGTCCAAGTTCCGCATGTGTACTGTTGGTTGCAGTTACTTATGGCAAACACAGACAATAACAAAGGTTGGAAGGCGGTGTATCAAATGCTTGATACACGACAGGCTTGATAGTGTAATCGAACATGTCAGGAGGTGGTCTGGTCTGGTGATGCACTGCCAATGGCAGAGGTGGTGTTGAATCAACACCGGGTGACTCGCAGAAGCCTGAAACAATCTTTTGAAGGAATTAGAGGTTCTTTCCATGCAGCGAGACACAGGAATGGCGACTGATATCGCTGCAGCGTGGCTGGGCTGTACAATGGCAACTCTCGTTCCCTGCATCTGTTCAACGTTGTTACGTCCACGACTGGTGTCGACATTATTGCACGTATACAGGTCTCACTGGTTCATGTTGTATTGAGCGTTGGTAAAGCACACTTGTGAAATAATCACAGGCGGAAGTGCTATTCGAGCTGTCGAACCCGAACTTCAGAATACACACGGTACCTGCCGCATAGCCAAGCAGCAAAAGGTCACAAAATCACGCAGTTTAACATCCTTGGCGCGTCTTACAATGCGTTGCTGGCAGGGCGCATAGCTGTTGGTCAACCAGGCCGACCTGCATCGACTCGCTTCCAGGCTGTGTGCACAATGTTGCGACAAAAGAGCATACCTTGGACATCGATATGTACACATGCAGTCTCGATGTATACCTGATGTCAATTCTCACATACATATTCACGTTGATGCGTACATTGACCGGGGTGTGACTGGCATCTGCACGAAGTCTCTTGCAGCGCGAACGTACAGTGTACAACACTAGCACATGCAACACACAATAAGTAAAGTGTATGTCTGACAACATACATGGTGCGGTATCAAGTCAGCGTCACTCGCCCAGACACTCGAAGTGCCAGCGTCAACGGGTTGCCAGGTAAGTCTTGCATGCGGCCCGCACGCGTGTTTGTCTTGAAAAGGCAAGCCTGTTCTGGCCGTAAACGAGCTCCAAAAGCTTTTGGTTGCAGTGCCGTGGCGCTTAAGTTGGCTGTTAATGGGCGCTTAACCAAGCGCTGTTCAATTTGGCGCTTAGAATGGCGCTTCGGTGCCTAAGCGCCATTCTAAGCGCCAAAAAATGGCGCTTCGGTGCCTAAGCGCCATTCTAAGCGCCAAAAAATGGCGCCTCGGTGCCTAAGCGCCATTCTAAGCGCCAAAAAAAGGCGCTTAAAATGGCGCTTACAGAATGGCGCTTAGCTAAGCGCCATCGTCTGCACTGACGTGCCCTTGCTGATTAACACCAGCATCCTAGGAGCCATGTGCCCAAGCAAATACATTTAGACTTGCCTGTACTCATTTCTCAGACAGCAGAACCACGTGATGTCTTGGGCCTGCAAGTGACATTTCACATGCATATGCCTATATCATGTGAGTAGGCCGGGCATCAGAAGTGCAGGATTTACGCAGCAACTGCAGTGGGCCTCCTGGTGGCGGGCGCCGTAATGGCCCCCGAGCCTTCCAGCGCCGCCGTAGCCGTCTCTGCCCCTTCCACCCGTGGCCTGCTCGCCAAGGATCCTCCCACCGGCGATGACAAGGGTGGCGACGAAGGCGACGAAGGCAATGAGGGTGTGGATGAGATCGTGGCCGGAATTCGCGGTAGCACGGACAACGGCGACGAGGGCAATGAGGGCGACGAGGGCGACGAGGGCGACGAGGGCGACGAGGGCGACGAGGGCGACGAGGGCGACGAGGGCGACGAGGGCGACGAGGGCGACGAGGGGAATGAGGGGGATGAGGGAGACGAGGGCGACGAGGGCGGAGCCCCCGGCGCTCCCAAGACAACCACCGGGTCCACAATTTCGTCTGTGACCTGCCAGAGCCAGGCAACCGCCCAGTCCTTCGCTGAGATGGAGGACGCACATGTGGCCGTCATCGCCACCGTCTTCACTGAGTTCTGCCGCGATGACTTTGATGAAATTTCAGCCGCCTCAGTCGCTGTTGCCGCTTCCGACTCTGCCCTTGCGTTCGCCCGCGCTGTCGCGTCCACCCAGGCCGCCTGCGTGTCCACCGGCAAAGCCTTTGGTTGCGCCTCTGCAACCGCCATGGCCGAGGCGTGGGCCACTGCCACCGCTGAGGCGCACGCCACGGCCGTGGCTATATCTGCGGAGGAGTGCGACTGCCTCGCCAAGTCCCAGGCACTGTCCGTCGGCTCAGCATCCACCTTCATCACGCTTTCAGCTGACGCATTTGCCCGCGCCGAGGTGGTTGCATGCTCCCAGGGCGATGCCGCATCGTTCGCCAGCGCCTACGCCGACTGCTCTGCTCTCGCCTACGCCACCGTCTGGACCAAGGCCATTGCCGAGGCGTTCCTGTCGGGCGACTGCTTCTCCTCTGAGGTCGCCACCCGCATCTTGGCCGAGACCACCGGCGAGTTTGGCGTCATCGAGGGCTGCGAGCGTGACGACTTCTCCATCGGCGACGCCTTTGGCGACACAAGCGGCTCCACCGCCGAGGGCGTACGCTCCTGCTGCCTTCAACCTGCCACATGCATGTTTTACACAGTGATAGATCTAAGACCCATCAGCGCCAAGGCGACAGACCAGGCAACATGCAAGCAGACAGACATACCATCTAAAGCACCCATATGTGCAGCGTGACCTGCCATTGTATACAATTGCGCAGCATCGAGATGGAAGCGCAGCTTCAACGGCCGTGCAATCGTGGCAGACATATCGCTGTGCTGCTTTTGCTGTTTCCTGTGGTGCATGCACTCTGCATTGCCAAATTTACAGCGCAAGCTGCAACTCTTCAGTGCATATGATATCAGTCAGCTGTTGAATTGAACGCAAGGTGCATGTATGCTGACGCCTGAGTGATGTGCTTGCAGCAGGCTGCTGACCATGTGCCATAAGCTGGAGACTCTTCGCAGCTTTGATGCTGTTTGCATACTAGTAGAAGGCCGCAGCAATCAACTGTGAGCAAAATTTTGGCTCAGGAGTGCACGCTACCACTGCGCAGTCCATGACGGTGTAGCCAACCAGCGTTGGTAGCGTGCTGTTGGTATACAGCGTTGCCAGTTTGGCGTGGTGGGGTGGGGTGGCATGTCATAGCTGCTGATGCGTGTACAGGCTTACACAGCGCAAGCTAGCTCCCATTCTTAATGTACATTTTTAGGTGCAGAGCATGTTTTACCCTGGCATCTGCTCGGTCAGTGTCCCGCGAATTTTGACAATTTGGAGATGTGTAACGAGACTGATAGCACAGTGACTGATACTTGCATAGCATGTGGATGACAGTTTAACACTGTCATAGATGAAGGTCTCAGTCCGGAGAAACAATCATAAGCAATAAGCAGCACGGTTACCCTACATATGATGAATCGCAACACAAGGAGCGAACAGGCAGCTGCAAACACGCAGCACATCTAGGCTTACCCACCGCAATTGCACTTTGTGTGCTGCTCACAGTCTCCTGCTTGTTTTGAGGTCTTGACGCCGCCACGCTCCAGATGGGAGCCTGGAGCACGTTCGCAGCTGTGTCCTGGCTGACCCATGGTTGGCCAACTCTGTGGCAATCATGCTGTGCAGTATATACGCTACGCGTTACCATCATGTATTCTCTCCTGTGCACGTGTCATGAGCAATCAAGGTGTATTTGACACGCATGCTGGTCTGTGCTTGAATCCTGCTGATCCTTGTGAGCACAGGATCAATATCAAGCATCTGCTAGTCCTAGCAGATGCTTGATGTTGACCTGCCCTTGTCTTCCACCGTTTGTCGTGACATCATCTGCCTCCGGTCTGATCTTCGGCGCACATGCAACAGAACCCTAGACGACATGGCTGCACATGCCGTCGTCGACCGACCATTTTCGGCCACACCTCAGGCTGTGTGCGACGGTCACCAGTGTTGGAGCTGCGTGCACCGTTCCTTTCCTTTTCGCGGCTGCCTGCCTCTGTTCCCTACCCCGTTCGTGGCGTCTGCACTCGCCTTCCAAGTTGTGGCCGCTGGTTTTACAGACATGGCCTCCTGGACGTCGACTGCTGACTTCTGTGCGTCTGCACCCGTGCCTCATCAGACGGATCGTGTTTAGCTCAGCAGTCAATGGCGATCGCGAGCGTAGCGCCCCTACTGTAGGCCTCGAGGATGCAACTGCCTCTACCTGCTTTTTTGCATCACTAGATTGAGAACAACATGAGTCTGGATAACGGGACCGGCAATGTCCACGCAATCATGATGTCCACGTGGCAAGCAGTGCATACAGCATGCATGCAAGCAATACATGCAGGGCAGCATCTTATCCGGTGAAACATGCAGCAGCAGCTACACGATTGTAATGTCCAGGCCCGCACATAATTGACAATGTCACAGAAAAAAACTCATACATGTAGACAGCGGTGCCCAACCCACAGCTTAGACGTGAGCCGAGGGTGCTGGAAAAAAACCGGAGCCAGCATACAGCGGCCTCAGCTTGGCACAATTGCTTTAGCTTTAAAGCACACGATTCCCGGACACAACGGCCAGCGAGAACCCATATTATGTACAGAAAACGAAAAAAATCGGAGAGGCTGGCAAAGGGGTGAAGCCCAGCCCCGGCCTCAATGTGGCAGCTGCGAGAACTCGCAGAAATGCATCCCTACCCCGGTAGAACCCATCCTCAAGTAGGCCCGGTTGGAAGGTGAGGATGGCCCGTCATGTGGCTGTGGCGCTGTGCCCGAGGTGCTCGGCCTCAAGCCAAACTGCCAGGAAGCCCACGGCGTGAAGGAGGCCGGTGAGTGTGGCGGATGTGTTGTCACGGAGGCGGGCACATATGCCCATGATCCAGGCGCGGAGATATACCCGGCCGGTCCGCACCACGCGGGGGAAGTACGTCAACCGCGGCAGGGCTGTGTTGGTCAGCAGCGCCGAGAAATTCTTGGGGTGAAAGAGCAGGTGGATGTGCTGTTGGTCGATGACGACGCGATGTTCGAGAATGTCAATGAAAGTGCCATCGGCGGTCTCCTCACAGACCATACCAGTCCAGTATGCTCCGTAGACGGCCGCTTTGATGGCCGCACCCGTTGCGTGCGTCTCTGCGCAACTGCAAACAACGACGACGCCGTCGTCGACATACCGGAAACCGGCAAAGCATTGCGTTAGCTCGGGGCCGAGTCGGCCGTGCCAAAACAGGTCAGCGGCGATGCAGACCAGCACCGCCATGGCGGGGCTGATGTAACCCCCCACGGCGGCGCCGCGCGTCTGCTGGAGCACCTGGTCGCCCACGGTGATGAGTGTGTTGTGCAGCTCGAACTGGAGGGCAGGGAGAAGCTGTGACGGGGTGACACGCATGTTGCCGGTGGGCCTGGCGCCAGAGCCCAGAGCATGGCAGCACCGTACGCCTGCGGAGGTGGACATGCCATGCATTGTCGCCGCCGTTGGCAGCGTACAGAGCGAGGCGTAGCGCCGCAGCGTTGCAGATAACGTCGCGCGAGAGCCCGCGGCGGCTACCGTGCAGGCGGCTGCAGGTGGAGCTGCGCCGCTGCGCCGCTGAGCTAGGCGGCTCTTCAGTTCCTGGGTGCTGACGCCGTTGAAGTGGTTCGGGATTGAGCCCAGGTGGCGCACGATGTGCATTCACACCAGGCCAGCAGTCTGGAGTGCATCGCGGGCTGACGATCTGTGGCATGGCACAAGTGGGCGGGATTTGACATGCGGGGCCTTGTTTTTGGGCAAAGCATATGGGACGGGGAGGGCACCGGAGCCAGACCACGGCGCAAGCGCGCCGAGGGAGGCTGTGGTGAAGCGGGAGCGGAGGTCAGAGAGGGACCGCTGGGCTGTGACGGGGACGGCCAAGTAGTGCCGTAGGTCGCCGATGAAGAGGGCATGCAGGCGGGAGGCGTAGTGTGACGGGCACTCGAGCCATATGGATTTGCTGTTACGGTCAAGCGGGACCAGGACCAGGCGGAGCGCGACCACCTTGTCGGAGTCTGCTTGCAGCGCCGGTGAGGTCAGGCAGCCCGGCTGTGGCTCTGGCTGGAACCGCAGGAGCTGTCGGTGCGACGGTATGGCGGCGATGGTCGCTGTCGCCCGCCATGGGAACCGCACTGAGAGCTGGCGCATGGCGTCGGCGATGGCACGCAGCAGGCGGCGCTAGGCTGCATCAGAGCTGAGGTCGGGGCGAGTCTGCGCGGAGAAGGAGAAGGCAGGGGCAGGGCTGGAGGGGTCAAAGGCACGGAAGGCGACGTGGCTGTGGGGGCCTCGGGGGAGGTCCATGTCCATGCATGTGCACTCTGAGGGCGCGCGCATGTCCACCAGTGCCTCACGGACTCGACGTGCGGCTACCTTCACCGGGGCAGTGCGCGCGAACTTGACGCGCATCGTACGTGTTGACGAAGTGGCGAGCAAACGGGAGATGCAATCCGCCAGAGCGTAGAGCGCGAAGGATGCGGTGGCGTATATGGCGTATCGGGATGAACGTAGCCGCAGGTAGCAGGATCTGGATGGTGCTCAGGTCGAAGCCGAATCGCGCCTGGAGGTGCGCACGCATGCGCCTGCCAGCTGCAGCATACACCCAGGGTGGGATGCAATCATGGGAGAGGAGACCTGGCGGTGGTGCCGGGTGCAGGGCGTGCACTTTGATCAGGTGAAGCTTCCATACGGGGGGGCAGTGCCGCAAGTTGGGGCTGAGTGACGTCTTGCTGGAGGAGCAGCGCGAGTTTCCACAGGGACAGCATTCTGTGTAAACTTCCGTCGATGATGACCGCGAAGAGGAAGTGGCGCGCTGTGGGTAGGTGCGTAGCGGGGTGGTGCAGTTGGCCGCGGACCGTGGCGGCGGACGAGCTGATCACGACTGCGGAGCGTCCGTAGTCCCGCAACAGCGCACGGCGATTGACCAGGTGGCATGGACCCGGAGTGCATCTGACCGACATGCTGGTTGTGCCGGCAGCTCGCGTGTAGAGCAGATGCAGCAGGTCGTGCGAGTGCCGTGATGCGGTGAGGAAGGTAGCAGGCAGCTGTGCCGGGGGCGCAGGCTGCGTGTGCGGTCTCGGGCGGCGATGGTTTCATCGGCGGGTGAACGAGACATTCAGCATGGGTTGCAGGCGGCGAACGAGGATGCGCTCCAGCGCGTCGACGTCATCATGCCCGTACGCATACACCAGCGGGAGCATGACGACTGCAGACGCACCACGCATCAGGCGGTGCAACGACGCGGTTGAGCGGGTGGTCTTGCGCGCGCTGGTGTTCCGAGAGGCGACGCCAGAAAATGTATGTCTTGCCGATGTAGAACTTCCGCGTGCAGGGGCTGACGAGGACGGACACGCCGCCACTGTTAACGTTGTAGCTAGTGTGGGGCGACCGGTGGGAGGAAAGCGCGGAGGCGCCGCAGCCAGCGCTGCGTAGGGGTGCCCATGGTGTAAGACCAGAGGCTGGCGGCGGCAGCGTCGTGTGCAGTGCGGATGCCACCAGAACGGGTGTCCTTGTGATGTGCATACGAGGCAAATGCAGTTGCTACTGCGGGGCAGGACCGGAACCCTCGCAGTGGCCCGTGTGGTCTAGTCATGTCCGGGCCGGCGCGCGAAATGCGTGGCGCGCCGCGCTGTCGACCTGCTGCAGTGTGGCGGACAGTGTAAGCGCTGGAGAGGCTGGCACCACAAGAACGACTTGCACCCGGTCTGCCACCCGACACCCCCACGAGGAGGATGATGTCGACCCAAGGTAAACTCAGTGAAAAGTGCATAGAAATACCAAGTGTGACATCAACAGATAATGTTTTAAGTGGAATACACCGGTTGTCGCGGAGTTTTGCGTGCTCTTGTGACCTCGGGACCTCATGATCATATGGTAGGGGGAAGGCGCCTAGCTCGGCACAGTGTTCACACAAGCGGCGGCAGAACCGAGGCAGCGCTAGCGGGGCGTGGGGGAGGTCCGATTCACGGAGCGGCAGCCCACCGATCGGGCGGCCAGTGGCCTGGTACAGGTCGAGACCTTGGCAGGCTATACGGCATGCGGAGCTCCGTGGCAGTATCAGTGGACCAGTCAGTCGTGCGGTGGTACACACGTTCGAGAGCGGAGGTCGGCATGTCCGGTGCGAGGCCGCTGAACAAGTCCCGGACTGCAAGGTCCGCGATGGAGCCGCTGAGCGGGGATGTCGACATCAGCCAGCGCAGGTCACGCGATGTCGCCGTTCAAACGGGCATGAACGGGCATGGCATGTTCGAGGGCATGTATCGTCATCACCAAGTTCATGATTGGCATGAAAATCGCGCTTGTCACAAAATCTAGCTGAGCTGTCCCTGACACCTTGAGCTGAGCTCGAGGTGGCGCTGACGTGTACATATGCATCGTCGCACACAAACAGGACGAAGTGCAATGTGCGCAGCGTCATAACACAGAGTCGACTCGGAAGAACACGTCAATCCAAGAACATAGATAATTCTAGTGCGTAGTAGGCCGTGATGCCTAGCTGCGGCCTGCTGCTCAAGATCGCTTCGAAGCTGAAGCGCGCAACGTGAACGTGCACGCACTCGCGTGTCGGACGTGTCCGTGCAGCAGCGGAGATGAGATGGTTGCATGCCGTAGCATTTAACCAAAAAAACGATCAAGGTAATACATCTGTGCGGGCGGGTCCTATGAGTCATGGGCTAGGACAAGGCCTTGCGGGCCAGTCAGAAGTGGCGGCCCCGCCCCCGTGCCCGAGCTCGGGCACGGGTGTGAGCCAGTGCATGCAGCAGCTTGTGAGCTCCAAATCCCACTGGCAACTCATGGCCATGCCCACTGTGCAGCGCATACCTAGTGCAGCAGACCGTAATACAAGGTGTAAATACTGCTGCTAGTATGCAGCCAACGATTCAATGCCACTAGGATTGGTCTGTCTATGGCCACATATGTTCAAAGTTTGCTGCTTCAAATTTAAAGCAGCGGTCAGCAAATGTACATATGCATTACCCATGGCCAGACATGGACATGCATGAACTTGCACTGCCCGCATAAGGCTAGTATCTATAGAGTACTGATGTACATGTAGAACTTCTGTTATATCTTAAGAAGGTGTAGCTGTAGATCCTGACTAATGCATGCCCACTGGCACATCACTGCCTCATCGTGAGCCTCATGCCCACAATGCACTGCAATGTCATACACTGGTGCAAAGGCCACAGTGGCGCGCGGGAGCGCGCGGGAGCCCAGCGCGGCAGCTGCCAGCGACGCTGCCGTGGACGTCAAGGCGGCCGCCCCGGCCGGCCAGTGCTCGGTGCGGTGTGAGCACCTGCCGTGGGTGGGCCCGGCGGCCACTGGTCCGCCGCAGCGCCTGCCCGAGGGTCGCCGGGGCCGCTCGGCCGCGGCTTGCGCCCGGCCGCTGCCCCCCCGCTCGCAGCGCGACCCGGAACGGGGTGATCTGCTTGTGATGCTGCCCTGCGATACCATCGTGGCCGATGTGTGCGTGACCTGTCCGGTGGCCCCCTCCCGGGTCGTCGCCGCGGCAAACACGCCAGGCGCTGCCGCCCAGCTGATGGACAACAGGAAGCGCGACAAGTACGGCCGCTCCGGCACGGGCGCGTGCCGCTTTGTGTCCCTGTCGCATGAGACGTTTGGCCGTGTGGGCACGGGTGCGTTCGCCTTTCTGAACAAGATCGCTGACTTCGCTGCGGCTTCAGGGGCCGTGTCCAGGCGAGCGTTCTTGCAGAATGCCATGTGCGAGCTCTCCACCACTCTGTGCCGTGGGGTGACGCGCCAGGTCCTCGCTGCGGCTCCGCTGCGCATGCGGCAGGCGGGCCGGGCGGTGGTGCCTGGCCACGCTGTCCCGTCGGACGTGCTGTAGGCGGCCGCTGGCCGCCTTGATGGGCCGGGGGCCGCGGTTGCAGCGGCGCAGGCTGGCCCTGCGTCTTGTCGTGCTGGCCCGCCCTGCCTTCCCGTGGGCTGCCGCGGGGAGAGCGATGCGACGCCGCCAGTGCGCTGCGCGTCCCACCCTTAGGCCCCTGCCGGGCAGTCGGAGGGGGTGGGCTGGTACGCCCTGCTGTGTTGGGGGCGTCTGCCCCCGGGCTCTCATGGGCGGTGGGCCCGCGACGGAGTGCTCGATTGGGGCCGGCTATAGAGGGGGTGCTACTGTAGGGGGGGGTCAGTGCACTGGCCATGGTGGCCGGGTTTGCTGGGGTGGGCGGTAGTACGTAGTGTGGCCGGTGGTTGCTGTGTGCGGCTGTGGCGAGGGGGTCGTGGCGGTGGGGTGCGGGAGTGTGCGTGTGTGTGGATGCGTGGGTGTGGTTGTGTCGGCTGTGTAGGTTCGTTGTGGCTTTTCTCCCGGGACAGTTGCTGCTTGTTACTGTTGTCTGCTGTCGAGGGGGTTTTGGCTGTCTGCTTTCCTGCTGTTGCCCTCGCTGCCGGGCTCTTGCGTTCATCTCCGTGTAACACACTGGTGCAAAGTCCATGCCGACTGGCATCGTAGCTATATCATGGATGGCATGGACGCAGATCATGGCATGCTAATGCAACACAGTGATACTTCCTTGTTTCTTCTGCATGCAACTTCCCTGCCCATACACCAGCTGCAGGATCAGCACTCATGTAATGATCATCATTGGTCAAAGTGACATCTCACTGTGTTACACATGTACTGATCATAGGTCAAGTTGTTATGCAGGCTCAGATCCCTCACGGCTCAGATCACAGGCAGGCAGGGCAACAGTAGGCAAGCAGACGATCAACAGGCAGCAATCAACGCAGCAATCAACGCAGCGCATCGGCAGCGATCAACAGCAGCCCCCCCCTCAACAGCAGCCCCCCCCTCATGCCAGCCCGGGGGCGCACGCCTCCCCTAGGCAGGGGTGGCAGAGGGACGATCGCAGATAACATGGGGGCGCTCTTGACGCCACATCGCCTACCCCGCGGCAGCTGGCGGCCACCTATATATGGGAGAGCAGGCCTGGGGGACGGGCAGGGCACGGACAGACGCGGGGTCCTGCTCTCTATTGGTGTATGCATGTGCGTCATCATCATCACACACAGGTAGGAAGTAGATTTTAATATCAAACCAATACTGACATGTACAGGCTCTTAGGCCCAGATATGTAGGGCACATGTGTGATCTCATTTGATCCCACTCATGGGCGTCCTGCAAGTGGGATTATGGTAGAGGGGGAACTGCAACTGATCATTTGCAGCTGGTTGTGTCTTAGCTGAGGAACTGAAACTTGTTCAGGCCAGAAAAGGAGACAAAGAACAAACGCTGGTCTCTTGCAGTTGTACACCTCACCTCTGATGGGCCCTTAATTGGTCTGTTGCTGAGCACTCATGCCTGCGGATGAAAAACAAGTCGCCCGGTCCACTGGCAGAGTCCCGGCCTCCAGCTCTAGGCTGGGCATCAATATCACATGCATCATGATCACCAGCTGGAGGGCACCGGGGCTCCAGACAACCGTTGCCTAACTTGAAGGGGCAGCTGGAGTCCAACCAGGCACACAAAACAATATTGCATTGATGTCAACATAACAACCACGAAAAAAAGAACAACAATTATTACGCCGTGTAGACCGTACACGACCACCCAACAAGCCATGTGGTATAATGGCCCATGTGCCATGGCGAAGGGACCAACGCCATCGCACTGCATATGGCATGTTCGTGTGCTCGAAACTTGTGCGTATGCATGCGAGATGGTGCCCAGGGCAAATCGTAATTCATGCCCTTTCTCCGGTGAGGGAAAGCATTGTTCCACATGAATGCATTATGCAACAGTATTTTGTGGTCAGCTGCAGCCCTGGTCAGCCTGCGGTACCGCATCGTGCCGTGTCCCTGCGCAGCATGCACGGCAGCCCTGCCTGTTGTTGGGCGACAGCTACACAGATGGACGTGCGAAAGTCTGCAAGCGAACGGATCAGCGGACATAACGTTTGAAGAGAGACTGTCATGTAATCATGCAGTGCTTGGGTCCACGGTGCTGGTGCCGGAGTCACAGAAACGCTGCGTACAGGTTGAGCCTTTAGCGAGCCAAGTTGTGGTCCACTGGCAGTCCCGGGCAACCGCTGTTCGCACCCCGCGATCATAACCTTTCCCACCGCATCTTTGTCGAGATTACGAGATGTGCAAAGCGAATAAGGGAAGCTTGTCGCAGCTGCATGCTGCGCATGCCGTAGCAAACGGTGTCGCAGATCTCGAGGCCTCGAGGCCTAGATTCAGCAGCAACAGTGGCAGAAACCTAAGTCTCTTTGCAGCCCACCGTCATCCAGTAGTATAAAAGCGGGGCGTCGCACGACAGACATCACAGCATCTCTCAGTTGCAATCGTTGCACTGTTCGTCTCCCCCAGCCAGAACTCCCATACAGCAAACATGTGCGATCCACCCTCCACCCTCGACTAGCTGTCCTTTATGAATTCAGGAGCCCCAAAGCAGCCATATTCTGCATACAAAGCAGCCATATTCTTGGCTTGCGGGTTGCACATGCGCATGTGTCTGGGTTCCCAGGTTTTGTAGAGCTGGTCAGAGCTTGTTCAGCCTATAGCTACCCATGCTGATCAAACCCAGCATCCCAGGAGCGCCATGTGTCAAGCACATACCTCTAGATTTGCCTGTACTTGCTTCTCAGTAAGCACAAACACTTCTCCTGTAAGTGACATTGGGCATGTGTATATAATGTAGCACATAGGTAGCTTGAGGGCATAGGCAGCTAGAGGGAGAGCACTCTGGCAGAATGCACACAGATTTATACATCCGCCACCAGTCCTGACTTCGTGGGAAAGTGCAGGATTTACGCAGCAACTGCAGTCGGCCTCCTGGTGGCGGGCGCCGTCATGGCCCCCGAGCCTTCCAGCGCCGCAGTGGCCGTCTCTGCCCCTTCCACCCGTGGCCTGCTCGCCAAGGATCCTCCCACCGGCGACGACAAGGGTGGCGACGAAGGCGATGAAGGCAATGAGGGTGTGGCCGGGCTCGTGGCCGGAATTCGCGCTAGCACGGACAACGGCGACGAGGGCAACGAGGGCGACGAGAACAACGAAGGTGACGAGGGCGACGAGGGTGACGAGGGCGATGAGGGGATCGAAGGCGACGAGGGCGACGAGGGCGACGAGGGCGACGAGGGCGACGAGGGCATTGAGGGGAATGAGGGGGATGAGGGCGACGAGGGCAACGAGGGCGACATCCCCGGCTCCCACGACATCAACAGGCTTCACCTTTTCGGCTGTTTTCTGCCAGAGCCAGGCAACCGCCCTGTCCTTCGCTGAGATGGAGGACGCACATGTGGCCGTCATCGCCACCGTCTTCACTGAGTTCTGCCGTGATGACTTTGAGAATGTTGCAGCCACCTCAGTGGCTCTTGCCGCCTCAGACGCTGCCCTTGCGTTTGCCCGCGCTGTTGCGTCCACTCAGGCCGCCTGCGTGTCCACCGGCAAGGCCTTTGGTTGCGCCTCCGCAACCGCCACGGCCGAGGCGTGGGCCACAGCCACCGCCGAGGCGCACGCCACGGCTGTGGCTATATCTGCGGAGGAGTGCGACTGCCTCGCCAAGTCCCAGGCACTGTCCGTTGGCACAGCATCCACCTTCATCACGCTTGCAGCTGACGCATTTGCCCGCGCTGAGGTGGTTGCATGCTCCGAGGGCAATGCCGCATCGTTCGCCACCGCCTACGCAGACTGCTCTGCTCTCGCCTACGCCACCGTCTGGACCAAGGCCATCGCTGAGGCGTTCCTGGAGGGCGACTGCTTCTCCTCTGAGGTCGCCACCCGCATCTTAGCCGAGACCACCGGCGAGTTTGGCGTCATCGAGGGCTGCGAGCGTGTCGACTTCTCTATTGGCGACGCCTTTGGCGACACAAGCGGCTCCACCGCCGAGGGCGTACGCTCCTGCTGCCCTGGGCATTAATGCGAATTCACACAGTTTTATCGATATTGAGAAACCTGTGGCATTTGCACACTGTTAGAAATGTGCTGGACTGTGCTCGCTGCACATGATCTGCTTTGTGCTACTCCCCTGCGCTTCACATATCCGTCCGTGCCCCCAGTTTTCAGTGTTCAGTGCTCCGAAATTCATCAACTGGCTGACATCTCCGTGCTTGTGTTGCGCCGGGCTGAGCACTGGCTAACCTCTGTGTGATGTGTGTACAGCAGGCGGCTGACCACGTCCCGTAAGCTGCCGGTAGTGAAGGAGAGATTGGTGATGATGGCTTCGTGTGTTGTGATGCTTGCCACCGAGAGCCAGCGGCGCATCTGAATGCAGTGACGTATGCATGCCGCTAAGCACCCCCCCCGGATTCTTGCGCTGGACCCAATTACAAGTGGGTCTGCCATGCGTGGCCGAGCTGCGTGTGGGTTTTAGGACTCTGATTTTGATTTCTTGCTTCGCTGGAAAGGAATTTTTGGCATCTGTGTGTGTCGATGCGCATGTAGTGTGCTCGCACGAGCTCTAGACTCCCCAGA
>JALKAD010000190.1:687786-714834 GCA_024500015.1 Ulva compressa | reverse complement strand
CATCACCCGGAATGAGGTCCGGCTGTTGGGCTTTCTGGTGCGACATGCTACCTCTGGGGCGACATGCAACATGCGACCTGCTACCTCTGGGGCCACTGCTGTCAGAAAAACCCGACCATGACGGCAACCTGCTTTGTGTGTGATGACATGTGCAGTTGTGTTGCGCCATGCGAGTCTGGTGCTGGGGTCTGCTAATGATATCTAGATGGCAAGCACCACATGGTATGTATGAATGAGGCAGTCACCTTCAGCAGCGAGAACAACTTGTTGTGCGTCATAACGTTTTTCCCTCAAGTGGTGTACACTGAGGCCGCGCTTCACACAGCTTGCCCTCATGATTATGTGGTAATGCTAGTGCTTGCTCACATTTGAACAAAGGGGTGGTACTGCAATTCGCTCTTGTGTGTTGACTGGTAAACTGACGACCTTGCAATTGGATGTCAGGTACGGGCATTTGCTGTAGCAACAGACACAGGGCAGCTGGCAACTTGAAAGACTGTCAGGCAACCGTGCTTGCAGCCCTGCTCTTGGCAATGAAAACAGCGGAAAGTGTGTACAAGTATGTATAAATTACAATTGTATATAATGCCCGATGTACTTGTCTCCCTTGCATGCAAGTGTGCACCATTGAAATGTTGCTACATGCATTGCATGCCAGTGGCCTCGAGCTCGTTGACACCGCTACACTGCGTGTGCAGATCAAGAGCACAGACGTGGGAGGCTTGAAGGGGTACCACAAAATGAAGTTTGCTGATGAGGAGATGCGCATATTCGTGGCAAACAGTGGCGCCTGGTTCGCGACCGTCCGCGTGCCGGCCGCGCTGTGAGAGCCAATGAGCATGCCACCGCCACTGGCTTGACAAGCTTCAGGCGCCATTAATATTGCACACGTTGGCGCCACACGTGCATGTACATGTCCTCAGCTGCAGCAAGACTGGCGGCTAGCTGCCTGGAGTTTTGCTTGCAATTGACAAGGGTGTCTGACGCGGGGGCATTGATGTACGATCCCGCGTGTGTGTTTTTCCACGCGTCAGGCACAAGCCTGCAGGTAGGAGCTGTCTCAGGGCTGCGGCACAGAGTGGCCCGCGCAGCTCAGGCCGGTATGTGAGCATGAGCACGGGTCAGCTGTACATTACATTTACATTTACATTTACACATGGGGCCGTGCCGCGCGGCGGCCGGCAGAGGAGCTGCGGCAGTTGGCACACTGGGCACGCGGTGCAGCAGGCAAACACTGCGGCACTTCCGTGCGTGTGATCACATGAGAAGTTTGAACACATCAGACCTGTTGCTATTGTAGTACAGGCGTAGGCTGCGGGCGTGTGTTACATCACTGCCCTGTGCTACATCACTGCCCAGCAAGGGCTGCTGGCCGGAGCCGGTGCCTGCAGCCTGGGGCCGAGCTCGAGATTCGTGCCTAGTCACTCGTTATTAAGTAGTGTGATGGTATGATAGTATAGACAGAGGGCAGCAGCCTCGCGGGTGCTGCCGACTGGCTGATCAGACCAGAGGTACATGTTGTAGGGTTTGTAGGTGAGGGCACCCCCGAGTGCAGATCCTTCAAGGGTTGGCAAGCCTAGAAAGCTTGCGTCGACACTACATCATTGCACATCTTCGCGGGCTCATTCCAGCCACATCACTGCTCCGCATCGCCGGTGCTCCCTTTGACAACACTGCGTGTTGCCACTGCACTGACTGCGAGCACCAGTGCTGCTGAGCACGCCTCAATCGACAGCAACAGTGGTCCCGAAAAGGGGGCAACCGGGATGGGCACGGCCGGCACCGCCGCGGCATGCTCCGGCAGGAGGCCCTCTGGTAACGCCGCGAGAACTACGGCGCGCATGCATATGGCGGCGTCATCTGGCACCATGTATAGCAAATCAGCGCAAAGGTACCGATGGCCATGCATGCCCACACGCGGCAGTGCCGCAGCGCAGGACAGCAGCAGGTGCTCGATGCGGCACCACTGGGTTCCACCGGATCAACTACGTCAAACATTGCTGGCATGGCATACACGACCTGGCCACATGGCCACAGCGCGGCACAGCACGGCACAGCTCAGAAACGGCACCGTCGCCGCGCATGCCATAGGAGTGGAATCAATCCAGAGGCAAGTGCAACGCACGCAGCGGCGTGAGTATCCACGTCACCGACGAGAGTGGACGTATGCGGTACGTGCGCACATGCAGCTACACTGTTGCAAGCACAGCCCAGCGGCCATCGGGTGGTGGCGGTGAACAACAAATGTGGGGCATGCAAAGGTCAAGCAAAGGCAGAGGCATGCGCACAAGGCTGTTGCAAATCCGCAAGCTTGGACAGCTGCCAACCCGGGCCGATCGTGGCGCGCTCAGATGCAGGTTGGAATTCGTGCAGCTGGGCCTGAAAGCGTGTCGGGCACGGCCTGCTGCGGCAGTTGAGGCACCGTGACGTGCTTACACGGTGTACAGGCGGCCGCAGAGTATCTGCAGTGGTGCTCCGCGGCCGCGGACCTAGCTATAGCGCTCTGCACATGTGGTAGCCATGCTCTGAGCGCGATTGCGCACACCCACTGTCCACGGCAGCCATCCTACATGTTCTACAGAAATGAAATTCGCTCATGAATTGATCAATGTGTCTCTATCAGCGCCTTTCGCCACCGCTACAGCGAGCGCCGCATGTGTGCCAAAAATTTCTCAAACCGGACCAACTCCCCCACCCCACTGGACCGAAGTCGGCGTTGGGTGATCCGTACAAATTTTATGAAAATAAAATTGATGTGGTTCCTGTGATGCATACACACCGTGCACGTCTGGGTGCGATTCAGCGCGGTTCAGTGCGGTGCGGTGCGGTGCGGTGCGGTGCGGTGCGGTGCGGTGCGGTGCGGTGCGGTGCGGTGCGGTGCGGTGCGGTGCGGTGCGGTGCGGTGCGGTGCGGTGCGGTGCGGTGCGGTGCGGTGCGGTGCGGTGCGGTGCTGTGGCGGTGTCGGTGCGGTGCGGTGCGGTGCGTGCGGTGCGGTGCGGTGCGGTGCGGTGGCGGTGCGGTGCGGTGCGGTGCGGTGCGGTTGCGGTGCGGTGCGGTGCGGTGCGGTGCGGTGCGGTGCGGTGCGGTGCGGTGCGGTGCGGTGCGGTGCGGTGCGGTGCGGTGCGGTGCGGTGCGGTGCGGTGCTGTGCTGTGCTGTGCTGTGCTGTTATGTGCTGTGGCCAGGACCAGGCGGACATGACGGGTTTGATGCAGTGACGTGGGCATAAAGCTGCGCAGCCAGCAAATGCTACGTCAGTATACTAGAGTGATTATGTATGAGTAGAAAATGTAGGTGTAGAATCTCACTAATGCCTACGTTCAGACTAAGCACAATGTCAGGCTCTGGTTGGGGGATGTCGGCGCCGGCTGGCTGGCATGTTGTGACGAGCCCCTCCGGCTCAGCGCCCACTAGTACCATACAGTAGTACGTAATTCCGCCTTGTTTCTGCTGCATGGATCGTGTTGCCCCATGCATGGTCCGTATGAGCCAGGACCAGCACGCATGTAAACCTATCTGGGTTCAATGTGTTACACTGTGATAGATCAAGGCCTCAGCAGCGCCGGGGGAAATGCAGAAACCAGAACAATAACACCGGACAAACAAACAATCACAAGCTGCACAGCCACCGTCTTTACCAGCACGCTCCAGTGGATTCAATGTGACAAACTGTAGCCAGCACCGTGCAGCTGCAGCATTGAAGCCGCAGGTCACTCTGGGACATTTCCACAATGCTTGCTGATTGAATCCCTCTAGATACATTCACTGATGTAAATTTTGTGTGTATATCTGTGTCTCACACGTGTGGCGGCCTGTGTGCGATGGCACGCCAGCTCTGGCAGACCGTCAGTGGGGACCGCCAGACCCAGCAGAAGCGTTCCGGCGAGCTTCCGGCGAGCCTGGCACGGAGGGGAGCGGCCGTGTGTGCCTGGCGCGCCAGCGCGGTGCACAGCGTTGTTGACAGATCCCGCATGGCAGCAACCATGAACCTGCGCTTTGAGACCGCACCATGTCCCGTTGCCACTTCTGCAATCGTTCGGGGGGGCTCGATACGACTCTGGCTCGACTCTGCCGTATGTCTCATGCGTGAGGGGAATGAATGCTGCAGCGCAGTCACCGTTTCATTCCCCTCACGCTGCAGCGCCCGGCGGCCGGTGATGGCGCTGAATTTGATGCGCTTCTCATCTTCTCCCTTCGCCGCAGTCGCGCCTGCTGTCTCCGACGCATCGCGAACATGTGAACGGGCAAGTGGGTGCATCACCTTCAACACCATGCGCGTGGTGAGGAAGGCCAGCAGGTCGCCCCCGCTGCGTTGGACGCTGCGGCCGAGGGGAACGGGGCGTGGTCCCCTTTACACGTACTTCGGCAGAGCCGGGGTGCGCGACGCGGGCCAGAAGCACCACGCCGTCGTCGGCGGGCGGTGTGAGGCACAACAGCGTCACAGGTCCGCCCCTGGGCGGACCTGCCAGGTCGGGGAGAGGGGCGTGGCCGTCGCCGGGCGATGAATGGGACGTGCGGCCAGCCGCCGTTCGGCGCCGAACCACGCTGTTGAGTAATCCGCACATGCGGAGGCACACCGTGCAAGGGCGGGGCAGCAGGCATCCTTGGGACTTCGGCGGGGGCTGCTGTGGTGGGGGGGGAGGGGGAGGCCCGCCCTCCCAGCTCTAGACTCCCCAGAGCAGGGTTGTGTGTAACGCATATTTTACATACACTTTGTACAAGTGTTCATAGTCAGCTGAAACAGCTCCCCTGTCCAACAGCTGAGCCGTCTCGCTCCAACTTTGTGCACAGCCTGAGCTTGCTGCAGCTGCGCAGCATGCCTTCACAGCTCGTGATACCTGCGCAGCGTGCATCACACTCGATTTCATCAGATCTACCCTGTGCTTGGGTGCCAATACTATTACTAGTAGGGGCCCGGGTGTGGGGCACATCCGAAGTCTGGGTGGCCGTCGAGGGATGGGAAGGATGCAGTGCACCACCATGTGGTGGTGCCGGTGGCAGCGCTACAGGGGGGCCGTGTGTAGCAATTCTGGTAGATAGTCACTCTACCACGAATCCCATGTACATCGCGATCAGGGCTCTACAAGCCGTCGGGATACCGAATTTTTGGGGCGGATTTGGGTTCATCCCGGTCGCTCGCGGCAGCGGGCGACCGGGAATCCCGACGACGGGCCGCATAGCGCGTCGGGGCGGCCCGACGCGCTTTGGGGCGCAAAAACGGGATTCCCGAGTCGCGTTTCGAATAGGGATGGCAAGGGCGAGCGAACGAACGAAGCGATTTTTTTTTCTACCCCGTTTTTTTCTCTTTCGTGACAGGCTGCCCGGGATGCCCTCTTTCTCTGCATGATGAGAAAGGGGGGCCCCTTTGGCTATTTGGCCTCTGAAATAGGGAATCCCTACTATTTTTTAGGCACCTATAAAGCCTGCTTGTTGTTGTTGTCTGCTTTCGGGGGGGTTTTGGCTGTCTGATTTCCTGCTGTTGCCCTCGCTGCCGGGCTCTTGCGTTCATCTCCGTGTAACACCTATAAAGCCTGATCGCGATTCGTGGTAGAGTGACTACATACCAGAATTGCACACCATTGCCTGGAAAGTGGCACCGGCGGTGCGGCGAGGGCTGCATGCGTTCAGACGCGGCGGGCGGGCCTGCTGTGGCTGCCGGCGGCGCTCCTGGTGGCGACGTCCGGCTGAAGCGGAGGGAGGATCACGCGAATACTTGCCCGCGCGTGCAGTTCGAGCGATGACGGGATATCTATGCCTGCGCGTATTCGTAGTCCTCGCCATAACACGAAGACATGTGGCATGGAATGCCATGTGCCATGGCGAAGGGACCAACGCCATTGCAGGCATTAGAAGCCCGTTCGCGTGTACTATGTATACTATCAAAGATGCAGAAGATACACTGGCCAGTGTTCCATGGAAGCCCGTTAACATTAATTTGTGTGCTCGGAGGTGTGCATATGCGAGATGGCAGGGCTAATCGTAATTCATTCGACATGAATTACGACGTCTTTTCAGCAGTGAGAACAATAAAGATTCCACATGAACATGTCCGCATTATGCAACAACATTTTGCGGTCATTTCTGGCCAGGCACTGCGTTCCTGTACAGCAGCGCTAGCCCTGTCTATCGTTGGCCATGGGCGACAGATACAGATACGTATTCGGACATGTGAATGTTTCCAAGCGCACAAACCAGCGGAAGGATCGTTGGGGGTACACATCTGCATGACATGACCACGCCGTGCCTGGCTCCTCGATGCCGGAATTCTCCGAAGCACAGAATCGCTGCGATGCTGGTTAAGCCTCTTGTGGTCCCGTCCCGGGGCAACCGCTGCAGCGCGCTGGTCGCACCCCGAGATCGTAACTGTTCCCACCGCATCCTTGTCGAGATTACGAGATGTACGAAGCGTACCAGGGGAGTTTGTCGCGCTGCATGCTGCGCATGCCTTTGCAAACGGGGTCGCAGAGGATCAGCAGCAATGTTCAGAGGCCGAAAGCCAAGTCCCTTTGCAACCCACCGTCATCTGGCGGTATAAAAGCGGTGCCTCGCACAACAAACATCACACCATCTCTCAATTGCAATCGTGGCACTGTTCCTCTCAACCAGCCAGAAGTCCCATACAGCAAACATGTGCGATCCACCCGGGTGCCTAGGCTAGCTGCCTATATGATCCAACACCAGCGCTTGCATCCCAGGGGCCATGCCAGGAGCCATTCGCCCATGAGAAAAGCCTGTTATCCTTACCTGTACTCACTTCTCATTAAGCAAAAAAACTTGATGTCTTGTGCTTGCAAGTGGCATTGAGCATGCGTGTATCATGTGAGTAGGCAGCTTGAGGGCGTAGACAGTGAGCTGGGTTGATCTGGCAATTAAATCAATCTCGGTGTGGCAGAATGCACACATGTGTGCAGATTTGTACATCCGCCACCGTTCCTAACTTCCTGCTCAAGTGCAGGATTTACGCAGCAACTGCAGTGGGCCTCCTGGTGGCGGGCGCCGTCATGGCCCCCGACCCTTCCAGCGCCGCCGTAGCCGTCTCTGCCCCTTCCACCCGTGGCCTGCTCGCCAAGGATCCTCCCACCGGCGACGAAAAGGGTGGCGACGAAGGTGACGAAGGCAATGAGGGTGTGGCCGGGCTCGTGGCCGGAATTCGCGCTAGCACGGACAACGGCGACGAGGGCAATGAGGGCGACGAGGGCAATGAGGGCGACGAGAACAACGAAGGTGACGAGGGCGACGAGGGGATCGAAGGTGATGAGGGCGACGAGGGCGACGAGGGCGACGAGGGCGACGAGGGTGTTGAGGGGGATGAGGGGGATGAGGGCGACGAGGGTAACGAGGGCAGCTCCGGTCCCACGACATCAACAGGCTTCACCTTTTCGGCTGTTTTCTGCCAGAGCCAGGCAACCGCCCTGTCCTTCGCTGAGATGGAGGACGCACATGTGGCCGTCATCGCCACCGTCTTCACTGAGTTCTGCCGTGATGACTTTGAGAATGTTGCAGCCACCTCAGTGGCTCTTGCCGCCTCAGACGCTGCCCTTGCGTTTGCCCGCGCTGTTGCGTCCACTCAGGCCGCCTGCGTGTCCACCGGCAAGGCCTTTGGTTGCGCCTCCGCAACCGCCACGGCCGAGGCGTGGGCCACAGCCACCGCCGAGGCGCACGCCACGGCTGTGGCTATATCTGCGGAGGAGTGCGACTGCCTCGCCAAGTCCCAGGCACTGTCCGTTGGCACAGCATCCACCTTCATCACGCTTGCAGCTGACGCATTTGCCCGCGCTGAGGTGGTTGCATGCTCCGAGGGCAATGCCGCATCGTTCGCCACCGCCTACGCAGACTGCTCTGCTCTCGCCTACGCCACCGTCTGGACCAAGGCCATCGCTGAGGCGTTCCTGGAGGGCGACTGCTTCTCCTCTGAGGTCGCCACCCGCATCTTAGCCGAGACCACCGGCGAGTTTGGCGTCATCGAGGGCTGCGAGCGTGACGACTTCTCTATCGGCGACGCCTTTGGCGACACAAGCGGCTCCACCGCCGAGGGCGTACGCTCCTGCTGCCATATGCATGTGCAGCGCGACCTGTCATTGCGCAGCACGCATATGGAGATCATTGCGCAGCCGCACGACCACCACTGCAGTGGCGCAGACGGAAGTAGGCATGCGATCGCAGCACAGCTACGTGGCCTGTCCCTGTGCTACTTTTGTGGCTTCCTCTGGTGTGTGCACTCTGCATAATCGGTTCTGCATTGCAAGTCGCCATTCCGCAGCTCTTCATTCAGCTGCACAAATTGAATTGTGCACGTATGCTGACGCCTGTGTGATGTGCTTGCAGCAGGCTGCTGACCATGTGCCGTAAGGTGGAGACTCCTCGCAGCGATGATGCTGTATGCGCTGAAGGCAGCAGCATGCACCGTGTTGCAACTGACTGTGTGAGTTTTGGCTGAGGGGCGTACACATGTACATACGTACTGTTGTCCGAGGTGCAACATGTAGCTTAGTTACCAGCATTGCCATTTAGTCTGAGACAATTGGTCGAGTGGCACGCCATGGGGGGTATCGATGATGCGTGAATGTGTTGATTACACAGCTGCAGAGTCTAGCTCCCATTCGAATTCTAGTCCACATTTTTCAGATGCAGGGCATGTAGTGCCCTGGCATCTGCCTGTTCGCTCCAAGTTGGGGACGTGTAATGACATTGAAAGCGCAGTTCTGGTAGCTTGTGGTTGGCATTCCTGTGCTGCCCACGTGTACATGTTTCTGCTTGCTCCGAGGTCTGAATGCCGCCACAGCTGTCTAGTCCAGATCTATGCATCTATGCAACCTGCAGCACGTCTGCAGCCGTATTCCCGGCCTGCCTTGTGTTGTAGTGTATGTATGTACTCTTACATCGAGGGGCTCCGAGCCAGTGCACCAAGCGAATGTACAACTAGGTTCTAGACTCACATGCTACTCAGCAGATGCGAGCCGGCCAGGCGATCACCTGGCACGAACTGCGCACCCGTGAGCCGTGCTACCCTGGACATGGTCTTTCTGATCACAAACCCGTTGCCTTTCACTGTCGCCGCACTGAACTCCCGCAAGGAATTCTCAATCCAGCGAGCCTTCGCTCGCTTGTCGAGTGGCCCAACCAACGACACTGCCAGCTTGTTGAGGTACTGCATGGCATGCGACCCTAGTCTGCCATATGTCTCATGTACAACCGGCACCACCTTGTACGATCCCTGCACACTCTCTTTGTACTTGTTGAGTTTGAATTTTTCGCGAACTTCGGCCGCGTACCCCTTTTCCCCCGATGCTTTCCCCACCACAGCCACCCCAGATGGGTGGATGAAGCTGACATCTAGCACATACACATCTACGCCTGGGCCATTCGCAAGGATGTCCCCCCTACTGTCGTCCCTGTAGCGTCTGTCCAGGCTGCGCATCACAGGCTCAATTGATGTGGACACCCCTACCGCTCGTACTCGACGGCGCCAAGCCGTAATGGCAATGTTGTGGCGCAACGTCCAGCAGTCGGCATTGTGTCGACATGTCATGGCATGATCCGTCAGTACAAGGGGTTGCTCTTAACTAGCAGCGTGGACTTAAGGGCCACGATTAAGAGCGTCGCAATTGGCTCTTAATGGGTTAAGCGCCCAACTAAGAGCGGCGATGGGCGCGCATAATTCCGAACAGTGCTAAGAGCGTGCCTAACGGCGTCGACGGACGCTCATAAAGTCAGACAGCATTAACAGCGGCGCGATGAGCGGCGAAGTGCGCCCATAATTCCAGGCAGTATTAACAGCGGCCCTAAGAGCGTCGCACTGCGCGCCCATAACAATCAGACAGAATTAATAGCGGCCCTAAGAGCGGGCCATGTGCACAGGTCTGAACACAAGGCTAACTGCGTGCCGATGAGCGGCATTCACAGCCCGATGCCGATGTCTGTGTCGCTGTTCGACGGGCTGGGCCATCTAAATTTCGGATGTGTGAGCGCACAGAACCCCTGAGTGCACAGCATCCTCGGTCAACATATGCCCTTATTAGCTAATGTGGGTGACTGACAACTGGTATGCACAGGATGTCGCGTTGTGCGTGCAGCGGCCTGCACGCTGTAAGAGTTCCTGAACAGGCTGTACATATCGCCTGGCCCGTCGATCAGGACGACTTCCGCAGATGCATTCACGGATTTCCCAATTGCTCACATTCTTGAGTTATCATGTTCAGAGGGACTGTGTGATGGTCGCGACTGCAACGTCGTGCAATCGATGACCGGCCTTGCTGTGCATGGTACTTGCATAGCAAGCTACAGTCGCGGCGTATCAGTATTAAATGGCGTGTACGAGCGGGGTCAGACCTCTAGAGGTGACACGAATGCGAAGCAGCGATGGTGTTCAACAGCTGGCTGCAGGTGGCGTTGTTTGTGTACACGATGACGCGCTGCCCTGCTCACACGCTATTCAGATACGTACAACACAAGGCGTAATCTACCAGGTGCTATATACATGCTGCTGATCCAAAAGACTGTGTTTCACCTTTGGACGACGACACTAGAGCTCTGTTACTGCGGATGACAATCGAAAGCCGTTTGAAAGCACATTCTGCCATAAGGCATAGCGATACGAATGCCACCCACGCTAATAAGATGTATGCTTGGGTGTTGCCGTGTTTGCTTCTGGCAAGAGGGATCGCCCTAGCGCTCCAGGACGATATGCGCACCGGCAGTGCCGCGGGAAGTCGACGGAACTATGGCATCGATGCATCCTTGGAGCGTGCAGTCGTCCTTGCGCAAGACCGGCATGCAAGGCACTATACAGCCGCAGTTGCAGACCGTATCAGCACACTTTACTTTATGTACATGGCACTTCAAATGCATTGTCTTCTTCCGAGTCTGGACCTTGCTCGCTGACCTGGTGACGCCTTGTTGTCGATGTGAGCGTTGCTACTGCAGCACGAACTAGTTACTGCTGACGTCAGAACATGTACACAACAATGTCAGAAACAGGATGCCGGTACTTCGCTGCTACTTGGATATCCAGATTGACTACCAATGCTTGGCTGTACTTGAGTGCAGATGCGCACGTCTTAGTGCAGGGAGTATGCGCCATGGTACGGCCACCACGAAAATGCACATACTGCATTCAGCAGTGTTATTGTGCAAGTTCTGATTCGTGCGCGTGTAGCATCCTGACTTGAAGTGCTGGTCAACTCTTCGAGCGTGTGAACAGCTGCAGGGACTTTCGCTATGCAGAGCGCAACTGTTTTCACCCAGACCATGAACACATTGCTTTGTACACATCGGAATCTATCAACTTCGAGCTCTCCATTGCTGTATTGCTGCTGGCGTGCGCTTTCTTTTGCTTGCTCTGCTTTCACACAGGTCTGTGCTCCCGAGGGTATAGAAAAGGATGAAGTCCTGCCCGAGCTTAGTGAACAGACGAAGCAGTATACAAGTATGTACAATTGTGTTCAAGTATGTTGTCGTGTGCAGATGAGAAGACTCATGTGCGCGATGTTTGACCTGTTGGCTACGACACTGCAAGCTGGCAGGTTCGATAGCGCCTGCCGCATCACCACTGGCATGTCATCAACAGACATCACTACAACCACCTATCGCTCCCATTCTGAAACTCGCTGCGCATGAACTGCAGCGGATCGGGGCAGAGGCAGCGTTTTGCTGGGCCGAGGCTGTACATCTCAGCCTCGACCCAGCCATCCTCTGCCTCGGCCACGATCCGCTTCAGCTCCTGCGCACAACTGAAACGAATACTGAAACACACACAGCATTGAACGATAGAGCAGCTTCACTTGCATAGCCCCGCATCATTCTGGAGTAGCGGTGCAGGCGCCTGCGCCTCAGCCCGCCTATAATTGGCCCATAACTACGAGCCAATGGCTCATAGATGGCTCCTAAAGCGCTGTTAAGCACGCTCTTAATGGTCTACCCGCCTCTATGGGGAGCGTGAATTGGCTCTTAATTGGCGCGTAATGCCGCGCTTAACACTCGCGCATCGCGAACAGCGAATGTCACAACATGATGAGCGGATTCCAGCTCAGACCTGATGCGCCATTTTAAGAGCGGCGTTAAGAGCGTGGCGCCCATCATTAAGAGCCAATTAAGAGCAACCTCTTGTACAGACGTCTACGTCGCCGGGCTTCACCCGAGCATTGCAATCACATATAACTTCCCCATCTAATGGTGGCAGGGGGGAAAGTCCACCCCTGAACCGCATCCCGTGCACAAAATCCCCATCATTCAGAGTCAGCATGCGGTTGGTTGGGAGGGAATCCAGGAACAGTGAGGCAACACGACAGGCGCAGCTGCGCATGCGCGCAAGGTCTTTTGCACCGCCTGGGGTGCTGCCCAGCTGTTGCAGCAGCGCGTCGTGCCGTGTCTGCGCTACTGCCCTGGTCACTTTTCTACTCATACCGGGAAGGCCAGTGGCGATGAAGATGTCGTCGAGCTCCTCTGGGCCCCGGTCGGCCTCCGGCGGCATCGCCGCACGCAGCGCTGTCCATTTTTCTTGTAGGAATTCGGCGACTTCGCCGTCAGCGAATGGGCGGAAGTCGGGGGGGCCATCGCGCATGGCGTCATGCGCCAGCGCGGCGCTGGACAGATAGGCTGCATCTGCCTCGAGCTCCGTGATGTCCATGAGGCCGAATCCGCCGTGGCGTAGCGGTAGCCGGAGTTGCTCCTCGGCGACGGCGGGCATGTGCGGGTGGTTCATGATCTCCCGCGCCGCCGCCATCACTCTGTCTTGCAGCTGCTGCACTGCCCCTTTGACCGAGTCCCACGCGACGACGCGGACTAGGTGGGTAAGGGCAAGCTGCACAGAGCCGCGGAGCAGCAGGAACTTGTCCTGGGCAGGCAGGGGGAGAGAGAGGAGGCGATCAATCTTCGCACATGCGGTTGTCGCACGGCGGTCGCAGTAGTCCTTGACGTAGGGGGCGTGGCCGATGGGCGTGCCTGCGCAGGTGACGCCGTGTGGGCGCAGCGGCACGCCTGTGGCGTCGGCCACGGCTTGGGCTGCGTCTCGGTTTTCGATGGATGTGGCTCCACTCTTCTCACGGCCAATGCGGAGGCCGATCGGGTGGGCGTGTTCCTCCAGGGTGGTGAAGGCCTTGATGATGGGTTCGCCGGTGCCGCGGATGCTGCAGTCATCGGCGTAGGCGAGGAGGGCTGCGGCGGCGGGGTCTGCAGTGGCTTGGGCGGCTTCGAGAGCCGGCTGCAGAGTCAGTGAGAACAGGAGGCTGGCAAGGGGGTCGCCCTGTTTCACACCTCTGGTCGATGTGATCGGGGCTGTGCCTGGTGGGGCGCCTATGACGTGGTGCTGGGTTGGTGCTGTGTTGGCCCATATGGCGTATGGGAGGAGCTTTGGGGCGCGCTGGTGGACTGCGTCGAGCATGGACTGGGTGTGGATGGAGTTGTATGCGTTCTTGAAGTCCACTGACAGGATGACGGTGTTGAGATCCCCAACAGCGGCAGACGAGAGCGCATGGCCCATGGTCTGAGCGCCGCCGGAGACACCGACGCCGACCCAGACTTCTTGGACGGCGATGGGGCGTCTGGTGTATGTGTGTATGTATGTATGTATGATTACATCGCCGTATCCATGAGGACATTGACACCTCCGACAAGCGGGACCGATTTCACCCTCAATGCAACACGCGCCTGCAAACCTCGGTCGAGACCGAGGCGTGCAACCACGCGAGCCAATTCTCCCAAAGGCAACGGACGAGCAACCACACCGGCCACTCCAGTCACTGGGCCACCGACACCAGCGATCAGAGTGACAGCCAAATCAGACCAAGAAACACGTTCCTCCTTACCCAGGCCTGATTTGAACGACAACACATGAGACACAACACTCAACAGACCATGGCCAAGACGCTGTGCCGTCAAGTCGGGCGGCAAGACCGACCTGATGGGTGCGCGCGAAATGTAGTCCGTGAAGGCACCAGCAGCCTGTGCAAACATCAAATGCTTGAAAGGCGGCGAAACACACAGGACATGGGACTCTCTAGACCGTGCGCTCATCAAAACACGAGCCAGGGCGGGTTCCACTTTATCTATGAACGGAGCACGAGAGCCTAGGGCATGACACACGACACTACGAATCCACGAGCCTAGTACCTTGTCTTTGCCTTCTCGTGCTTGAAGAGTCTTCTCAAAGAACGCATGCCAGATGCCTGCCAATATGGTCGTACGGGTGAGGGTGGAGAACGTGACTGTGCGATTGAAGATGCGGGGACGTGCGGACGCTGCGGTAGTGCGCCTAAGGGATATACGCACGGGAATGTTTGCGGGCATTTGTGACACGATGTTAAGACCTGTGAACTTGCGGATGTGCGTGCAAATGGTAGTGATGTGCGTGTCGAAGTCCAGGCCCCGGGCACAGCGTGAGCCGGTACGGCCTGGAAATGACAATGAATTGACAGCGAAAGGGAACCGGTGACCGGGCATTTTCGACATCTTGTGCTTCCAAGAAAGTTTGGCGGCAGAAATCAGTTCGCTGACCGGAAGGATGCCACAGTCAGCAAAAAGGATTTCTGCATGGCAATCAAAGTGGTGTACTCCTTGACATGGACTCCGACCTGCAGTGGACATGTGGACACAGACATCTGTTCACACGTGTTGCACTCCCTGACACGAACTCGGCCGTTCATTCAAGTTGGATTAATTTGGCACCGTGTGACGTCGCAGCCTCAGGTCTGATGGGCATGAATGATGGGCATGAATGATGGGCATTCAAGTTGGATGAACTTGGCACCATGTGACGCCGCAGCCTCAGGTCTGATGGGCATGAATGATGGGCATGAATAATTAACAGATGTTTGTCAGTCCTCAGGTCTGATGGGCATGAATGATGGGCATGAATAATTAACAGATGTTTGGCAGTCACTGTTTGGCAGTCACAACGGTTGTGCTAGCTAGCTAGGTGCTACATATGACCTCATTCCAGTTGGTTGCAACCAGAAATTGCAAGCTTAAGCTGTATCACCCGTTTATAATTAGCTTCTTCTTCCATTTGGCCCCAACATGTTCAGTCTTCCGATTCACCCGTTCCATTCGAACCTGGGTTGATCAAGTGGACAGAATATGATGGTCGTTTTGCCAAACGGGATCAAGTACCATTTCCTGCAGTGGCTGTAGGTGCTACATCCACCCAAGGTCAATTTCAAATCGCCTTCGTTCTTTGCATGCTGCCGTATGCTGCTGCCCATGTCAGAGAGCACCACTGACACGCGCATACAGCACATCCTCCCAAAAAAAATGCATGTGCACACGGCAGATGCCGCCCTCTCGAGCTTGTCTAATTATAAGGACAGAAATTTCTTAAGCAGCGTGATATCATATGCACCTGTCGTCTCGCTTGTTCCCAGATACTTGGGTAGTAAATCGAGCCGAACTCACAAACATTGTATTTGAAAGCTATTAGCCATTTAAATATGTATCGGATTTCATACCGAAGCAACAAGGCTACATGTTCTGCATGGCCGCTGCGCCTGTGTGTGTCTAGACAGATCTGTTTCTCCACGTCGCCGTTCTCAACCTCCTGTTTGACCGCCTTGTGCATATGGCAGTGTGGGGCGCCCAAGGCCTGCCCCTACTGTCCTGCCTTCACACACATGTGCACTCCGGCAGCATACAAGCTGCGCGAACGTCACCGTGCTGCTTCTCGACGCTGTCAGATTTCGCCATTGACACAGGCATGTGTCGCCGGCTCGATTCGGACGAGCCCCTCACTTACGTACAGTAGGAACCCACAGAGACCCTGGCAACAGTGTGGAACTACAAAAAAAAAAAAATCTCGGACATCATGGCACATCTGAATGGGCGTCGGCCATGGCACCCCTGCGAGCCGGGGTGGTGGAAGGGACAACGCGCATGTGCGAAACAGCAGCAGGTTCACAAGGGGCAGCAGCGCTGCTAGCACCAGGAACGCAGGCCCCCGAGCCAGCACATCATGGTGCACCCTCACGATTGCGACCACGAGGGCAAGCATACCACCTTGACGAACACAAGTCAGACACGCGCACAGCCGCACCGGCAACGGACGCCGCCACCAAGCGCACACACAGGGAACGGAAAAGGCGCTAGCGCAGTGTGACAACGCATCCGACGGCTCCAACAGAAACGGGACTACACGGGCCGTCGCGGCGGCATCGCAAAGCCCCCTCACAAAAGGAGCGACGAACAACTACCTGCGCAACCGAACCGGGCTCCGTTGCACAAAACAGGTCAGCGCGCAGGCAGTCTGGCCCGAACAGGCCGGCACGGTCGCACACATGCGGACAGGTGTTACACGGAGATGAACGCAAGAGCCCGGCAGCGAGGGCAACAGCAGGAAAGCCGACAGCCAAAACCCCCTCGACAGCAGACAACAGTAACAAGCAGCAACTGACCCGGGAGAAAAGCCAGAACGAACCTACGCAGCGGACACAACCACACCAACGCATCCACACACACGCACACTCCCGCACCCCACCGCCACGACCCCTTCGCCACATCCGCACACAGCAACCACCGGCCACACTACGTACTACCGCCCACCCCAGCAAACCCGGCCACCACTGACCCCACCCACAGTAGCACCCCCTCTATAGCCGGCCCCAATCGAGCACTCCGTCGCGGGCCCACCGCCCATGAGAGCCCGGGGGCAGACGCCCCCAACACAGCACGGCTTACCAGCCCACCCCCTCCGACTGCCCGGCAGGGGCCTAAGGGTGGGACGCGCAGCGCACTGGCGGCGTCGCATCGCTCTCCCCGCGGCAGCCCACGGGAAGGCAGGGCGGGCCAGCACGACAAGACGCTGGGCCAGCCTGCGCCGCTGCAACCGCGGCCCCCAGCCCAGCAAGGCGGCCAGCGGACGCCTACAGCACGTCCGACGGGACAGCGTGGCCAGGCACCACCGCCCGGCCCGCCTGCCGCATGCGCAGCGGAGCCGCAGCGAGGACCTGGCGCGTCACCCCACGGCACAGAGTGGTGGAGAGCTCGCACATGGCATTCTGCAAGAACGCTCGCCTGGACACGGCCCCTGAAGCCATGCGGACAGGTGCAGGGCAGGTGCTCAATGTGGTGCCACCATCAATTTATCACAAGAATGCGACCGCAGCACGCAGCACGCACGCGGACAAAACTACCAGACACGCCTGCCAGACCCACCCGTGCCATCTCAGGGCCTGGCCCTAATGCCACTCGCATGTGACAAACGTGTTGTAGCAGCTGATGCACCTTGGGCTACAAGCCCAAGGCGCTTGGCGCTGCCGATCAGTTGTGCTCCCTCTGTCTCCACCTCCATCAGTTCTTCATCTCAATCAGTGCAATCTCCTTCCGCGGACTGCCGGGGCGGTTCCCCCATGTGCATGTTCCAACCTGCCGGACACGTGCACCCCTCAATTTTTCTGGGCCAACGCTGTGTCGGCACCACGTTTCTGCCTCTGGCAAAATCCCCTGCTCGGTCTTCACAGCACCAATTCGGAACCAACCCAACACGCCAGAGTGTGTGATCGAATTCACCCCCACATCCACCCGCCACGGCAGCGCCTCCAATGACACCACAACTAAAGCGCCCGGGGTTCAAGAACTGAGGGTGCCGTTGCCTAAGCGCGGCCACAAGTGAGTGCTCACGCGCAGAGGCTTGCATCGCTGGCATGCGGGGGCAACCTGTCACTCCACCGGCGTTCCGTTCAGATCCAAATGCCGGCACATGGGGTGCCTACACCGGGCGCCACAGGACCCAGCCACAGGTCTTTGGACGCACCGCCTCCGCCCATCGTCTCTATCCTTGTGAACGCGGCACCAGAACCTGACCTTGTGAACGCGGCACCAGAACCATTCAGGTAGGGCCACGAATGGTCTCTCATGCTATGTGTCCAGCGCAGCTGTTGTGAAGCGCAGCTCTTCCCAGCCACCAGCTGATGCAGCAGGGGCATGCAGCAGTGACCGCTCTCGAGAGGCGACACATCTGGCTTGTGACCCCACTGCAGCGCCTGAGGGGCCCAGTCGCAGCACGACAGCGGTTCAGGGCCACAGGTAGACACTGCCGTCTTTCCCATCTGCTGTCCCCTCTCTTGTCGCATGCTCTGCGCATGGTCTGCGGCCCCAATCGCACCCTCGGTCTGCAATTGGCAGCCGTGCAAGCCGGAAGCCTGCACACACAGACACTACTGGTCACAGCCCAAGGAGACACTTCTGCCCTCCCGGAGTAGGCCTGGGCACTGGCATGCTTCGGGCCATGTGAGGCACATCTTGATCGATTCACACCAGCAGGGCCCCGCAGGGTGAGTGCACTGGCAGTTGATGGCGTGTGCGGGTTGGGCGTGCGGCTTGTGCAGTTCGATGTGCCGCCTGGGCGCCCAGACCTCAGTGGAAAGCACAGCCTGCCACCGTATTGCCAAGGCAGAGACATACGTTAACGATACAGACTTGGGTGGAGGTATGCGTTGGGACTTGCCTGGGTCTGCCAGGCAAGGATCAGGTCGACAAACAGTGCTGGTGCCAAGTGTGTACGCGTACACTTGTTGTGCACTCGGCATCTCGGCTGAGAGCTGCTACCAGCTGCTTCTCAGTCGTGGCAGCTGGGGCCTGAACGCGCCAGACCGCGTTTGAACGCAGCCCTGTGCGGCATGACATGCATGCATGCAACGGCCCAGTTCAAGTGTGTGGGATGCATGGCTGCAATGCATGTCAGTACAGATGCAGCAACAGACACGTCTAGACATCTGCAGTCGTCCGATGGTCGGGTCAAGGCACTCAATGTCAGTATGCAAGGACGGCATGCAAGGAATGCGTGCCAGCCATTCGTCCCTCACTGGAGCTGCAGACGATATGACACGAAACTTGTGTGTCCTGATTGACCTGTGACTCGGTTGATGGCAGTACGCAGCACAACAAACATGCCCAAAATCATCATCAGCACAACCGACGCTTCTGCAGGGGGATCAGATGTTGCACCTGGGTCGCAAGGTGGGCACCTAGAACACCGCCTGTATCTGTAACGCTCCCAGCCGCTTCCGTCGCAGCCTCGTCTGCGCCGAAGCCGTCCCCGTCGCACGCGCCGGCGCGGCCCAGCGGGGTGTCAGCGCGCTCTGACGGCCGCACGCGCGCACGCCCTGTGACGCGCTCGCTGATGCGCACTGCTGTCGCGCGCAGCACGCGCAGCATGGTGTGCACCCCAAAAGCGGCAAAGCAGAACACGAAGACCGTGAAGACGAGGGACAGAAGCGCGAAGGAGAGCTCGCGGCGCCACGTGCTGCCGCTCGCGCTGTCGGCGCCAGCGGCGAGCGAGACCGCGTTGAGGAGCGTGGCGGTGCCAATGCTGAGCTCACACAGCAGCGTGGTGATGTGGCCGGACATGGCCAGCCTGCAGTGATGACCACCCACCACGCATGAGCGCAATGCAACATGGCAGCACGCGGCGATGATATCGATTCCGGAGCCGCGTGCTGTCTGAACAGTCGATGCCATGTGCGATGTATTGATAGGAATTGGCCAGAAATACATACATTTGGCAGCATTGCCCTGTACTGCGTAGCAGCAACTCCGCGTGGGACAGGGAGGGGGGGGATGCACAGACAGTCGGGGCAGCACACATCACACAGCACATGCTCGGAGCAGCACCTGCCACTCCACGGTACACTGTGTTCAAACCAGGGCAAAGCAAGGCGCCATCCGCGCTGGCAGCAGCACACACAGCCAATGGTAGGCGTACACGACTGATACAGGTGCTGCGACACAACGCTTGAGGCTGCATTCGCCTCAGACGAATGATCTGTGCAACACACACCGGAGGCAGTGCCGTGGCCAGACGAGGCACAGGCCAGTGAGCGAGGCTGCAGACGCAGGAATCACACAGTGTAGTGAATGGCTGCGAACGCCGCTGAAGACCTGGCATGTGGCTAGCTATACTGAGAAGAGTTGGTGCGTGATCCGCCTATAGCTGCAGGCGAGTGCAGGTGATCGGGCACACCACGCGTCGATGCAAGCCCCAATGTGCAGGTGATCGGGCACACCACTTCCGCTCTTCGCCGTGGCTCAGCAGGCCGTTGACCAGCATGCTCCAGGCAAAGCCCCGCAGGATTTTGACGGCGACGGCGGAAATGATCACACTGGCCAGCGCCACGAACGGCCCGCACCTGCCAGCTGTGCCAAACCACACGCACTGCCCCCGAGCCTGCATGCGGTGTTCATGAGGGGCACCTAGCACTGATCACTGATCAATCAGTCTCTGTGGTAGCTGCAGTGGATACAGCCGAACAGCAGCATTTCACTATGCAAGACCCAGCAAGGCATGTAGCGACTGGCCGTGCTGTTGCACCTGACGGGATAATATGATAGCTATGATGGACGCTGCCCGCAAGCAGGATGCTCGGTTTCATCAGCGCATGTGACCTGACGTCGCGCCCGCCTCGCAGGCGACCTCCATGTGTACTGGTTTCAAAGTGGGCTTACATAGTCCCACTCTGTTTGCAAAAATAGGCGTTGCTTGCTCGGGAGTGTTCGGGAGTGTTTGTGCGAGTTGGATCAGCAAGTGGGTGGCAGTGTTTGAAGGGAGCACCTGGTTGTACACAACTCGGGTCATCTGGAGGTCGATAACGTTGTCGATGTTGATGACAGATTCATTGAAGGCGGTCAGTAGTGGCTCCCACAGGCTGCGGAGCGGCTCTGACTGGTGGAACAAGTGCGACCCGCCAGACACCAGTGCACACTGAGCGGCCACCACTCCCACTGCTATTAGAGCTGTGGAGAGGAGGCGGTCACGATATGGGATCCACGAGTCTGGGCCCACGCAGATGGGAGCTGCTGCGGTGATCAATCCCACTCCGGTAACGAAGTTGCATAGCTGGGCAGCCCGGGAGCCCGCAAACGATGGCCCCCTTCTCCACATCCCACAGGCGACAACTCCAGCAGGCGCAAGGACGGCAGCGTGGGGCACCACGATGTACCAAGCCATCCTGTCGTCACGGCCAAAGAAGAGAAGCAGAAGCGCAACGTGACAAACGACTACTGAGGTAAAGTAGCAGCTGCATATGGTGAATGGTTGTGTGCAAAGGCTGCACCATCCTGATGCTGCCTTGGAGCCCATGAGCAGCCTTGAACACCAGAGCTCAAAGTTTAGTGGGGTATCCACATCAAGCGGCTTGTCGTTTTCGAGGTGGGGAACGGATGTCATAGAACCTGCACCACATCTTGCAACCTGTTCAGCAAACCAGCAAGCGAATGGCGCCACATGTTTTACCAAAAACTAGATCCACATACTTTTCAACTTCTTCAGCTGATCAAGGGGGAGGTTGGTGCGCCGGCATCTGGGTCACAGCTTCGCTCGTTCCGGGTCTCATGCGACTATCCTGGCCAGCAATACCGTCACACTAGTAGCAGGCGATAAACATGTATAACAGGTCTGGTATTCGGAAGCGCTTGTGACACCGTGCGTGCAGCCATACGAGTACGTTACTCAGTTCCCAAGGGGTAAGGTCCAGAACAGCCGCGATCCGGGTCAGCTTGCATTCCCAACACTCGCACCAGGTAGCCATTGTGACACGCAGCCATTAGACCATAATGCTGTGGATCACGCCCCTCAAATAAAATGAGACGGCGCGAAACTCCATGCTGACCCGATCGGGCCCGACATCGTCGGTGGTGACAAGGGTCCAGGTCGCAATCACGCGCGTGCGCGAAGCCGCGTATACGTACATGTATACGCAGCTGCGCGCGGGAAGCCCGTGCAACGTGCAGGTACAGCATGGCTGCAGATGTGCGCTCCGCACTGTACTCGTGCTGGCTAGCGGGATGGTGACTTGCGAGTTCGCGAAATGCGTGGAAGAGAAACTTGTACATGTGGATGCGAGAAATGCGCGTCTTGCGTGGACAAACGGGGTACGGCCTTAAGATGAGCGGCCTTAAGATTAGCGGCCTTAAGCTTAGCTGCGTTAAGCTTAGCAGCCTCAAGCTTAGCGGCAGTGAGTGCTCAGCTGACTGGCTGGGCAGCCATGGGCGCCCGGTACCACCGGTGGTACGGCACCCCGGTGCGCCCGGTGGTGCGCCCGGTGGGGCGCCAACTGGTGCCCGTGGACGGAACTGCCCATAATGGTCATGCGCATGACCAACTCGGCCGAGCCAACACGGTCAGCTGTGTAGTAATAACGTGATCACTCGCGAGCTCGTGGCAGACCCGTGTATGCAGCTGGAGTTGCAAGCTTAAGGTTCCGCATGCGCACGCTGCAGTTGGGGCAAGTGCAAGAATCAGAGCATTCGTGCAGCTTGAACGCCGTGCGCATGCCCGTCTTGGATCTGTGTGTCCAAGCGCTAGCGTCACCGATTACGTGACGAGCGTAAGTTGCGACGGGGTAAATGACGCTGACTTGACGAGCCCTGTTTTTAGGGGTAAATGGCGACCTTTTTCAGTAGTGACGACTGAGGAAAACTTCATGCGTGCACATGCACCGTCATGCATGTCGAAAAGCCGCCATGCATGCAATATTAATATGCCTTGCCCATAAATGACGACGTTATCTTCCGAACAGCAACCTTACGTGCTAATGACGAAGTCATGCGTTTTGGCTGTCAGCAGTGACACTAGGTACCAACCACTTGCCGTAGCAGCCTAGGTCAGATCAGGCCAATGGCACGCCTAGCACATCAGAGCCCGGGAACTGCCAGTGTGCATGCACTGTCAAAAATACTAATAATAATAAATCAGGCATCTGCCACAGCACCCCGGGTAGCTCCGGACGGGGGTGGACAGGAAGTACTGTAGGTGTGTGAGTGGTACCGGTTGTGGCCGCGGCTGTGTGCTGTGTGCTGTGAGCTGGCGGACGGTGGTGTGTTACACTGTGTTACACTGTGTGTTACACTGGGTCCTAGATCTATCACCGTGTAACACTGTGTTACACTGTGATAGATCCACGGGCAGGACCCAGCAGCGCCGAGGCAACAGAGCACTCAACAGGCAAACAGACAAACCACTACAAGCCCCAAGGCCACTAGCAACACGAGCAAACACTAGCATGGACCAGTGCCTAAAAAAAAGCACAGACACACACAAATAGCGCTTGAGTTGCGCTTCTTTCAAGAAGCGAGCGCAGCATCGCGGAGGACAGTGGTCACAACGACGTTTGGTGTCGGCGGTCGGCGTGCGTGGCTTTGGCTCAGCTTGAGGCTTGAGTGTCGTCGTTGTGTTACACTGTGATTGGTGAAGGCCTCAGCAGCACCGAGGGAACAAAGCAGGGAACAAAACAATCAAAACAAACAATCACAAGCAGCACGGTCGCCATGCGTAGTACTACCATGCGTAGTACCAGCATGATCCCCACCCATCCGGAACAACAACAGCAGCGCGCACACACAAACACACACACACACACACACACACACACACACACACACACACACACACACAAGTGAGATGACTGAACTGCGAGACAACCGTGGCGGGCAGACCGCCCGGCGATGTGAGGAGTGCGTCGGATGTGCCAGGCAACTAGCGCATCACTCTGTAACCCACACACACACACACACACACAGAGTCTCATGCGACAACGCAACAAAGAGAACTGAGTGTAGGTTTGTGTAGAGGCAACGCGCTGTTGTTCAGAATGGGCTTGCAGATCATGACTGGTGTGTCTGGAAAGGCAGCCGTGGCGGGCAGAATCCGCCCGGTTGCTGAGTTGTGAGGTAGTGCGTCGGATGTGCCACTGGCATGACTAGCGCATACCGACTCTGTAACCACACACACACACACACACACACACACACACACACACACACACACACACCACGCGGGGTCACGACAGGTTGAGCAAGGGTGCACTGTCGCATCGGCAGGTTGAGCAAGGCAGGTTGAGCAAGGGTGCACTGTCGCATCTGAAGTATCTCGCTGATATTGCTGTCGAGTGTGGTACACAGGATCGGGCGCAGTACATCACCAATGTGAAAAGAGAACTGAGTGTAGGTTTGTGTAGAGGCAACGAGCTGTTGTTCAGAATGGGCTTGCAGATCATGACTGGTGTGTCTGGAAAGGCAGCCGTGGCGGGCAGAATCCGCCCGGTTGCGGAGTTGTGAGGTAGTGCATCGGATGTGCCACTGGCATGACTAGCGCATAACGACTCTGTAACACCACACACACCATGCACCAGATCCTACGGCACCTCCCCAGAGGCTCCGCTGCCGGGCTCTCCGGGTGGACGTATGAGCACGTCCGCGCCGCAGGGATGGCGTCCGACGCAGCGCGCACCCAGATGGTACGGTTCGTCAACATCGTTCTGCGAGGGGAGCTCCCGCACCTGCCCCGCCTCCTGGATTGCAGGCTGCTCGCGCTGCGCAAGCCCAATGGTTGGCTCCGTCCGATCGCCATCGCGGAGGTGTGGCAGCGCCTCGTCAGCATGTGTGCAATGCGCACGTGCGCTGATGCCGGGCCCGCAATGGCCCCGCTGCAGTGCTGAAGGTAGCTGACAGGAGTCAGGAGCGCGAGAGACAAGAGAAGTCGGCCTGCAGTACAGCGAGGCTGATGCAGGCCAACCCCACCCCCCCCCCCCCACCCCCCCCACCCCCCTCCCCCACCCCCCCCCCCCCCCCCCCCCCCCCCCCCCCCCCCCCCCCCACCGACCCGCAGTGTCTGTCGTGATCCACCTAGATTGGGCGAATGCGTTCAACAGCGTCCGCCGTGCCGCTCTGCTTTCTGCCGTGCAGGAGCGGGCACCCGCGTTGCTGCGCTATGCGCAGTAAAGTGTATGTCTACAGGCTCCCTGCTGAATTGCATGTTCACGGTGCCCCTGCGGGCACGGCTCCGATTGAGTCGCAGTGCGGGGTAAGGCAAGGCGACCCCGTTAGCGGCCAGCTGTTCGGGTTCACGCTGCAGCCGGCACTCCAGGACACGCAGCAAGAGCAGCAGCAGCTCTTCGACGAGAACGGAGCCAGCCTGGTCGCATTTCACGACGATTGCACGATCCGCGGCAGCCCAGCCACCGCCATGCGCGCCTTCAGAACCCTCGTCGCAGCCGCCGCCCCGTCCGGCCTTCACCCCCTGCTCCCCAAGTGCGTCACCTATTCTGCGGATTCGGCAGCGGCAGCCGCCGTTGCAGAGGAGCTAAGGATTGCGCATGCAGAGGCAGGCGTGGTCGTGACCGGCACGCCCATCGGCACGCCGCAATTCCAGTCAGCGCATGTCCAGCAGACCGCTGACAAGGTGTGCAAGCTCATCGACACGCTCATGTCCCTCCCCCTCCCAGCGCAGGACCAGTTTCTTGTACTCACAATGTCGTTGCAGCGGCGCATGATGCACTTCGCGCGGGTGCTGGAGTGGGAGCACATCTCCGAGCACATGAAGCGGACAGAGGCAGCTGCGGTGGCAGCAGTACGGCGACTCATGCGACTGCACCCGGGGCCCGGGGAGGGGGCCGCTGATCAGATGGTGCTACCAAGCAGGCTGGGGGGTCTTGGCCTGATCAGGACTGCGCCGAAGGTCGGCACTGCCGCCTACATCGCGGCGGCGGCCCTGTGTGAGGTGACATTCAGGGAGGATGGCCCCCCATGCTTCCGGCCGTTCAGCGGCCCAAGCGGTGCAAGGCTCTCGCAGCTGTGGCAGCAGCTGCACGACAGCCTCCGGCTCTGCCAGCTGGCACCTGAGCCCTCCCCACCCCCCCCCCCCCCCCCCCCCCCCCCCCCCCACCCCCAGACAGAGCGCTCGACCGGCGGAGTCGTGGCCGTTTGTTTTTTTTTTTTTTTTGTTTTTTTTTTTGTTTGTCTTTTGTCTTTTTTCCGGGGACCTTTTGCTTGTTTCGCCGTTTTTGGTGTGTGTTGCGGGGGTTTGCCCCACTGGTGGCACGATTGCGATCGTGCTGCCCACCAGCCAGCCGACAGTCACCCACGCCATCGCCCAGCGACGGTATGACGCACTGCTTGCTGCCAATGACCTCACCACAGCTGTTGGTGAGCGGGCTGCGGCGCGCTTGCGCAGTTGCGCATGCCGTGAGTCGACGATCTGGCTTGACACCCTGCCTGTTGCGCCGTCTCTGCAGCTGTCCAACGTCGACTTCGCATTTTCTCTCCGCCACCGATGTGGGATATCCCCCATGCATGTGAATGCACGGGGAGTCACATGCAAATGCGGACAGTTCATCCTGCCTGACGACCTCGACCATGCAATGACGTGCAAATCGCTGTCCGGAATCCGTACCGTGCGCCACAATATTCTCCAGGAGAGATGGCGCGGGGCGGGGTCGCGAGCGTTTCCAGCACTAAGGTCCCCAACACTCGTTGTTTTCTGACGCAGCATGCACAGGAACTCGCCGGGACTGAAACGCACGCGCAGAGCAGCATTGCTCGGCGTGGGGATGGGGCGAATGGCGGGAGGCGGGATCCAGGCAGGGCCGACGTGGGCGGGATGGGTGAAGCGGCTGGGCGAGACGCTGCGGGTAGGGACACAGATGTGGGCAACGATGCAACGGAGGGTGCTGAGCACAGGGATTCAGGCCAGGAGGGGCAGGGTCGGCCGCAGCGCGGGGCAGATGCACAGGCAGAGGAGCTAGATATCTAGCTCGATGATGCCGAGCCGGCCTCAGGTGTGGTGCCGGAGGCGGACAAAATCGGGGATATCTTGTGTGTTCCGCCCAGCGGCGAGCTCCGCATTGCGGATGTGTCTGTGATTGACCCTGTGGCGCAGACGTATCGCAGCGCGGCAGCCCGTGGGGATGGCGCTGCGGCGGCGGTGCGCGATAAGCACAAGGCGGCTGCTTATCGTCGCCATAATCCGCATGCGTACGATTTTGTTGCGTTGTCGCATGAGACATTCGGCAGGTTGAGCAAGGGTGCACTGTCGCATCTGAAGTATCTCGCTGATATTGCTGTCGAGTGTGGTATACAGGATCGGGCGCAGTACATCACCAATGTGAAAAGAGAACTGAGTGTAGGTTTGTGTAGAGGCAACGCGCTGTTGTTCAGAATGGGCTTGCAGATCATGACTGGTGTGTCTGGAAAGGCAGCCGTGGCGGGCAGAATCCGCCGGGTTGCTGAGTTGTGAGGTAGTGCGTCGGATGTGCCACTGGCATGACTAGCGCATACCGACTCTGTAACCACAC
>JALKAD010000190.1:647221-660433 GCA_024500015.1 Ulva compressa | reverse complement strand
GTGGATGGAGTTGTATGCGTTCTTGAAGTCCACTGACAGGATGACAATGTCGAGATCCCCAATGGCGGCAGATGAGAGCGCATGGCCCATTGTCTGAGCGCCGCCGGAGACAGCGACACCGACCTGCAATGGGGCAAGGCTGGTGCCCACTTCGCTGCATGCTCTGAGTGCACAGAGGCTGGCGATGCGGACCCAAACTTCTTGGACGGCGATGGGGCGGATGCCGCCGTCTGGCTTGCGGATGGGGACGAGTCTGGTACTGAGGAGGGCTGTCACCTGCGGGAACTGGCCGCCGATGATCTGGTTGATGAGGTGGAGAATGGCGTCTCTGGCCGCGGTGCTGGCGGATGCGGCGGATCTGACGTGTTCGTACGTCCAGCCGCTCAGGCCGGGTGCAGAGGAGTTGGGAAGATTGCCGAGGACGTGTTGTAGGTGGTCCTTAGTGATGTCTGGTGCGGCTTTGTCGATGGGGGGCGGCTGGGCTGGTTCTCCTGGGGGGTGGAGTTCTTGGAGATTGGCGAGGTCTTCTGGTGTGGGCTGCTGGACGATGGATCCGGGGTCGAGGCATCCGGCTGCTCGGGAGAGGCTGTGCATGGTCAGCTTTGTGTGGATGCGGGCTGCTGTGCGCTGGTCGGATGTCTGCTTGGCTGGGTTGGTGCGGGGTTTCTTGCGGCGTTCTTCGTACTGGATGGGATCCCTGCCTTCGCTGTGGGCGTGGATCCGTGCTGCTATGCGGCGTTCGAGTCCGTTGTGGCTGTTGTCGGTCAGGATCTGGGCTGGGTACCACAGCATGGCTGCGGTTGCGGCTGTGGCTGCGGCGTGGTCTGGGGCATCGGTCATGGCTGTGACGAGCTTGGCCAGGCCTTCCCCGAAGGCGTGTGCGGAGTCTTTTGGGATGGTCTGTCTTGGTCTGGGTCGGTCATCGCTGTCAATGTTGGGGGTGTGTGGTGGGTGGGGTCGCTGATCTGCTGGGGGGGGCGGGGGTTGCTGGGGATGCTGGGGTAGAGGCGCACGGGATGTGCTTGCTTGGGGCTGTTGGGCTTGCTGGTGGGCTGGTGGTGGGATGGGCTTGGCTCTGGCATTCACTGCCTTCCGGTGTCTGCTTGCTTCTTCGGTGGAGGTCTTGTGGCTGCACGCTGCGCTGCCTGGGCCTGCTACTATGTGTGAGCGGATGGGGTAGCTGAGGACTTTCTGGCACTGCGGGCATTGTACAGAGTCGATTGCTGCTAGTTGGTCGGGCTGCCATTGGGCTGGCGGGTGATCTTGGTTGATGTGCTGGCGGAGCGAATTGGAGTCCTGGCGAGCACATTTGCAGGTTGGATGCGGACATCGTAGTCCGGTGGCTGGTGTTGGTCGGGTCATCTGGTGCTGGGGGTGGATGCTGTGAGGTGGATGTGGCGAGTTGCTGGCATGGTGGTGGTTGCTTGGAGGGACCCCGTTGGGCTGGGGTTGTCAAATCTGTCTGCGGGGACAGTTAATACAAGCTACTGACCACTCTGTTTTCTTTTGTGGGTCTTTGTGCGTGTTTTCTTTTGGCATTTTCCTAAGGTCCTACTTGCCGTGCTGCGAGGTACAGCTGGGCGTGACTACGTGCGTCGAAACGCGCACGAAACAGCAGTCAGCTATTGATACCATACTAATCATCATCTACGCGGGCCTGATTGGCGCGCGGACGGCCGGCCTGGTTGGTCAGGTCGGTCGCGAAATCATCTATTCCAGAGAAGTTGCATGGCCGCTTCCTCTTCTGGGCTCAGGGAGCGTAAACGGGGACACGGACATCTACAGTCTACACTCAGATGCGTAGTTTTATTTTTGCATCTGCACGCGCGGGTTCTTTTGGCGCGTTCCTACACAACTCTGCGACGTAACAACGAACATGGTTGTATCGCACACACTCGCTATTTTTACCAGAGGAAACTGCCAAAGGTCACGCGAAACACACAAAACATGGGACTCTCTAGACCGTGCGCTCATCAAAACACGAGCCAGGGCGGGTTCCACTTTATCTATGAACGGAGCACGAGAGCCTAGGGCATGACACACGACACTACGAATCCACGAGCCTAGTACCTTGTCTTTGCCTTCTCGTGCTTGAAGAGTCTTCTCGAAGAACGCATGCCAGATGCCTGCCAATATGGTCGTACGGGTGAGGGTGGAGAATGTGACTGTGCGATTGAAGATGCGGGGACGTGCGGACGCTGCGGTAGTGCGTCTAAGGGATATACGCACGGGAATGTTGTTGGTGTTCCCACACTTCGTCACCCGGGGCCCCGTGCGATGCATGCGAGCGCGATAAATGCCGCTGGTGCTGGGGCCCATGGGGTCTGAGTTCGCAGTATGGGTCGGGTCGAGCACGCGATGCGTAAACTTATGGCTGCACGCACGGCCGGTACAACATGCGACCTCGCGATCGCGAGCACGACCGGTTCGGCCGTCTTCCACTTCCCACCATTTTGCTCATGATTTGCGACTGCTGCGTGCCTGCACTCAAACCAGTCGTGGCGATGCGGACAACTGATTGTGAACGGTGGCTCTCAAGAGCACTGTGCACTGTGGCCACTGTGCACTGTGGCTGCTGCTTCAACCACACCCGATCTAGGCGCACGAGCCGAACGTTCCATCGCGCAAATACATACTACTTCCACTTCAACACGCTTCTAAAGCTTGTGTAGGGCCTCCCCTTCAGCCAGGACAGCAAGCTTGATCAAGCTTCGAATCATGAAGCACACGTGTTGGCCTAATGACTCGCTTATGTGTACATTCACCACGTGCGGGCCATGCCTTGATGGCTGCTTCAGTGAACAGAATCACGTCCCAATCTCCGAAGGTGGGCCTGCCATTATCTCGGCGCAGCTGACACCAGCTCTGAGTCGTTCTCTCCTGGGCACTTCCGGCACCGCTGGGCAGCACGCCGAGCATGCGTGGGAGTACGAAGGGGACCTCATCACGCTCGCCCTCGGCGCACCAGTAATAGGAGAGCCCCAGGAGAGTGACTTCCAGGTGATGCTACAAAATTCATGGCACGAGGGCGCCTGCGAGGAAGGCGCGGTGATGGTCCAGCCAGACTACGTCACCCTGCGTCCTGCAGATGAGGCGAACGAGAGGCGCACCATTTTCCTCATGGGCGACTTCAAAAATTCATCCCGAGCCCCAATTGCGGTTTCGTTCCGGTCGTTGAAGCTGGACGTCGATGGCACTGTGCTGAGCCTGGACAACAGGTGCGGATCGACCCTCGCCCCGCGGAGCACCAGCCTTCACGCGAAACTCACCATCGGCACCACAGGTCGGCCGTCTTTCAGATCGGATGTAGAAGCGAATCAATACATTCATGATTTGTAATTCACCCGCATGCATGTAGAGCTCGAGCTAGCTCTGTGCGCAGACACTTGTGACCACAGCCATCGTGTACTACAGCATGCACTGTCAAAGAGGTAGAAGGTACGCTGGATGCCGCTGGTGTGCCGTTCAACTCCATCAGCAGTTGTGCGCCAAAATGCATACGTCAACAGAAACACGCGATGGGGCCGCCCGGTGACATACAATGCATGCCTTGAATGCACAAGTTGGAGATCAGTCCAAGCTCCATCGTACATGGATGGCCGTGACGCATTGTCAGCATGTATGCAGCGTGTACTATGCAGCCGAATGTATCACATACTACTGCGGCCCCAACTTCAGCGGCGGTGATGACTGGCAGATGATCTCCTTGCGCCTGCTAGATGCCGTCCCCCACAACCTCTCTGCCCCCCTGAACACCGCGGCCGCCGACCCCAACGGCTGCGCCGCGCTGCACCCCTCAGCCACGCATGCCGTGCGTCTCACCTTCACATCCGGCGTCTGGGAGAGCGCCCCCGACGGCAGCCTCGTGCCTTACGGCACTTACGACACCCCCCAACGCGCCTCGGCCACCTTCCTCCTCACCACCTCCGAATCAACCAATCCTGACTGCAGTTGGACACGGGAGGACGGGCCTGCTGACGCAGACGGTAGATGCACGCTGCCGCCTGCTGATTCACCTTCCGCAGCACACAGCACAAGAGCACAGCACGTAGCACGCACCGGGGACGTCGCAGTGCGCAGCACAGTGCTGCAGCAGGCAGCATTGAGGTCAGATGAAAGTGGCCGTGAAGGTGCGGGCCCGCCATCTTCTCCGGTGCCTCTGTAATGTTGGACCTGTAATTTCGTACGTAGTTTCGTAAGACGCAGGTGAAGGTGCGAGCGTGCACGGGCACCCATTGCACCATATGCATCGGCCGCACAGACACCGAGTGGCATCGCACGGCTCAAGCCATACACCGGGTCGGGTGAACAGTCTGCAGGCGGTTGTGTGTCCAGTTTCATTGTTGCTTCATGCTAGGGGGGCCTGGAACGACTCGGGCCCAGACACGCAGGCCCTTGCGAAATGATGCCTACGCCGTCCTGCACGGCTTCCCCACGAGCTCCACACTTTGTGCTGTCAAAAGTCAAAAGTCAAAAGCCACTCGTGATCAAGCGATCTGCAGCAGTCGTCAAGAAACCGCCAGACGTCTGGTACCTTGTAGGGAGGTGCTGCAATCAAGACCTGTGCATTGTCAAATGGCAAACGGTTGCATGCTGGGGCCGCTCGCACGCTCTGCATTTCCACCGCAGCCACCGCTCCGGTGCAGCACCAGCCCCGGCCGCCGTGCACTGCCAAGCCTGGCGCTGCGGCGCTGCAGCTGATGTAGCACCACAGCCACAAGAGCTGACACAGGGGTCGTCCGATACTTAAATGGCGTAGATCGCTGCATTTGTAGCAGCTTGGTGTGGCATCTGTGCGCCGCACGCCATTTCTGCTGTGCATGCTGTGCGTGCTGCGTTTGCAGTGTGCGATGCATGATCCCTGCTCCATCACACTGTACACATCGATGTTTACATCCATGTCTATATTGACATCTATTACTCTACGACATGGTCTATAGTATCGATCATCGGCACGCTTAGCACCGCCGTCACAGACACCCGCTGCACACCAGCAGCCCTTGATCTGTCACAGAGTCACACAGAGTATTAAACACAGCTACAGGCGGCTGCCTATGCCCCGAAGCCCGTCATGCATGCCAGCCCTGCATGGACACTCTGCAGAGCTCTGCGACACACGTGCTCCCTCGCACGCATGCAGGCACCGCCGGCTTGCCCCGCCGGGCCACGGCAGTGGTGCGGCGTAGGACGTCCCCGCACCCTCCCACGCGGTCCGCGGCTGCCGGGTCAGCCCCGCACATCGTCGGCGTTGAGTATGACTACGACTATTATGCACCCGAGCCCGGCGCCGAGACGGGATGCTGGCGGGTAGAGTGGCCGGATGTGGCGTCGCAGGCGCGGGTGCTCGGGGTGGCGGACGCGGACGGGGACAATATCATCGACGTCTGCCTGGAAGGCCCTGTGGACGCGACCACGCTGTGGATGCTGAGCAGAGGCTCCGGCATCCTGGACGCGAACGGCATGCCGTGCCCTGGCGTCTCAGAGCCCGAGCTACCTGTGGTGCGCCTCCCAGGCCACCTCTGCCACGCTGCAGTGCGCTGCTGTGCTGGGACACTCTGCCAGTGAGTGACTTATCCCACGCGACCCAATGCTGCAGACGAACGTCTTGCAATAGCACACGGCAACAGCCACGGCCATACAGCGGGGGCGTTTCCAAGCAGTGCCTGGCTGACAGCAAACACATGCATGCTCTCCACGTGGGCCCGCGCATACGCCGTGTCTATGCGTGCGGACACATACGACTGTGCGCGACCTGCCAGTCTCGACATGCTGTGCGCGTGCTGGCGCTTTCTGCTGTGCGCCTGCTGGCCGTCCGCCGCCGCATGAGCATGCGGCCGCTCGCAGTCGGTGCCGGCCGTCTGTTGACCCAGCAACAACTTGAAACGTCAACATGCTTTGGTCGAGTCTGGTCTGCGCAGGCTAGTGCACAGGTAAAGCACCCCGGCGCGCGAACACTGTAAATCATATCCCCCTCTACTAATCACTGCTCTGTCTGCGTAGAGGATTTTGATGACTCCGGCATGGGAGCTCGGAAACTACTGCATTACGTACTACGACGAGCCGGACATCCCATGGCAAGAGGAGTACAACCACACATTCCCCGCCCCTCCGGCGCCCCCGCCGCGGCCCCGCCCCGCCAGCGCCGCAGCAGTGCACCTCACGCGCGCCCTGCTGGCCGTGGCCGCCGCGGCCGCCGTCGGCCTTGCCGTGCTGGCCGTGCTGCAGGCGACGCTCAGCGTGCGCGCCAGGCTGCGGGTGCCGTTTGTGCGCTGGTGACGCAGCAGGCAGCACGGAGCATGCGGGAGACCCCGTGTAGCATAGCGCGCGGAATCTGATTAGCCACAGGCAGTGGGGTATGAAGCGGCACACACCTGATGCGTGATGACCCAAACGCTGTTCTGAGTTTGATTCGATTCGCTGGCCCGAATGCTTGTATGAGGCAGGCAAGCTGGGCTGCAAAATTCACACTTTGCAGCAAGAAGTGAGTTGCCTGAGAGGCTCGGTCACTTGAAATTCTTGCTTTCGGTTCTTCACTATGTTGACTTATATACAGCATGTCCAACTGCCTAACAGTCTCAGGGTCGCCGGGAGTGTGTCATGCGCTCACTGGCCAGTGTGCTGGGGAGGCACTGCCACAGGGTACCGCGCCAGTGACTCACCGGCGGGTGTTAGGACCTGAGCGAGCTTGTAGCCGTGCCCACATAATGGTGTACCCATGGGCCGTGTGCGCAGCGCTGCGGGGGGCTCGCGCATCACGGCGGACGAGTCGGCCTGTGTGCTGTGCTTTCCGCGTTACCATGACCGACTCTGCGGCTGCGGCCAGCTGCAGGAGTTTTGCGAAACGTCCCGCAAAACCGCGGCCGTCCGCTGCCAGTCAGCGTCAGGTGGCTGCGGCAGTCGGCGAAGGAATCGTCTGCGTGCCGAACACATAATTGAGGTCTATAATATGGCACTTGTCTAGTTATAGGGGACTTAGCAATGGGCGACTGCCGCAGCAGCATAGGGTGCATGCGGATCACAGGCAGGTGGCTCGGCGTGCAGAGAGGCCAGCTATCGTGGCTTTGCCGGATGCGCAAAGAGAGAAATACAGCAGTAGGAGGCATACAGGAGCAGTCAGGGGGGGGCGCTCGTGCGGCGGCCGGCCGCATGAAAATATAAAGGGGGAACAGGTGACAGGTGGGGATGGAAGTGAGGTTGCCTTGAAGAGGTGTTTTTGTGGTTTGCTGGCCTGCGGGGCCAGAGACGCGGCGGAGCCGTCTCGTGTGCTGGCGGCCGGGTTGCGCGACCGCAGCAGAAGGTATGTCCAGTGAGCAGGGCTCACTGTCAAACTGACTGCTGAAGTTAATCAATACTGATGAATGTTCAGACAGCTCCGCTGCATGCACCACAGCATCGTCGAGCCCCATGCATTCGAATGCCGCTCCCAGGTGCCTTGACTGCAGGGTCCCCTGCAATTGCGAGCAGGCATGCACGGGACACATGCATACAGAATGCCGTCTTCAGCACAACTGCTGCAGTTGCACTCGTACAACTGTGTTCCGTTCCGTGCGCTCAGCTTTGCTGCGGGCCTGCTGCAATTATGCCGGGCTCCCTGCCTGCCTGCTGTGCTCCCTGCTGTGCGCCCTGCTGTGCTCCCTTGATGCACGCAGACCACAAACATGGCTGTGGCCACGTATAGAATGTCACATGTGGTAGCACTGTGAGGCGGTGCTTGCTGTACGCTTGCCTGACCTTGAGGCGTGTACACGCGCGTAGCCAACACCTGTCCCTGCATGCATGCATGTGCTCACCGGAGCCCTCCTGCTGCGAGTCCGCTGTCAAAGTACAGGCTGAGCCTGTAGCTGCTGGCGCAACGCTCTGCTGCACTCGCGTGCACGAGCAGGCTGTGCGTGTGGTGGGGTTTGGTTTTGAGGTGTCGTCTCCTACTCTGTCGGTACCGGTGGTCGGGAGAAAAAAGGTGCATCCGCCAGACCCGCCCGTACCAAGGAAACACAACAAACAAATGCAAAGGAGAGGAAATAAACTAAGCCTATCTCCTGCCTCATTTTAGATTTGAAGGGTCTTTGGTAGACTCTGTGTGGCAAACACACAGCACATCGCTGCAGCGTGTTACACGGAGATCGACGCAGGAGCCCAACAGAGAGGGCAGCAACAAGCAAGCAAGCAAGCAGCCGGACTTGAACAGGCGGCCGTGTGGCAAGCAGCAACAGGCAAATATCCGGCAACTCCACCGCACTGCCACAACCGCGCACCAATGCACACCCACCGCTGACGCCACGGACTCCACCTAGCCACACCGCGCACCACCACCCGCCGACACACTGTCACGCCCAGCCAATCCAAACCCCGCACACGGACCGCGGCAGCGCCACTACCGCACACAACCACACCCGAGGGCACGCACGCCAGGCCAGGAATTCCCCATACGATCCCGGGGGCAAGCGCCCCCGCGGCGCAGGGAGCACATCGCTGCAGTGCATCGAGCCCGCCCGAGCCGCAGGATCTTCGGCGGTGCCCACTGCCGCCATGCATCTTGAGATGAGTTGGATGGGTTCCCTTTGGGCCATCGCCATTCGGGACCATTGCCATTCTCAGGTGTAGCAAAAAAAAAAAAAAAAAACCAATCGGGTATCACGCCAAACCCAAACGGGCATCGGCCACAGCGCCCCTGCGGACAGGGGCGGAAGAACGGTCAACACACGCAACCTCAAGCAACGCGCACAAATCAGACGACCACACGCGCAGCCGGGCCCAACGCGGGAGCCACACAGGCGGCACAGCAACGGGCTCAGACGAGCACAAGGCAGAAATCCGGGAAGCCGTGCCAGCCAGGAAAGCGGCCACAAGGCGACAGCAGAGGCCACGAGCGGGCTGGGAGACACACGAGGGCAGGGCAGCCGCTGGGTCAAGGAGGAAAGGAACAGTGCACGCAGTCAAAACACCATCACACTCGGGCGCAGCCGGAAAAGCACGATCGACGACGGCACGCGCAGCCACGTCACCAGCCACAGCGCGCAAGAGGTCAGACCGGAGACAGGACGCGCCACGACAAACCTCGGGGGGGTGAACGCAAGGGCACGACAGAAGGAGATGTTCGATGTGGCGCCACCTGTGCTCACGCGGATCAGCAACACACAAGCCAGCATGCGCTTCATACACCTCGCACTCACAGAGGAGACACGCATGGGGGGAGCGCGCATCGCCATACTGCACAGCGTAATCGCCAGGAAGGTGGGAAGAACGTAGTGACAGAATGGGGTAGACAACGCAGGACGGGGACCGCGTGTACGGCGCAACACCAGAGTCCGGGAGGCAAAGCCCCCGAGCGAGCGGATTTCGCAGGACAGGGGGCGGGCGAGGACGTTTCCTCAGGCGGCCAGCGAGGGGCCCGAGCGCCACGGCAGAGACGGGAGCGCCAACACAGCGCTGTTGCCGTGCCCAAGCGGTGATGCCAGCCCGGACGTCGGAGTTGCGAAGTGTGGTGGGTCCACCCCCGTCAGCAGCGGTGCCAGCAGCGGCCTCCACACGTGCACTGACGTCCCGCACTGACGTCAAGCGGACCGGCATGTGGGCGACCGCGAGGTCGTACGCGGCAGCCGCACGGCGGAGCCATGCATCGCGCAACAGATGCGGCAACAGATGCGGCGGGCGCACCTCTCTGCCCACTCCGCTGCTGTGTCTGCATGCTTTTACGCAACTGCCACGAGCGTCCCCGATTGCTTTTGCCCTCGATGTCGGACTGCTGCATAGTGCTACTAGTAGCTCCGTGTAACCAGCCTCTAGCGTAAATAAATACTAGTAGTAGGGATAAAAAAAAGAATCGCGTATCATGCCAAACCCAAACGGGCATCGGCCACAGCACCCCTGCGGACAGGGGCGGAGGACGTCAACAACCCCAGCTCAGCAGCCCAGCCCAGCAGCTCTGCAGCACTTCCGGCTCGGTGCACCGTCACTGGTGCCACGCACGCCTGACACTGCGTCACCCGGGCCCCCGCGGGGCCCCGTGCGAGGCGTGCGAGCGCGATAAATGTCGCGACATGTCGCTGGTGCGGGGGTCTGAGTTCGCAGTATGGGTCGGGTCGAGCACGCGATGCGCAAACTTATGGCTGCACGCACGGCCGGTAAAACATCCACAGGCCTTCGCGATCGCGAGCACGGCCGGTTCGGCCGTCTTCACCGTCCCACCATTCTGCTAATGCTTTGTGACTAATGTTTGGCTGCACTTGAACAGGTCGTGGCGATGCGGGCAACTTGATGTGAACGGTGGCCTTACGCACTGCGGCTGCTTCTTCAACCACACCCGATCCAGGCGCACGAGCCGAACGTTCCATCGCGCAAATTCATACTACTTCCACTTCAACACGCTTCTAAAGCTTGTGTACGGCCCCCGCTTCAGCCAGGATAGCAAGCTAGAAGCATGAAGCACACGTGTTGGCCGGATGCTGGCCTTGTTTGTACCTACGGCAGCTCGTGCGGGCCATGCCGTGATGGCTGCTTCAGTCGACAGAATCACGTCCCAATCTCCGAAGGTGGGCCTGCCATCATCTCGGCTCAGCTGACGCCAGCTCTGAGTCGTTCTCTCCTGGGCACTTCCGGCACCGCTGCGCAGCACGCCGAGCACGCGTGGGAGTCCGAAGGGGACCTCATCACGCTCGCCCTCGGCGCACCAGTAATAGGAGAGCCCCAGGAGAGTGACTTCCAGGTGATGCTAGAAGATTCATGGCACGAGGGCGCCTGCGAGGAGGGCGCGGTGATGGTCCAGCCAGACTACGTCACGCTGCGTCCTGCAGATGAGACGAACGAGAGGCGCACCATTTTCCTCATGGGTGACTTCCAAAACTTTTTCCGAGCCCCGATTGCAGTTTCGTTCCGGTCGTTGAAGCTGGACGTCGATGGCACTGTGATGAGCCTGGACAACAGGTGCGGATCGACCCTCGCCCCGAGGACCAGCCTTCACGCGAAACTCACCATCGGCACCACAGGTCGGCCGTCTTTCAGATCGGATGTAGAAGCGAATCAGTACATTCATGATTTGTAATTTACCCGCATGCATGTAGAGCTCGAGCTAGCTCTGTGCGCACATGTGCACAGACACCTGTGGCCACAGCCATCGTGTACTGCAGCATGCACTGTCAAAGAGGTAGAAGGTACACTGGATGCCGCTGGTGTGCCGTTGAACTCCATCAGCAGTTGTGCGCCAAAATTCACGTCAACAGAAACACGTGAGGGGACCACCCGGAGACATACAATGCATGCCTTGAAGGCACAAGTTGGAGATCAGTCCAGCTCCATCGTAAATGGATGGCCGTGACGCATGGTCAGCATGAATGCAGCGTGTACTATGAAGCCGAGTGTATCTCTTACTACTGCGGCCCCAACTTCAGCGGCCGTTATCAGATGATCTCCTTGCGCCTGCTAGATGCCGTCCCCCACAACCTGTCGGCCCCCCTCAACACCGCGGCTGCTGACCCCAACGGCTGCGCCGCGCTGCACCCCTCAGCCACGCATGCCGTGCGTCTCACCTTCACGTCCGGCGTCTGGGAGCGCGCCCCCGACGGCAGCCTCGTGCCTTACGGCACCTACGACACCCCGGAGCGCGCCTCAGCCACCTTCCTCCTCACCACCTCCGAATCAACCTATCCTGACTGCACATGGACATGGGAGGACGGGCCTGCTGACTCAGACGGCAGATGCACGCTGCCGCCTGCTGATTCACCTTCCGCAGCACACAGCATAAGAGCACAGCACGCAGCACGCACTGGCGACGTCGCAGTGCGCAGCACAGTGCTGCAGCAGGCAGCATTGAGGTCAGATGAAAGTGGCCGTGAAGGTGCGGGCCGGATATCTTTCTTCGGTGTCTCTTTAATGTTGGACCTGTATATTCGTACGTAATTTCGTAAGACGCAGGTGAAGGTGCGAGTGTGCACGGGCACCCATTGCACCATATGCTAAATCAGCCGCTAAATCAGCAGACCGCCAAGAATCCGCCAGACGTTGTAGGGAGGTGCAGCCACCGCTCTGGAGCACCGCCAGCCCGGGCCGTCGTGCACTGCCACGCCAGGTTCGGCGTCGCTGCAGCTGATGTTCTACTATTAGTAGCACCACAGCCACAAGCGCTGACACAGGAATCGCCCGATAGCCAAATAGTGTAGATCGCTGCATTTGTGGCAGCTGCTTTGTGTGCCATCTGTGCGCTGCACGACATTCCTGCTGTGCGTGCTGCGTGTGCTCCATGTGCTGCGCTTCCACTGTGCGATGCATGATCCCTGTTCCATCACACTGTAGACATTGATGTCTATATCCATGTCTATATCGATATCTATTCGTCTAAGATGTTGTCTATAGATGTCGATCATCAGCACGCTCAGCACCGCCGCCACAGACACCCGCTGCACACCAGCAGCCCTTGATCTGTCACAGAGTAACGCAGAGTACTAGACACAGCGGCAGGCGGCTGCCCATGCCCCGTCATGCATGCTAGCCCTGCATGGACACTCTGCCAAGCTCTGCGACACACGTGCTCCCTCGCACGCATGCAGGTACCGCCGGCTTGCCCCGCCGGGCCACAGCGGTGGTGCGGCGCACGACCTCCCCGCACCCTCCCACGCAGTCCGCGGCTGCCGGGTCAGCCCCGCACATCGGCGGTGTTGAGTACGACTACGACTATTATGCACCCGAGCCCGGCGCTGAGACGGGATGCTGGCGGGTAGAGTGGCCAGACGTGGCGTCGCAGGCGCGGGTGCTCGGGGTGGCGGACGCGGACGGGGACAATATCATCGACGTCTGCCTGGATGGGCCTGCGGACGCGACCACGCTGTGGATGCTGTGCAGTGGCTCCGGCATGCTGGACGCGAACGGCATGCCGTGCCCTGGCGATTTTGAAACGCCCGAGCTGCCAGTGGTCCCCCCCAACCACCCCCACACCAAAAAAAAAAAAAAAACACCCACACACCAAACCCCAACACCCACAACACCACCGCGCCTCCCAGGCCACCTCTGCCACGCTGCAGTGCGCTGCTGTGTGCTGTGACACTCTGCCAGTAAGTGACTTATCCCACGCGAGCCAATGCTGCAGACGAACGTCCTGCAATAGCACACGGCAACAGCCACGGCCATACAGCGGGGGCGTTTCCCAGCAGTGGCTGGCTGACAGTAAACACATGCATGCGCCCCATGTGGGCCCGTGCATGCGCCGTGTCTGTGCGTGCGGAT
>JALKAD010000190.1:630299-641571 GCA_024500015.1 Ulva compressa | reverse complement strand
ACCACTTTGCGTAGTATGCCATAGTAGCACTCCTGCAACGTTTCCCACATGCTGATGCTAGTGCCGTTACCAGTGATCTCAGCCGTTTCAAGTGATCCTAGCCGTTACCAGTCATCCTAGCCATTCCAGGAGCACTGCCGTGCTGCATGCAGCACGTACGTAGACAGCCACTGCACAGAGGCGGCCTTGCAGGGCAGACGGGGCTCCATCTTGCCGCGCTCATCCCGCGTGCACTCTGCGCCTGGCACAGCTCCAGACCAGCATGCCACACCGTGACGTGTTGCACAAGACACTCGTGTGGCACATGGCACTGACCTCCCAAACACTGCAGAGGCACCACCAACGCACCGCAGGCCGTGTCAGTGAGATGTCGAGTGTCACAGCCATCAAGTGTGGGATTGAAACAAGACCATCGAATGCTCAGCACACGTATGTACATACGTACGGATGAACCAGCCCATATACTCCAATTGTAGACACTGATCCATACCTGTGCTGTACCAGCGGGCGCCTGTCCATGCCGGCTGTCCTCCACGCAGCCACACACTTGACGACGTTATGCCATGCACCTGATCATCACAGTGCTGCTGACAAGGCCACCCTCAGTATTCCCACCTTACCAGTTGGCCCAACCAGGTGGTCCAGTTTGGCGTAGACGATGTGGTGGTGACGTCGCTCAGCAGTGAGTCAGCACCTCACCCCAGCTGGGGCAGGTGCAGGCCCGCCAGGGCAGCGATTCGATCTTGGAAGGCGTTGGCAGCACATGCCAGTGGCCATTTTGGTGCTGACAAGAGTGGACCGTGTGACAGGGTCAGGTGAGCTTTGCATTTCACAAAGGTACACAAATGAATCCAAGAAAGAATCCAAGAAACCTCCATGTTATCTAGTAAGTGATCATCGATGGGACCACCATGCGTTGTGTCATGCTGTGTGTGTCTGAGAGCTGCTTAGACGCTAGGAGATCGGTCCTGCCATCAGGTGGATGTGTGGCTAGAGGAGGTGTCGAAATTGTAGAGGGGATGCCAGCATGCACCGTTGTGGCAGAGAAGCGAATGGGATGCTGCTGAATGATGTGGATGTGTGAGTTTCCTCATACAGTTACATGCATTCGCAGTCGTGACAGCAGTGGCATGACGCATGCATGGCGCTGGAGCATGTGCACTGCACAGGCTGGCAACCAGCCCCATGGGCAAAGCTCGAAGGCCGCTGATTTATTAGACTAGCAGGACTCCTGGCTCAAGGCGCTCCTATACGCGGCCAGGAGGAGGAGCGCCCATCAGAGTGACGCATCAGAGTGACGCCAGACTTGCAGAGAAACAGGCTCAAAGATGCCAGGGGGCATTTCGATCGAGAACATGCAGCTGTCAGCTGAAGGCATACATCCTGAAGCCTACTGTCATTACCGTTGAAAAGTACGTGTGTAGAGTTGAGAACGCTGCAGCTGGGTGGATGAGTATCTGAGCGGCCTAGTTCATCACCAGCAGCAGTGCATGCCCTGCTCCGACGTTGGCCAACGCGTGCAACGGGCTTCGTGCCGTTCTGCATGCATACCAGGCGATACGTTACAGAGGGATACGTTACCAAGGAGAGGGCTCTAGAGCGAGCTGCGCCCATTTACTCTTGAGTACGCAACATGTTCTACCTCCCGCATCATTCCAATTTCCTTCGCTAGGATACGAGCAGCTGCGTCCCGACCAGAACTGACCGTGTATCGCAACTGGAATGCATCGTGCCTGGAGCTCCTTGCACCGCGGTGCACCGACGTGGCTGAAGTGTTTCGCGCGAATGCGAGAAAACAGCCGCGGACAGCGAGAACTGCATGTGCACGACTGGTGCACTAGTGAGTTCGCAATGGCACGCATGCAAATGCTGGAGACGCTAGACCGGTCGATCGATTAAAGACCCCTCACGGAGACGGCGCTCAGCGGGGACATGCTGACCATGGCCTTGGCTCAAAACCCTCGCACAAGGCATGTTTTTGTAATTTGACGAGAGCAATACACGCTAGTTTCGCAGGCTAACTGATAGATCGAAATCAAAGCCAGATGTACAGCACTTCACGCGTACGGCCTGCGATGTGCCTCGCGGGCGGGCTATTGCTTGTTATGGCAGCCAAGCCAGAATTAGGGCAGGCTGTTGATATATTCTTGCCACCAGTCGAGGATCCGGACTTTAGTGGACGTGCAACTTTCTCTCCTGACCCGGAGTACGTGACGGGGCACCTCGCTCAGGAAGCCGCGACGAACCCACTGTGCCCGGGCCAGAACGACGTCTTGGCGGTGACATTCACGGGACCAATAACCAGCAGCATCAACGCAGATAAATTTACCGTATGGGCAGTAGAGGTGCCATGGCCGGGCGGGCTGGAGGCCTTCGGTAACGATACCAGCCGATTCTTCTCGGCCGAGGATGTCAAGTGCGCTGCGATCCAGCCGGGAGGAGACGAGCGCAACGAGATGAGAACTGTGCTGCTGTTTGGCTCGTTTACTGGAGTCATCGAGCAAAGCAGCGCCGTAGGAAGGGGGCGTGCAGTCTACGGCCCTGCGCAACTCTCCATCGAATCACTGTCTATTGTGGTCAACGGCGAGGAACATAACTTTTCAGGTGACGTGCGTGTTGCGACGACGTATCTATCGTCGGAGGATGTTGTCGTCGGGCCAAGGTGTGAATCGCGGCGCCTTCCGGCGTTCACAGGATCATGCGTGCGACACTGCGGTGCACTGTAGTCGTGGTGTTGATGCGACAGCATGCTGCAGCATCATGGCCTGCGTTCACGTGCTCCTGAGAACACCGCACCGACGGCCGAGCAAGTCATATCGAGGATGTCTCGCTCCGACCGAAATTTCCTGTGCACGTCTGCCGTTCATTGCCGGGCACGCCATTATTCGGCCTCTGCAGTCCAACATACATTCTACGACAATACTTATTAGCCTACTGAGCATACAGTGGGACTTATGTAGCAGTGAGTCACTCCTATTCCTTAAGGCATACAACATATCGAATGTGACCGGGTCATGATTGATGGTCATGATTGATGGTCATGATTGATGTCCGGGTCATTGTCAATAACGACCCGGTCACACCTTGTGTACACAGTGATAGATCTAGGACCCAGCAGTGCCGAGGCAACAGACCAGGCAACACGCAAAAAGACAGACAGCCCATCGCAAGTACCAAGGCTACTCTCCGCACGAGAAAATGCCAGAACGAATTCGTTCAAGCTTGCGCTGTCATGAAAGCAAACACACCATGTGTTACACAGTGATAGATCTAGGACCCGGCAGCGCAACACACCATGTGCTGTCCCAATTTCCACACGTGACAGCTGACTTCAAAAGCAGCAGTGCACTGACGACTTTCTTTAGATGTACAAGGTACACTGGATGCTGCTGATTACAGAATTGTCACAGGCTACCATGACTTGTTTCGGCCAGTGCCAATGGCCTCAACAGACAGATCGTATGTAGCTCACCAGTCAACAGTGTCCGCAAGCGTAGGGCTGCTGATATTGTCCTCAAGGCGGTGCTTACCATCCACAATCGGGACAAGATTAGCCTGTGTGCACAGAGCACATCATGTGCCATGTTGACTCAGAGCTGCCGTCTCTGCAAGCCCCCACAAATAGCCAGCTAAAGCGGCTGTTTTGAGCATGCGCATGAGTGTGATGTCAATTCAATGGCAAGCTGAAGCATTTTGTGGTGTCCTGGACCTCCATTCTGGCATATTTCAGCACATTTGTGATTGTGAGCATCAAATCACGTCAGACCTGGTCCCCAGATGACCCGTGACAGCGTCCGCTCGTGTTCTGCAACCTGTGGAACCTGTCCCCAAGGTCCAAATCCCAATGTGCTGCCCCTGCCCAAGTGCGCTCACCCAGCACCATACACGAACCACTCTGCATCTATCATGCCCTGCAGAGCGTTCAACGCCGCCTCAGGCCCTTTAACCTGATCTTCAGGATAGCTGGGTACCTCAGCAAGCGCCTGCTTCACCATTCTTGTGGCGCAAAGCTGCTGTGTGTTCACAGTCGTATTTCAATAGCATCTACTGAGGCGGAATCGCGGTTCGATGCCTGTTGCATCGGCACGAATCGATAATCGGTCTGTTGACTTAGTCTGTGGACATGGTGGCGCGGATGTGTTGCCCAGTGATAGATCTAGGACCCAGCAGCGCCGGCGCGGTTGTGGCGTACATGGTGACGCGCGATGCACATGGAATGCATTGCGGCGTTGTGCCGGGAGTGGATGGAAACCAGTGGAGGGTACCCGGTACAGCTGCCTCAACCGGGTGCAGCTGCCTTTCCATCACAGCAAACCACGCCGATCCGTACTCAGCCGCAACACCGCTTTGAGTGTTAGGCCAGCACCGTGACCGACAGATGGACGAGAGGCGCTGTTTAAACAATATAGTACAAGCATGTATGTGTGGTGCAGCGCAGCGTTGCAGCTCTTTCCGGCGGAAGACTGGCAGTTTGCCCACGTCTCCCATGGCCCGTTCCTAGCAGACATAACCATCCACGACCTCGCGGCCCCCCTGAACACCGCGGCCGCCGACCCCAACGGCTGCGCCGTGCTGCACCCCTCAGCCACCTACGCCATCCGCCTGCTCTTTGCATCCGCCGTGCAAGAGCGAAACAGCAGCGGGGCGCTGGTCCCATTCGGCACCAACGCCACGGCCGCCGCAGCCGCATTCTCGCTACGCCTGGCACAAGGGTTGACCCCTGACGGAACCGCCATACAGACGGCTGTATCAAATGATACCCTGGTAGGGTTGGCGGATGTGGACGGGGACAACGTGATCGACCTGTGTGTGAAGGGCGCGGCAGAGATGCTTCCAAACGAAATGCCAATGCCCGAGGTGGATGTTGTGCTGATAGACTGCAACGCGACCAAGATCCTCTCCCCTGCAGGCATCGCCTGTGAGAGACCCATTGTGCGCCCCCACCTGCGATCATCGTAATGGCCGTCTTCCGCACAACCTCGAGTCTCTTTGGTTGCACTTTCTGTGCATGTGCCTGCTGCAATGATAGCCTGTTTGGAACGCGCTGTGCTGTGCCGTGCCGTGCCGTGCCTGCTTCAGTGTATGCCATCCTCATTCGGCGCATGCATGTGCATGCATGTGCCCCATGGTTGTGCTCGGCGTGACCCAAACACTGCGCAGCGGCTGCCGAAGGTGCATGCTGGGCCTGTGCTGGGTGCTGCAGGCTCGCGGTATCGCCGTCCCACACACATTCATTGAAAAGAGATGAGGGTATCGATCGCGAGTGCGGACGGGGGACGCAGCATGCCGTGTTCTGTCTGCGCGCACCACATGCATCATGCGGCATGCAGTGACCACACGGCTCTTGAGCCCCCACCTCTTGAGTCAAGAGTCTTGACATCACATGTCCATATACACACGCGATCCGGTGCATACGCTGACACGGCATGCGTGCGGGCGCAGGAGGCTCACCTAAGCATGGAGCTGTACAACGACCTGATGTATGGTGACTACAGCTATCAAGGGGATCCGGACCCTGACCCTACAGGGGACGACGGCCCTTCGTCTGGCGCGCAAGGGGCCTCAGGCTCCCTGGCCGCGGCGCTGCTGATCGCATGCCTTTCAGCCCTGGCGCTTGCAGTGGCTGGTTAGACGCCGCAAGGCTGGTGGCCCAAGGCACAGGCACTCAAAGATTCAAGCACCCTGTGCGCAGTTTGAGCACACAGTATGCACGTGCGGTGAAAGCTTTGGTCTTGATGCCAAGCATGCTTTTCTGCCGCCTGTTCGAATTCGTTACGTGCGGAGACAAGGAATTCAAAGAGACGACGGCTCGCCGATGGCTGCCGAGGGAGTGTCAGCACTGGGAACTCAGCAATGGCTGGGGCTGCAGTTGCAGTGTGCATCTGAAATATGATACATGCGCATTGTTAGGAAGCTAGTTCAGCTTGACTTGGTCCAATGTGATTTCTCACGTCCTCTGCATCTTCATAGATGCGGGTGAAGGGCGCAGACTGTGCATGGTCTGACAGCAATGATGCAGATGTTGTGACTGGCCGGCTTGGCTTCAAGCATGACAAATCATGAAGGGGATTGCAGCCCCATGCAACTAATATGGAAGTGATGTCTGTTTATAAGGCCTCTTGTGCATGTCTTTAGATGCATGCACAGGCACAGAACTGTAATGGTAATGCTGCTGAATCCTTGTGTATCTGCCCCCTTGTCACTGCAATTGTCATCAAGAACAAATTACCTGTAACTGCCACCGTGAAACTGTAAATTTCACTCTGACTTGTCATGACTGTTGGTTGTGCACCCGTTTAGGCACGCACGCATGCATCGTGGTGCACAACAGAGTTGGCTGAAACCCGACTTCAGCAGAATTCGTATTGGATACGTGACTTCCAGAAAATTGTCTGCAGACGGTGAAGTTGATGGCATGGCCTCCTGCAGCTTGGGACCGTGCCTTCGGATAGCACCCCGGGGTCCTATCCGAAGGCTCGTTGCAATTGACCACCAGTGCCGCGGTGGTAGGCCTAGCCATGGGTGTTCCAGGGGGCAACAGCGCAGGCAGCACATGGCAGTGGCCATGAGCGAAATTGCCAAAAAAAAAAGAAACAAACAAAACCAATCACAGAGGTGATGCCAGCAGGCAGTGCTCCGCCGGAGGCGTGAAAGGGATGCTGCTGAATGATATGGGGTGCATGCGATCGAGTGTACTCATGCAGTGACATGCATGCGGAGCTGCGACGAGACAACCGCGACACACGGTGCATGTGCACTGCACAGGCTGGCAACCGGCCCCATGGGCCAAGCTCGGGAGCCGCTGATATTCTATGCGGGCAGGCCACCCAGCTCAAGGCGCTCCTACAGGCGGCTAGGAGGCGGAGCGGGCATCAGAGTGACGCCAGACGGTTCTAGAAATGCCAGAATGTTCTAGAGAAAGAGGCTCCAAGCAGCCAGGGGGCAGTTGGATACCATGCGGCTGTCAGCTGCAGGCACACATCCGGATGCCTATTGTCAATACCATTGAAGATACTTGTGCAGAGTTGAACGCTGGGTGCACTAGTACCTGAGCGGCCGAGTTCATCACCACCAGCAGTGCATTGCCCAGTCCCGATGTTACCAAAGAGCGGGCTCTAGAGCGAACTGCGCCCATTTACTCTTACGCAACAGGTTCTACCTCCCGCATGATTCAGATTTTGTCTGCTGGGATTCGAGAAGCTGCGTCCCGACCGGAACTGACCGTACACCGCGGCTGGAATGCAATCGTGCATCGACATCGTTGCACCGACGTGGCTGAATTGGCCAATTCGAGAAAACAGCTGCGGACAGCCAGAACTACATGTGCATGACTGGTGCAATAGTGAGTGCGCAATGACACGCATGCAACTGGTCGAGACATTAGACAGGTCAAAGGCCTTTCGAGGAGACACGCGCTCGCCGAGGACATGCTTGCCATGGCGACAGATTGAAAACCGCGCACAAAACATTTTCTTGTAATCCGTCCAGAGCGATAATTATTTTGGCAAGCTAACTATACATCCGATTCAAAGAGCCAGATGTACTGCACTTCACGCGTACGGCCTGCGATGTGCCTCGCAGGCGGGCTATTGCTCGTTATGGCAGCTAAGCCAGCATTAGGGCAGGATGTTGATATATTCTTGCCGCCAGTCGAGGATTCCGACTTTAGTGGACGTACAACTTTCTCTCCTGACCCGGAGTACGTGACGGGGCACCTGGCGCAGGAAGCCGCGACGAACCCACTGTGCCCGGGCCAGAACGACATCTTGTCGGTGACATTCACGGGACCAATAACCAGCAGCATCAGCGCAGATAACTTTACCGTATGGGCAGTCGAGGTGCCATGGCCGGGCGGGCTGGAGGCCTTCGGCAGCGAGGCCTTCCGACTCTACTCGGCTGAGGATGTCAAGTGCGCGATAATCCAGCCGGGAGGGGACGAGCGCAATGAGATGAGAACTGTACTCCTGTTCGGCTCGTTTACTGGAGTCATCGAGCAAAGCGCCTTCCGAGGAAGGGGGCGTGCAGTCTACGGCCCTGCAGACCTCTCCATCGAAACACTGTCTATTATGGTGAACGGTGAGGAACATTACTTTGCGGATGACGTAGATGATTTGGGATTAAGGTGTGAATCGCGGCGCCTGCCGGCTTTCTCGTGAGACAGTATAGTCGTGGTGTTGGTGCGACAGCAATACCTCAGACCAGCCCTATGCAGCATCATGGCTTGCCGTTCTCACATACTCCCTGGAACACCGCACCGATGATTCAGCAAGTCTTTCAGATGATGTCCGCTTCAACCGCCATGGCTTTTGAATCTCTGCCGCTCATTGCCGGGCATGCCTGTGTTCATCCTCTGCAGTCAAGCATCCATCCTATGACAGCCAGTACTATCCTGTACAATAGCTAGTATAGAATGGTACTCTAGCGGTGAGTCCCTACTATTCCTTTCGGCCTACCGGAGATCGATAATGACCCGGTCACACCATGTGCTGCCCCAATTTCGACACATGATAGCTGACTGAGCAGAGTATTGGTCCTTAGCATAGTATTGGTCCTCTTGGCAGCAGTGCACTGTCAACTTTCTCAGAGGTAGAAGGTACAGTGGATGCTGTTGGTTACAGAACTAACATTTACTACCGGTGACAACACCGTGACTAGTTTCGGCCGGTGCCCGATGGCCTCATCAGACGGATCGTCACGGTGTGTATCTCAGCAGTCAACAGTATTCACAAGTCAGGGCTCCTAATACATGGTCCCCGAGCTTCAGTCCTCAAGGATACAGCTGTATCAACCTGGTTTTTCCCATCATAGGTCGAGAACCACATGAGTTTGGATATCGAGACAGGCAGTGTCCCAATCCCCACACATGACAGCTGACTAAGCAGCCGTGCCTGCAAACGTCCGTTGGTGCATTGACATGTCGCTGGTGTTCTTACACGATGGGGAATTTTAAATCAAGCCTTTTCCCCTGCGACACGACACCAACCTCAGGAGCCGTGTTGCTTGGGTCGTTTGCTGTGCTGTGTGTGCACGATTGTTCCGGACGCCTTGTTCCTTCCCAGCGGACCACTCCGCTCCGTACTCAGCCGCAACACCGGTTTGAGCGCTATGTCAGCATCAAGTTGGGCGCCACCAACAGATTGACCTGAGCCGCCACTTTATTAAACAATACTGTACAAGCATGTATGTGTGTTGCAGTGCATCGCGGCGGCTCTTTCCGGCGGAAGCCTGGCAGTTTGCCCACGTCTCCCGTGGCCCGTTCCTTGCAGACATAACCATCCACGACCTCGCGGCCCCCCTCAACACAGCGGCCGCCGACCCCAACGGCTGCGCCGCGCTGCACCCCTCAGCCACATACACCGTCCGCCTGCTCTTTGCATCCGCCGTGCAAGAGCGGAACAGCAGCGGCGCGCTGGTCCCATTCGGCACCAACGCCACGGCCGCCGCAGCCGCATTCTCGCTACGCTTGGCACAAGGATTGACCCCTGACGGAACCGCCATACAGACGGCTGTATCAAATGATACGCTGGTCGGGTTGGCGGATGTGGACGGGGACAACGTGATCGACCTGTGCGTGAAGGGCGCGGCAGACATGCTTCCAGATGAAATGCCACTGCCCGAGGTGGATGTTGTGCTGATAGACTGCAACGCGACCAAGATCCTCTCCCCCGCAGGCATCGCCTGTGAGAGACCCATTGTGCGCCCCCCCTCCACGGTGCACCTGCGATGGCTGTTTTCCGCACAATCTGGAGTTCTCATTGGTGGCACTTGTACGAATGCCTGCTGCAGTGCTAGCCTGTTCCCCGCGCGCGCGCTGCGCTGCGCTGTGCTGTGATGTGCTGCTGTGCTGTGATGTGCTGCTGTGCTGTGCCGTGCTGTGCCTGCCTAGTTTACCGTAGTAAATCTAATTGCTCTTGAATGTCACGTCACGCTGAAACTAAAATTCTGAGCAATTCTAATCGCGTCACGCGATCAGCGGACAAAACGCGATCAGCGGACAAAACTGGCGAGGACGAGCTTGTGGGACGGCGTTTGCACGCTGTGTCGTGAGTCGTGAATTCGCCGGTTCGGTGAATCGACTTCGCCAGTGCGGTAAATAATAGGCTGAATATCAAGGAGTATGAGAGCAATGTAATCAGGCACATAGATGCATCGGCTAATACTTATACCTCTTCGGTCGATTCGTTCGCTGCGCTCGCGTGCTGTTTTCAAATTCACGAGCCCTAGTTTGTGAAATCGCGGTCGTCACGCATGCTGGTGTTCAAAATCACGAGCGGCAAACCATGTTTTGGTCATGTTACAAAGTCGATTTTCACGAGCAATTGGATATTCTATGGTGGTATACAACATCGCCCTCCTGCCATCGCAATGCACCGGGCTGCCGGGCTCTGATACTCGAGCTCGAGCTCAGTACGGCGTGCATGCATGTGCGCCATGGTTGTGCTCTCTCTGTGCGCACCACATGCATCACACCGTGCATCAGCACATGCATCATACCGTACGGCAAAATTGTACTGCTTACGACACACTGGTACTGCTTACAGCACATTTATACGGTCATGCGGCTGATTGTACTACTCAAACGGCGATTACGGTGATTACGGATACGGCGGTATGAGGATTTCTCGGTTTCATGCGGTCTCTGACCACCCTATTCATACGGCATGCAGTGACCACACGCCTCCTGAGTCCCCACCTCTTGAGTCAAGAGTCTTGACATCACATGTCCATATACACACGCGATCCGCTGCATGCGCTGACACGGCGTGCGTGCGGGCGCAGGAGGCTCACCTCAGCATGGAGCTGTACAACGACCTGATGTACGGCGACAAAGGGGATCCGGACCCTGCCCCTACAGGGGACTACGGCCCTGTGGCTCAGGCTGGCGCGCAATGGGCCTCAGGCTCCCTGACCGCGGCGCTGCTGCTCGTATGCCTCTCAACCCTGGCGCTTGCAGCGACTGGTTAGCGAAGCTCTATAGACTCCTCCAGGCTGGTTGCTCTAGGCACAGGCTGGCCGAGCTCAAAGATCCACGCACACTGTGCGCAGTTTGAGCGCAGAGTGCGGTGAAAGCTGTGGTCTTGAGGCCAAGCATGTTTCGCTGCCACCTGTTCGAATTCGCTACGTGTGGAGATGGAGATGGAGGTGTTTGCGCAGACGAGGAACTCAAAGAGACGATGGCTCGCCCATGGCTGCCGAGGGAGCGACCGCACTGGGAACTCAGCAATGGCTGGGTCTGCAGTTGCAGTGTGCATCTGAAATAAGAGACAGCGTT
>JALKAD010000190.1:582122-592490 GCA_024500015.1 Ulva compressa | reverse complement strand
CTACGTAGTACACACACAAATCATCTATCACTGTGTTCAACACATAAATCACGCATCACAGGCCTTACAACACATGTGCACTCTGTCACAAAAACAGATCGTGCAAAAACAGATTGTGCATCGCGCCAAGCCCAAACAGCCAACGTTACCGGCCGGCCGGCGCCACCGCACACTGTGGCACCTGCGCGCAGACAGGGGCTAGCAGTATACCCAAGAAATGGGTACATCGACATGATATCGATGATGGAATGGATCCCCCCCCTCCCCCACCCCCGCAATCGTTCGCAACTTCAAGTTTTCTGTGGCAGCATGTACAGCTTGAATTTTCACAGACCGACATGCAGGATTGGCAGATGTGGCAAATTTGGCAGTTCCACTGCAATTCACACCTGCCTCCAATTTGGTAGTAGCATCAAGCTTGATGATCAAGTAGTGGCTGCAATAGGTCACGTAACCTGCCCACCCACCCACGATGTACGCGTAAGCGTTGCCACTGCCTTGATTGTCACCTGTAGTCACACGTACGTACCTGCCAGGTGCACAGGCCTGCTGGCAGTGGCATTGCCTGCACATGTGCATTTACCACCGTGGTAGTCACTGACTGTGACCGTCAATGCCACCTCAGGCTGCCAACGGACCATCACATATCATCATGCTGTCAGTGGCTGTAGATGGCAAGCGTGTTGGCCGTCCATTGGGACTTCAGACAGTGGCACCACTAGTACTTCTGGTCTGTTGCAAGGTTAGTGTACAGCTTGTAGCCAGACTTCCGCATGCCGGTCTTCGTCACCACGCTTCACACTCTCTACCACGTTTCTCTCCACTTGCATGTGCATGACTCTGGCTTGATCTGGATGTGCTAAGCTGTGCACCTCGACAGAACTGAGCAGTTCTATCAGCATAAGTTCCTTCGTTCCACTAATGCATGCAGGTGTCATGAGCCTGTGCACAGGTTCGGCGCCAAGCATCTCTGGGCCCGTCATGCATCAAATTGAGGCCTTCTGCTTCCGCCTTTAGAAGACGCACGGAGCTGGTATTCCCCGAAAGTCAAACATACTCCTGGCTTTGATGCATGCAGGTGCATGCGGTACAAGGCACAGCAGCTGCACACAGCCGTTGCAGGAAAAGGATGAACGATGATTGCGTTTATGCATGAGCTAGAGTGCGGACGTGAAGCTTGCACATTGTGCGATTCGTCATAGGCACGTGCGTATGGTTCGGCGTCTCTGCGGCCGACCCGGCCATACGTATACGCGTACGCGTACCCCTCACATTTGCAGCCACATGCATAGCAGCATTCGCCGAGCGCTGAACACTTGCTCAAGTGGACTTGCGAGACGACTGCGCTGCGATTAGCGAGCTGGCAGCATGATCCTACGTAGCGTACGTATATATACGTATACGTCAACATGCTGCGTGGAGGATTCGCATCCCACACGCATTCGGCCATGGCCACGCAGTCGACGTCGGACGTCCGGATCCGGAGATTTCAAAGCGGCCGAAGCTTCGGTTATGCTTTCACGCGTATACGTGCGCCTTCTGCCGGCACAAAGCCCGCGCGCAGCGCATGCTATAGCTAGTAGTACTACTACCATGGAGTACTAGTAGTGCGGCACTACCATGGAGTAGTGAGGCACTGCCATGCAGTAGTGCAGCATGCGCATCGTGCACTCCGACACAGTCACAAGTTAAGGTTCCGGGGGGCGTTCACGTTACGTCACTGCGCGCAGTGTATATACGAGAGTCCTTATCATCTTCAGAACATTCGTCAAAGCTTGGGAAATCTTGCACTTGGTGTGAGAAGTTTGGGAAGAGCAAACTTGGGTCCCGAGCGACTGTTGGTTACCACAGACATGATCATCCAGCTGCAGGTCTACTAGGAAAGTATCCTGGCGCCGTGCACTATCCAAGGCTGCCGCGCCTGTATGTGCCAGTGATTTCGAAGCCGAACTGAGTCAGAAAGATTCTAGCCGCAGCTGCTAGACTCTTCGGAATTGGTTGATGGGCCCGGGCGCCGGTAGCGCTTTTGAAATTACACGATCATGATGTCGACAGTGGGTACCATGGTCACACTGGCCATGCCAGTGGGCACCAGTACTATCTCCAGAGATACTAGGAGCGAGCGGCTGGAGTTGACCGGCAATCGAGTTTGCATGGCGTCGCCCTTCGATGAGCGGCCATGGAATTCGAATGGTCATGGGCTCATGGCTCGAGCTGTTGTGTGAACTATACGGTGAGCACAGCATAGACTATACTGTATAGTTCAAGCAGCACCCCTTGAATCTTGTTTAAAAGGAACAAGATTGTTCACGTTCCAAGTTAACACGCACGGGTCTACGATATCGCTGTCCAGGGCACGCGTAGAGCTTGATCAGCTGCAAGCTGTCCTGTAGCTATAGTGCAGAAATTTCAGGACGTTAAATCCCGTATACCGTAGCCGTCGTGGCATGCAGCAGACCTGTCTGGCAGGCCAACGTGAGCGGCACAATTCAGATGGCCCTCCGTCATATGCATGACAGGTTCGACAGTTCAGAGGTAGAGACGCGTCAATACACAAGATTCTCACGTATGAAAGTTTGTGGCTGCAGAGCGCATGCATGATAACGCAAGCTTGAGAAGGGTTCCGCGGGCACTGCCCGCCCTGCAGGGTCCTGGTGTGCATGTGTTTTGCACGGAGATCGACGCAGAAGCCCTGCAACCAGGGCAACAAGCAGCCGAATCCCAGCAAGCGGCTGGCAGCAAGCAGCAGTACTAGTATACAAGGATCCATCAATTATTATGCACTGCAGTTGTAATAACCGCGCCAGGGCCAGCTGAGCACACAGCTGCAGGTGTCACGACATCCGGATCCATGCATGCCAATGCCACGCACGCGTATACGGCACCCAGCCACATCGTCCTGGTGTGCATGTGTCCCACCAGCTGTCCCACCAGCTGTCCCACCAGTTGACATCCACGGCCGCAATCAGCCTATCCAAACCTATGGACACCGTTCCATCTCGATTCGATCTCGAACACTGGCCAGTGTGTTACACTGTACATGTGATAGTTCATGAGCCTTCCACCTGGCGATGTCAGGTCGAAGGCTATTAATCCACCTCCCGACCGTCCTGGGGGGCGCATGGCGCCAGGCAGTATACAGAGCTGAATGCAGCTCGTGATCACTGGTCTGCCTGCACTGCTCCCCTGGGCGTGAGAGAGGCGGGCCCGGGCAGCCAGCAGGGGAGCCGTCTCTGCAAGGGGTGGCTCTGAATTGGCTCTTATAAGCATGCGGCCACTGTCTGGCATGGCCCAGCCGATGGCCAGGTAGCCCGTTGCTCCCCTGCAGCGTCCCTCACTCGTTGCACCGTGGGCTTGGTGTGGATATCCATCGATGGCCAGGAGTAGCAACTCAGGAGTAGCAAGTCAGAGTCGTAGCTCACTGAGCTAAGCTCACTGAGATAATCATCAGCTCAGGCTGAATCAGTAGAGGTGACACCATTGCCCCAGCAGCGGTGCAGCCACTCAGGCTGGGCTGGGGGGCTGTGGCTTGCAAATAGTGCCCGCAATCGGAGGCTGCAATAGTGCCGGCATACGTGTATTTGTCCCCCATTCAGCAGGCAGGGCTGCAAGGGGAGGCTCGGAGCCGGCTGCCTCAACGTATGTCAGGCGGAGGGTGTTGAACGCTTCCAGAGGCACGGCCAGGATGGTCGGCCCGTATTGAAGTGTTGCAGTGCAAGCGCCACGCTCCAGGCCAGGCTCCTAGAGGTAAGGCCTGGGTGCGAGTGAGTATTGATTGAGCAGACTGCATTGCGTGTGGAATGGGGTCAATTCATGAATTAATCGGCGGCGCCACAGCAACAGGAATGGACAGCAGTGCGTCACACAGCATCAATGCTGTGATATCACAGCACAGCATCAATGCTGTGATATCACAGCACAGCATAACAGCAGTGTGCAGTTGTGGGAGGTTTGCATCGCAAAGAGGTCGGCATCTGCTTTCACGTGAGGCATGCCTTCGAGGGAAAGCAAGGCTGAGACATGTTTGCCAAGCTTCAAGTTGTCAGAGGTACTTCAGGCTGCCACAGCACCCATCGATCTAGACTGCAGCAGGCTCAGAGCACCGTGCCACAAGGCTCGAAGATCACTGGCAAGGCGTTGTTCATCTGCAGGCAAGAAGATTTGGCTTGTCTCATGTCACCTGGCTGCACAGCAGCCCACTGACAGGCATCGGCTGCTGGCTGCTGTCAACATGTGCATCTGGCTTAGACGGATCACTAACAAGCACAACCAGAGTCCATGCCTGCTGTGTCTCATGAGCATAGTGATAGTGGTAGTTGCCATAGCCAGTGCGGCAGACAGTTGGCAGACAAGTGGGTGAGAAGTGGGGTTTGAGTAATCATGTGTTGGCTGAATGCAGCAAGACAATTGATGACTCCAGTTTCCGTGTGTCAGGCCTGTGTACAGACAATTACTAGGTCAAGCCTGTGTACGTGCTTAGGTCCTATTGCTACAGGATTCCGACTTCTTGGTGCCCACAACGACATCTGAGTTGATGTCTTGTTGTCGTTGCGCAAGCAAGAAGGTGGCAACCCACTCTCAGAAAGAGGAAGGAGTAAACCTGTGATGAAAACATCCAGAATATTATTCCTGAAGGTCATGTCGCACGCGAGGCTGTCCGGGAAGCTGGAGCAAGTCGCAAATTCGGACGATGTCGTCGTCGCAATGGCTCGCGCGGTCTGGTGCTGTGAGAGCTCTGAGCACTTCGCCCCACACGAGCTTCTCCAAGCACTCAATTGCCAACAAAATCGCGACCGTAAATCTTTCTACTGTTTGGGCACGCCTCATGCCAATGCGAGCAGCGTTGGCGACACCTGTTGACCGTGTTGGCGCCTGCAGCGAAGGGACGTCCACACCGAGTGGTTGCCAGTCTGTCGCGTGACCTAGCGCTCGCACTCAATCACAGCTGAGGAATGCGTCTTGCTACATACTGTGCGTTCGAGCTGCACACGGCACACAGTGCTTGCTCCAGCTGTGATGCATCCGCGATGAGGCGCGCCCTAGGCCGGCACCTCGAGGTGTGGCCAGCGGTGCCTTGAGTGAATCAATAATGTACATCAATCCTGCTCGCTCCCAGCTGACAAAAAAAGGCATGAGCAACTTCGCAAAGATGACGTCGGATGAAATTTCACTTGTGTTCATTCGGACCCGGCGCAATGCATGCGACACCTGACGACATGCACATGCATGCGAGCTGCTCACGTGCACAGACCAGATTTGAGCAAAGGCCACTGAATGATTCAAATAATGAACTTCACAATGTAGATAATTGTTTTGGGACACGATGGTAGCAATTTGAAGCACGACCGCCGGCAGAACATCCTGCTCTGGAAATAGCCGGCTGTTGAAACCGTCCCATGGCTGGCTGTTGAAACCGTCCCTGAGATGCAGCGCGTGCACCGCGAGGTTGTGAAGTCGTGAAGCTGATCATGGCTGCGCGCAGGCGAGTGGCGCTGCACATGGCGCTGCACTGTTTACTTCAGCTGCGGGCCACCGATCGCGAGGAAGCACGCACAGGCGGTCGGCCAGCCCTAGGCCTACCGTATAGCGCAAGCACCGTACCGCCAAACTCAGATCAATTGTGATGCTTGGCATAGCGTGATACTCGCAGCAGGCTAATGCAAGAGACATAATGCACGCGGATGTGTGAAGAGCGGGACTCCGTGCGTCGACTGTGGCCTGTCGCACTCATTGACCGTGCAAGATTTACGGCATTCCCGTCTTGTATCCTCAGCTACGTCGCATGCTACAATTCTTCTCCAGTGGTATTATTTTAAAATTTTCGTGTCAATACATATATATGAGACAAAGCACGCCTGCGGCAAAGCTCTCATCACAGAATCAGTAGCTGTACATGTCAGTCGCAGGCTCAACTGGTCATGGCTTCCACCACGAGAGGCAGTTCCTTGCAGATTCGCCTGCGCGGATTCGTATCCATCTTATCCGGACACATCTCACGCGATTTCACATCCAGACGCATGCAATCGCTCCTTCGCACTGGGAGCCGGAGGCCTGGGCTCATGTTTTGCAATCGATGGTCATGGAGCTTGGCAACTGTTGCAGCTGCGTCCCCCATTCCACAGTTGCCGTGGCCCTAACAATGGGTAGAAGTACTAGTGGGTAGAGACTTCCACGAGCCTAGATACGGCCTCCAGCTGCGTGGGCTGAGTTGGTGATGCATCCCTGCCAGTGGCCCAGCAATGGACAAGCGCCACATCATACATAAGATTTGCATTGCTCATTCGAATGAATTTGTTTTTAATTTGTTTGTGTTGTGAGGCGACACCGATCACTGTGCTGTGAGCCCACACCTGTTTCTCTGAGGCCACATGTATAGCCAGTCAAGCCATGGCAACATGTCGTGCACGGCCCTCCAGAGATCATGTTCCCTCCTGGATACTACTTGAATCATCACCACTCATTAGGACGTTAGCAGGATACCAAGGACAGTTTGGCACCTGCAATCTGGGTGCGTGTGCAGCACTGGATTCAGCACCGGGGGAAGCGGGCATGGAGGGAAGCCAGCACGCAGCACGTAGCACGTAACACGAGTGACGTCAGCCATGTGTGTGAGGTCATGCGTGTCGATGGAAGCAGATATGGAGGCACATCTAGTCAGCCAACTCAGCCAGGGGGGCGGGCGGGGCGCATCAACTTGAACACGCTCTCTTAGCCGGGGGCATATGCATGCGTGCGACTCGATCTATCTCAGTCTAACATCCCTGTGACTTCAGACTCGCTGCAAGTGCCGCCGGCGCCGGCATGCCCGTGGCCCGCACACTCACCACCACCACCAGAGCATGGTTCTGGCATGTGCTCGTGCGGAGAGTAGCCTTGGTGCTTGCGGTGGGCTGTCTGTCTGTTTGCGTGTTGCCTGGTCTGTTGCCTCGGCGCTGCTGGGTCCTAGATCTATCACTGTGTAACACACTCACCACCACCACCAGAGCATTGCGCGCATCGGGCCCCGTACTGCTGCTGACCCTGGATGAACTCGATAGCGCTGCGCGTGCTTCGCACCACTGGCATGCAAGACCGACTCACGCTTCCGCTCGCCGTGGGAGACCACTTGCTGCCCCGACGTCTGCGCGTGCTGGGCTGCTGCATGCTGGGCACGATCGTCTAGTTGACTAGACGCCGCAGCACACAGCATATGTTGGCCTGGAGTACAGGAGGCCCGACTAGACGCCGCAGCACACAGCATGTGCTGGCCAGGTCGTGCTCTAGCGTGGCACCGAGATCAACACACAGTGTTTGTCATCGCAATCGTTTTGTTGCATCAGATGCAATAGAGCAGCGGGCCGCGACATACTGTTCTGTTTAGTGCATAGAGAAACGCTGGCATTTGCTGCAGCTGGTCATCAATAGTTGCAGCTGATCAGTGATCCGTGCTGTGTGCTCAGGTAAGTCTGGCCTGAAAGCACTGGCCTGGAAACACTCCATGCGGAAATGAGAAAAAGGTACACATGACAGCACACCACGAGGTCTTTTTACGATATCATATGGCGTAAGCTTAAGCAAGCAAGCTCGTCCCGGCACGGCACGGCAGCAAGCATGAACAGCAAATCCGGATCCAGTTCCAGAATCTGGCATCCCTGCCAACACAAGCACACACTGTAACTGAATCTAAATTTACATTTACACATACACCTTCTTGCTCTGCCATCTTGTGGCATACCTCTGTAACGTTTCTCGAGATCTGCGCACGCATACCCATGCACGCCCACACAGATCCTGTTGCTCAATTGTGTAGTGGTCCGTCGGATGTGCTACTGGCCTGACTATAGTAGCTACCGCATAGCAGCAGCCTGTAACCCCACACACATCCTGTACATGTTTCCCATCCACCCTCGAGCTCGCCACGCGCCTGTGCCCTCCACCAGCTGCCACGCAGTATATCCACCCCGGGTCCTGCAGAGCCTCACCCACACGCACCGGCCCGTTCCCGCTGCCCCCTGTGTTACACTGTGATAGATCTAGGACCCGCAGCCCCCTGTGGTGCTCCTGGTACTGCTGATTCGTATTTATTCGATCGATGATCGCTACACCACGAATCTCATGCACATCGCAGTGTACCTGAGACTCACGGTATACCGATCAAATACCAGAACCATCACAAGTGTTTCATACTCTGGGTCGCCTGAGGCTGACCCCCGCCTATGGTTCCGGACCCCCGCCTATGGTTCCGGACGACACCCACGCCAGCCGCCGGCACATGCGCCTCACCTGCTGGCTGCCACATGTGGCACGCGGCGTCCCCCGCGCCCGGCACATGCGCCCGGCGGGCCTGGGCAGCAGCAGCAGCAGCAAGCACCCGCACAGCCCCGCACCCCGGACCGCCGGGGCCCCGTAGAGACGCTGGAACACAGCCACCGCCGCACCCCCCTCCGCGCCACAGCTAGGCCGCAGGTGCACGCTGCCGCCGAGCGCGTGCCTTGCTCCTGTGCGCTTGCCACACGGTTCGTTAGACCTGCAGCCGCTTGTAGTGTTACACGGAGGTCGATGAAGCAGCCACGGCACGCTGAACTGAATAGCAGGCGCTTGCAGTGTTCTTTGAACAAGCCCTGCAGACGTAGAGCTGCTACAGAGCTTGCATGTCTAGAGTCGGGATGCTGGATGAACATTTTGCGGTGAATACCTGTGATATTGTCGAATGGTCCAGGTCAGTTGCATCGTTGTCTCATGCAACTGCTTGCAGCTGCGCACCTGGGACCGTTCCTCCTGGGCGACCATGGTCATGCCGATCGCGGCGTTGATATACTGCGAGGGCTGCAGGTGCTGCTTGCGCGCAATTGCGTTGGTCAGTCCTTGTCAGTTTCTATTGCTGTGAATTCCCTGAGATTGTTACCCTTGATGAGCGCACACCACCAGCAGATCTGAATCGTCACTTGCAGGTGTAGGGAAGCGTGCGCATATATATTGCGGACAGCTATAGGCGCCGTGCTGCGCACGCGAGCATACATGCCTACTCCGTAACTCCTGAACAGTCGTTAGGCTCTGTCTCCTGTGACGTCGAGTGGCATCGTGATACAGCACACACGTGACAGACCGCGGGCTCCGACTGGCAAGGGGTGCCACTGGGATGTCGATTGCGTTCTATGAGCGGCACCCCGTGCCTGCCGGAGCAATCGAGCATCCTTGGAGACGGGACATTCAAGTAGGTGCAACAGCCATGACTACCACAGGAGGTCATCTTTGGAATGCTGCGGAGCGGCTTGCAGGTGTGATCGTCTCCACTGATGCCACTACATCCCCACGGTCCCCGCAGAAGAGATGACATCGATTGTTCTGCAGACTACATGGAAGCTGAGTCCCGCAGCCTCGGCCTCAATCGAGCCGGAATCGACATTCTGGAACTGGGCTCAGGTGTGGGTTGGCTGGGCATGTACTTGGCTGCCAATCTCCATCAAGCCAAAACCGTCACCTGCTCAGAGCAAGAATCGGGCGGTGCAATGGAATGGCTTAACGAGAACATCGACAGAAATGCACATCTCGACCTGTCAAAGCTCAGGTGTCGTGCGTGCGATTGGTCTTGGTTTGACAGCAACTGCCCAAGCGACACCTCCCAGGCTGGCAACACTTCACCACGCCGTTCCACGAGTCCCACTGGGTCACCTGCGGCACTTCCAGGTGTAAGCGATGCACCAGAGCTTCCTGCATCGGGTGCATCAGGTGCGATTGCATGGGCAGTCACAACATGCGAGGTCATGTTCACAGATGTGGGCCTATGGGTGGAAATTCAGCCACAGCACTCCGCATTTTCACATGCCTGGACTCGCTTGCTTACTTTGCCAATGAAACATAATGTGGAGTAGTTGTGAAATTTCCACTCACTACATCTGGTGCTGTCAGCCTCGCATACATGTGCAGCCAACATCAATGTACAAGCCTTAAGGAAGCAGCTACTAGTTGCATTCCGGTCATGTGTGCTGGTCTTGGGCCTCGAGAGGCCGGGCCTGCATCCAGTCCGAACGGTGGCTTTAAACTTCACGCCATCCAACAGTCAGTGTGTGACTGCAGGTCGTTTCAGCGAAGACCAGTGCATCAGGCCAGACACACGCACACAATGGGACTTTATAGTTGGCAGTGATCTTGTTTACAACGAAGCAGGATGTAGACTTCTGCCTAGAGTAATTGCACAGCTAGCCTCGCCTGACACGGTTGTGCTCTATGCCCACACAAAACGTCGATTTGAGATGCTTGACTGTGACTTCTTCAGCAACTTGCGTAGTGAGGGCCTAGCAGTAGAAGAAGTCAAGGAGCGGTGGGCTCCTGATCCCCCTCCATCACCGACTCCTTTTGAGAGTGTGTTTCCAGACATGAGAATAGCAG
>JALKAD010000190.1:542246-574442 GCA_024500015.1 Ulva compressa | reverse complement strand
GGCGCCTCTGCACCGTGGTGGCATTCCCTGCCGAGCAGACCGGCGACGGGTCAGAGGCATTGCCCTCGACACGCCACTGCGATGACGTCGCCGCGATCTGCACTCCGTTGCAGCGGTGAATCGGCTACTTTTTGCCTGACCTGCCTGGCTTGGGAAGCCGGATAGTTGCATGTGGCGATGGTCTGTCGCCGGATAAGGATCGCAACAAGTGCTGGTCGCCAAATGAGTCTGGCAGCATACCCCGATATTCACGAAGTCTCCAAGAGTCACGGAGTCTTCTGCAATAGTTTCGTTGAGATGACTGCTGTCTGCGGTGGACGCGACCGGTGCGCTAGGTCGGGCTTGGACGGCCGAATCCCAGATGGAGGTCGCCTTGGGCCGAGGCCTCCTCCTGAGCGCGGGCACGTGAACAACCAGCGAGACTAGCAAGAGTGCAAGGAATAGAGAGATGACCCAGTTCTTTCTGAACATGCGACGCCGGAGGACGCCTTGCACGCTTCTTTGCAGCCGAGAAGGCTGCGTGTTCGCTGCAGCAGACTCAGGCTCCATCGGCACGAATGCAACGCAGGATATGTCAGGATTCGCGCATTCTACACCATCGTTCACGCTTTTCGCGAAACCAGGTGTGGCATGACTGTGGGCTGCCTACACGCTGGGGTACATGTCATGCGAACATGAGTTGCACAGCTTTGTCACTGTGGCTAATCAGAGCTTCCCGTGTTGTGCGTCAAGCCACCTGACCTGTGTATATCTCGAGATAGGTATGCAAACAAGTGGCCCTGTGCCACACTGACTGGTGTCGTACAGCACACCGGCCATGATACACGTCAATTGGCAAATCTTGATGACGCAGGCGTGCGGCGTGCGGGAGGGGGGCTCTTGATCACGCGGCGCTGAGGGGGGCAAGATGTCTGCTACCGCTGTGCGAACACTGCGCACTGATGCAAGATGGGCTTTGCTCACGACCAGGCGCTTGTGCACTGCACCGCCTCGGCAAGCGCTTCAGTGGCATCCAAACATGCCATAGATTATTGTAGCTTGCTCATTACTGTCCTGAACGCCTCACTGTATGGTGCCTTGAACACAGCGAACTCTGCAACCTGCCGGAGAATCCGCCAATTGCTACTTTGGACACAACATTTGACCAACTTTGTCTGTCTTGGCAAAGGCATTCTGAGCAATGGAGAACACAGGATTCGACTATGTCGCTAAGCCTCTCGGCGGATTCGTGAAGAACAGTGTGCGCCTCATCAAGAGGTGTACGAAGCCGGACCAAAAAGGTATTGATCGTTCAACGATGTATCAATCTGCTTCTTTCAGCTGACACTGCGCATGCTGACCACCGGCTGCCCTGCAGAGTTTGCGAAGATTTTGGCACAGACGGCGTTGGGATTTGTCGTGTTGGGTTTCGTCGGGTTCTTCGTTAAGCTAATGTTCATCGTACGCCCCTTTCCGTGTCTATCGATGCTCTCCTGCCCTCGCTGCCCTTGGCCTCGGTACACCCGCGTGAATGTAATACATCTGCGTGCAGCCCATCAATCAAATCATCATCGGAGCGTAAGAGCCCCGATACGAACATCTCCATCAGGAGCTCAATCCACTTGTCAGTGGAACCGAGATACGACAGCTTCAACAAGCAGCCATGAACCTGCGAGGCTGCAGCGACCACACCGTCGGATGCGGATGCACGGACGATCACCCGTAATGTGAAAACCGCTCGTTTGTATGAGTGGGTGAGTGGTCTTGTAACTCATTTTAACACAGTGCCCTGGTGCTGTCCACACATGCTGTTACAGTTCCGATATTCTCAGGAACATCCATACTCGCACTCCACCTTTGCAGGCAGCTCGCACACAATGAATCGGCTACCGAAGGCTTTCCATGCGTGAGTTCCAGTGAAGATTTGTGGAAATTTTTACTGCGTGGTGCAATCGATTGCAGCCAGCCTGCTACATCACTGCAGCCGTGACCGCATGAACTCAACCATGTCGTCAAACAGTCATGTGTGTGGTTGTCAGGCGATGCGATGTGGCACTACGCACTTCTGCGTTGCGCACAAAGATCTGTGCTCCACAGCTACACATGCAGCTGCTGTGCATGGGAAGACTTCCCCCGCCCAAGCCCTGGTCTGCTGCCTAGTACCGGTTCCAGTAAGACCTGCGGCGGAACCAGTTGTAGTTGGGCAGCAGCGAAAGCTCTCCCACAGCGGCAATCGCCATATCTTGGTCCTGGATGATGCGGCCTGCACACTCCTGGACGACCGCTGGGGTGACCAGGTCGATGCGAGCAAACATCTCATCCCGAGGCACATGCCTGCCATATGTCAACGTCTGGCGACCCAACTCCTCGCACACACCACCAGATGTGGAGTTGGCGTTGAGGATCGCGTTTTTGACGCTGTTCTTGGCCAGCTGCACATCGTCTGCGTCGACTTCATATGCCAGCCGTGTCAGCTCCTGCACGACAACATCGCACATCGTACCACGCCCTCAGCATGACCATTGTATAACAGACATTGCTGCCAGTGGGAGTCGCAGTTCTGATCAACAGGATCATGTGGATGTATCACGGTCAGACAACAAGATTGCAGAGTGGCAGAGTGTCGAGAGAACCAATAGATAGAGGCAACGTGGCACAAGCTGGCGGTATTGATTGCTACACAGCCCAAACCACAAACATGATAGTGAGAACTGGTGCCGATGACACTGACAGCCATCTCCCACACGTTCTGCACCGCACAGCGTTCCACACCGCTCAAAACCTGGCCCAAGGGAGTACTGGGTTGCCACGCCACCGGATGGGTTCGAGCAGTTTCTAACTGGAAACTGAAAGCAAGCCTGTGCACGCCGGCCTGTGCAGAATGCGGTCAGCAGCAGGGCTGTCCTGGTGCAGCTGCAACTGCATGCAGTGGTGTGGAGGCGCACCTGCATCATGCTCCAGCCGAGGTCCTCAATCTGGGCCGGGTCAGACGTCTGAGCGTACACACCGAAGAGGCCGGTGTCGTGGTAGCTCGTGTTGAAGGACATGAACTTGTCGGCGAGGCCGTTCTGGGCGATCGCGGTCGCGAGGCGGCTGCGGGCGTGGTGGCCTGCCCCAGCGTCCTTCGACCATTGGCCGAGCATGCCCTGCATCACCTGCAGCGGAGGAAACCTGTGTCAGACCAAGCAGCGCACGCCCACTATTCATGCTATATCAGCAGCCGTGCGCCGGCACTCGAGGTCACTCCAACCGCGTGCCAGCAGATCTGCTTGGTCAGCACCAGTGGCCACAAGCAACAGCTACCAGCATCAGGAACTGTACATGCTGCGTCTGTGATTTGCTGCTGGTATATATGGAGGCCAGCTGTCTATATGCATTACACGGTCACACGGAGGTTGTCCTGGTGCTGGTCAGTGCACTGACACATCAGGACCGTGACGACCCAAGTAACACACAGTGCATGCGTGGATACAGAGTGTCGTGATGGGCTAGTCATCCTAGTAGCGCCGCACTACCTAACAACTCAGCAACCGGGCGGACCCTGCCCGCCACGGTGCATGTGTGTGTGAGTAAAAACTTGCAGTTGCAGCATGTTGTGCGCAGCGTCTGCCACTGGTGTTCGCCGTTCACAGATGTGTGATGGGGGGTGTGTGGGCGTGAGCAGGGAGGCATGCCTGCAGAGTGATCGAGTCAGGGGAGAGCCAGTCCGCGCCCTGGAAGGCGATGGCGAGGGTTGTGGACGGCGAGTCGGGGTCGCGCACGGCGACGGCACTGCCGGTGAAGTGGGACGGCTCAGCGGCGACGAGCTCCGCTGCGCTCGTGCTGTCGGCGGGGAGGCTGGCAAACGCGGAGCGTGCAGCGGCCACAAGCTCCTCGTGGTCCACGTTGCCCGCGGCCGCGAGCACCATACGGCCTGCACAAGGAGGAGCACAATGGGGGTCAGTGGTATGCGATCGATCTGTATGACAACCAACCTCTCCTCGGTGGCTCGGCTACGATGCTGTGTGGGCGGCTCTGCAGTGCTGATCTAGCCCAGATAGCTCCGTGATCCACGGAGGGCATTCATTGAGTGCACCACGGTGGACCTGGGAATCACCATTGCATGTGCATGCGTTGTAGCCGCAATCTGGGGCAAGTGGAACAAGGCTTGTTGGCCAAAAGCAAGCAATGCGAACTCCCATTCCACGGCCGTGTGCTACCGGAATTGGAGGTATCGGACACAGAAGCACCGACCAGCTGATGAGCGGGAGAGACAAGTGGGAGAGGGAGGTATTGGTGTGAACGTTGTTGAATGCAGATGTATGGCCTGGGCTGTTGCTCAGAGGAAGCTCGGACCTGCGGTGTAGTGTGTACGGATGTACGTCTCGATGTCTTCACGCGAGATGGCCTGGATGTTCTGTGCCGACCCGAGGATGGTGCGGCCCAGAGGAGTGTGTTGGAAAGCTGTGGCATGCAGGTGGTCCATGCATACTTCCTCTGGCATGCCATTGACCTACAGAAGGGGGTGCCGTGTTCACCACTGTATCCACAGTGCACATTTGATTGCATATCACCCCATGCCATGTATGTACAGATGCCTTTGCCAGCGCGGCTCATTGTAGCCGAACATCACCGCCCCAGTATGGCCTACGAAGACACTGCATGCGAGATCACACACAGTTTGCTGTGTGGATGGCATGGCGAGGAAATTCACCTCCTTGGCTTCGCGTAGAATCACATCACGCTCGCGAGCGATGGCATTGCTATCCAGCGTGGAGTTGAGAAGGATATCAGCGAGGACGTCAACAGATTGTGACATGTTCGATCCCATGCACCTGGCATAGTATGAGGTCATCTCGCGTGACGTGTACGCATTGAGATGGCTGCCCATGTTCTCAACTTCCACCTCGATATCCATGAGAGAACGCTTCTGCAGAAATCGATCACTGTCATGCATTGTTCGGCATGCACGTACAAAGGATTCACAGGTGTGTCAGCAAGCAGTACCTTGGTCCCTTTGAACATGAGGTGCTCCAGAAAGTGGGCAACCCCGTTGTTGGCATCCGTCTCGTATCGTGACCCGGCATCTATGTATATCCCTACTTGGCTGTTGCCGCATTGTGGCATGGACTGTGTAATGACCCGGAAGCCGTTGTCTAGCGTGGTCACCTGCGGTCACGCTCAAACTCAGATCTCCACCGCCAAAACTGTGCTGTTTGAGCAGTTGACGCTGACTTAACACATGTTCTTCATGTTAGGGACGATCGCATACCTGGCTAGGCTGAATCTGGCCCAGGGACTGGACCATCGGCACCGATGCTGGCGCGGTCTCAACATAGCGAGTGGGACCTGCAACTGCTAGTTCAGCAAGGCCACGCAGTTGCTTAGAAATGCAGCCACCATGCTGGCGAGTCACCTGCAACGCGGCAGTGATCATCTCGCCGAGCACAAGCTTTCGGGAGGAACAGCAGTGCAATGTCTTCGCAATCACAAGACCGATGCCAGAGGCTCGTCAGCAGCCGTTTCTTTACAATGAGGGGCGATGACTTCGCCAAGCTGGAAGATCACGGATGCGGCATGGCGGTTGTGTCTGGCAGGGTCTTTGAAAATATGCGATTTGTCTGGGGCAGACGCCCAAAAAGACCGAGTCAAAATCTTCCTCTGCGACTCCTGCCATCCTGCATCCCGCGATGTACCACGTATGTGTGCGCCCACACCACGCAGTTGGAAGACGACGTGTCTGAATGGTGATTTGAGGGCCGGCATGAGGCTACTTCAGCTGTTCTGAGAGTGGTCAGCGTTGGTAAAGGTTGTTCAGGCGGACACACGCCGATGTTGCGCCGAGCTCAATCGGCGGTGCTTGTAGGCCGATCTTTAATCGCGGCCGAGAGCTTCCGGCCACCATCGGCGGTATTTAGCACTTCCTCTGTATCGCAAGGTACACCTCCCAAGGACGACGGATGGCTCCCTCCTGAAGCGGCATTCTACGCTCACCAGCACCAATGGCATGACAAGTACTGCAGGCAGCGAAATGTCATGTCCGTTGGACCCCGATACCCGGCCGTTGCTGCGAGTGCATACATTGCACCCAGCGCGGTGGTGGCCGGCGACGTAGACATCATGGACGGGGTATGCAGCCGCTGAAAAGTTTGTTTATCTGCCATTTTAGATTTGTGGAGTATTTCGGGTGTGGAGATTTGTGGAGTATTTCGCGTGCGGATACGCTTCTGAGCATCCACTGAACCAGCAATCATAATGTGTTGAGTATGGCGTGGAGAACAGGCAAGCAACCACTCCAGCACTCCTTCCATAGCACCTGCAACTGACAAACTATGCGCCTGTCAGACGATCTCTGCATTTGTGTATGAACCAGACCACTGACAGCTTCTGTCTCGCAGGCTTCTGTGATGCATGGCTCCGTCGTTCGTGGGGACTTGAACAACATCAAGATCGGATACTTTTCATCTGTGCAAGAGAACTGCGTCATCCATGCTGCCCGGTGCGTTCTGTCGTCAGCACAGTCCAATCACACCGCTGCATCCGTGAGGACAGAGCGTTCACAATCGTATTTCTCTGACTCTGCCATTCCGGGCAGGCTACCCCAGAACATAATGTTGCATGCTGGAACTCATTCTGTTGAATTTCAGCTGACCTCGGACTCTCGGCTGCAGGCATGCAGCCTCCACAGGCATGCCAGCCAACACATCGATTGGTGAGGCTGTGACAATCGGGGCTGGCAGCATGCTCCGGTCCTGTCGTGTACATAGCACAGTCTCTATCGGCGAACGATGCATCATTATGGAGGGATCCGTCATCGAATCAGAGTCAGCCCTGCAGGCTGGCACAGTTGTACCTCCTGCCAAGTACATCCCATCTGGGGAGCTGTGGGGCGGAAATCCCGCCCAGTTTGTACGCAAGTTGACACATGACGAGGTGCGGCGTTTTGGAAATCATGCATCTACGGCACGACATCATGCGTCTACACCACGAAGGCTGTCACAACCTTCGTGGTGTAGACGCATTGTCTGTGTGTTCAGTGGAGTTGCACACTGTCACTATTCCGCCAATCGGTCGTTGCTGCTCAACCTCGGCGGTGAGTTACAGCAGCAATGCTGTCTGATAGTGCTATTTGATATGGCAGCAGCGCCGCTCACTGCTCTTTGCACCTTCGTTTGATTCATTTCGTTTTGGAATGAATGAAATGTCCATTCCCAAGCGATGAATGGATGACTGCCTTGCACTGGCAGAACCCAGTTGACATGCCACGCAGCTTACGGACGTGTGCCATAAGCAGCCAACGCATTGCTGATGACAAGGGCACATTGCAAGCATGTTCACCATGTGCAACGGTGTCACATACTCTGGGTCTGGTCTGCCTCAGCCCGATCACATGTGTGATGTTTGTGAGTATGTGCACTGAGGGCTGAAGTGCCATTCTTGCTAGCATGTCCCGTACTGAACACATTGCGTCCACCACTGCAGAAGCTGGAGATCGCACAGCTGACAGACAGTCATGAGAAGTGGCGGGAGCTGTACGATGTGGAGGAGGTGCCGCATGGCGTCCTCTGGAAACGCGCGGAGGCCGTTGACCCGGCTGCGGACCGCTTGTTCCCGGAGGGCGACGCCCCGACATGGGCCACGCTACCATACGTGCCCTCGAAGGTGAAAGGGTCGTCCGGCTAGGCTTCCTGTGTGGCAAACTCGGAGATGCAGTCGAGGGCAGCGGGCGTCTGTGTGTCAAATACACTGAGAGACGCCGAGCCGGTGGTCCGGGCGTCGGCTGCAGCTGTGATGCTGCAGAAAGGAGAGCTTTTGACAGCAATTTTTGGGGGCAGCTCGGGTTGCGGAGGGTGACAGGTTGAGTACTTTTGTTATGAGTAAGATGTCTGGTGCCCTCTGTGCGGTTGGTATGGCGGTGCAGCAGCGTTCCTGTGACCAGCTGAGAGTCAGGGCAGCTGTGATCAAAGATAGTCGGACGCGATGACAGCTTGTTCGTTTGATGTGAATGGTGACACAGTTGCGTCAATCCATGCACGGTGCCATCACACACCATTTGATGAAGGCCAGCACATACTCAGCTCTGCACGCAATGGCTGACCTACGGGGTCTCATTGCTTCAGCAAACCAAGCAGGTGGCAACCAGCATGACACAGAGTTACACGTACATTGTATGTGCCGTTTTGTGGCAGGTCAAAAGCCAGCAGTGCCGTAGTTTGATGCACATGTATTGCGGAGGAGGACGGCTATCATGGTTGCTGTTCGATATGGACAGGATCCCGCCAACTGTCACGACCGGATGTACCGAAAGCATCAAATCCATCCATGCACTACAACTCTGCTCTGCTAGCCTGAGATCCAAGCATATCAGAAACTGTATGCATCTTGGCTGGTGCAGTGCCTGCGTCGAAAGTGTTCATTCCCAAATCCATTCAATGTAGCACCATTGTGGGCAATGATGGCAAACAGGCACAGCCAAACCCATTCCTCGGCACAGAGTTGCTGTTGGATGGGTTCCACGGGCAGTTCAAGGGCAGTGTTGCACCATTACATGACACATTGCCTGGCTACGGGTCCCATGATAAGCACGCATTCCGGCACATCGTTCGTCACCTGTGCCCCAGATCCCCCACAATGTGGACTGATCCATCTATGGCAACACAGCAACTCAGCCTAGAACACCGATGCAACTGGTTCCACGTTATCTGTGCTCTAAAACTACAAGTGTGCGGAACATGCAACCCAGAATGGGCCTCGGTCGCCGCGACAGCTCCGTGCAGTACCACCATGTCTGGCACACGTGGGTGGCAGCGAATGCACACAGCCGGTGTGGCCACAGCAGGAGTGCCTGAAGCAGCCCCGCAATGCCTTGTCAGCGCGCTCTCGAGGCGCGAGCAGCCGTGCCTGAAACAGCTATCCTGGCGGCAAAAGCTTGACTTTGTGTAAATTTGCAATGCGTGCCTATCAGAAATGTCTCTGTACGGTGCTGGCTGGGCGACATGGACAGACGCCGAGCGGATGGGAACAGCACCGGGCTAACACCAGGACAAGGACTAGGACTCGGACTCCTCGGGCTGGTAAATGGGAAGCTTCCGGCACATGAGGCTGTTGAAGGCAGAAACCCACTCGTTTCTGCTGCGCCCATTGCCTCCTTCTGGCACCTGCAATCCACCAGCTGATCATGAATGCACAGGTGCATTAAATAATAATAATAAGAATATTCACAACAGTGATGTGCTGGCTGGTGATGGAGCTGACTCACGCGGCCAGCGGCTCTAGGAGATGGCACATGGCCAGTGCACTGGGATGTATGCACAGCAGCCTGCAAGCGAGGGTGATGCGGCGGGAGGCTGACCTGGAGGTGCAGGGCGACGGTGATCTCGTCCTGGTCGCCCTGCACATTGAGCAGCAGCGACAGGCACTGGTCCTTGTGCAGCATGGCCGCCTTGGTCTTGGCCATGTGCTGCTGCAGCTGGACCTCCGGGAAGAGGTCCTTCCCTGCACGACACCGCCCACAGTGACCCATACCGTATTGGGTCCCATACCGTGTTGGGTCCCATGTCCCGCATGAGCCCGTGAAGGCTCCCTGCGGCGCGTGGCAGTGCCACAGCCCGGCCGTCACTCGTGTGCCTCGCAGGTTCAGTCTGTGCAGTCTGTGGAACTGTGCCAGCGCGATAAATTGCGTTTTCAGATTCCCACACAAACGGGCATTCACTTGCACGTGCATGGGCGGGCTAGTCTGCCCTGGCCCAAAACGTCTTCACGGACACACAGCTGCCAGTGCTCATCACAGCATCGTCCACCAACCAGGCAGCGCTTGATTGATGTAATCGATCTGGACGAGTCGTGGCTTCCTGGCGCTCACAGAGTGCTGCCCGAACATTCCATACTTGAGCGCAAGAGCAGTAAACCACACAACAGTGATGTGTGCGAGAGCCTGGCGGCGTGTATGCCGCCATACACCATGAGCCAGGTGCCTTCTGAGACTGCGAAAGGGCCCGGCCATCGGATCTGCTGCAGGTGTGAGCACATAGAGGGGTGCCCAGTGCACTATGGTGGTGGCTCACCGTAGGTGACGCTCGTGAGCAGCGAAACTGCGGCCTCATGGTAGGGCAGCTTGGCGAGGTTGGCGCGTGCGCCGCGTGCGCGCGACCACGTCATGCCCTTGTTGCTCTGCCAGCGCAGCATCGCGCCGGCCTTCTCGGGAACGTCGGCCACCCAGACGTGGCGCAGCGTGCGGTCGCTGCCGCGGTGCAGCACAAAGGGAGCGCCCTCGAGCAGCGCGCGCAGCTCCTCCTCGTGCCGCCGCTTCGTCTCGAGCTCCAGCGCCTGTTCCAGCGCCTCGATGCGCCGCTGCGCCGCGTTGAGCGACGCGTCGGGCGCCGCCGCCGCGAGCCCCTTCTCCAGCTCCCGCGCCATCTGTACCCGGCACCGCGCGGTCATGTTTGTCAAACACCGAACGTTTTCCGATTTCGACCCGTCAACGACCAGGTAGAGACATGCCCACACACCGCGGGAGGAACCATTCACAGTCGATGTCAACGTCGCCAAGTCGATGTCGCCTGTGTTGCGGAGGAGTTACACCACTACTGCCAAAATCACTCACAGACTGGCCGCGCTGTGACGCGGCCATCACAGCACAGCATGGCACCATGTGGAGGATGGTGGAGACTATTCATGGTTGCACGACAGCACCAGGACACACGATGACTCCCATTCCGAACAACTGTGGTTCTGTGGGACGTCTGCTGCACGCTGGATGCAACAAGTGCAGGCACGCATGCTGAAACCGTCATGAGGCGTGAGCATGTAGCGAGCACAAGCAATGCCGTTTGCATTGACGTTTGCAAGCAGTGCAAACACCCCAGCGACGCAGGAACAAGCGCGCACATTGAAGGGCAAATTGTCATCCGGCCCGGTCGACATGCGCACCACGCTGCCGCCACCGCCCCGCGCGCTGCCTGCTGCGCTCACCCACTCCTCTTCCGGCAGCTCCTGCAGCGGCGGCAGCACGGCGCCGGCGCCGGCCGCCGATCCCGTGCGCAGGCCCGGCCCTGTGAGCCCGTTGGTGCCTGCGGAGCCCTGCGCACTGTTGCGCTGCCCGTTTGGCACAAACGCTCCTAGCGGCACCCCGGCGGCCGGCGCGCTCGCGTGGCCCCCTGCTGCGCCGTTCGCTGCGCCGTTGATCGGCTGGGCCGCGGCGACCGCGCCGACGCTTGCGCTGCCGTTGCGGCCGGTGGTGGCGTCGTGGGAGAGGCCGATGTAGAGGACCCCCCCGCCGCCCTCGTAGCCTCGCGCCGACTTGATGCGTACCTTGACCACGAGCGGCTCCTTCTGGGTGAGCTGCTCCATTGTGAAGTCGTCCACGCTCAGGCTGCCCTCCCCCACAATCTGCACCCCGGTCGCTCCACGGTTTTGCCTTGGACTCGGTGCTCAGCCATCGAAACGCACGCTTGTCCATGCCCGCTTGACCATGCACATCTGGGCAAGACAGAGTGCATGCACAGTTGTGGCACTGTGGGCGCCACACGGGTGCGCGACTGCAACGTGATCGGTGGGGGCGGTCTGGTGATCACTAAATCAAAGGCATCAGGCATCAGGACGCAGGACGCAGCGACCAGGCAGACTCTGTCCGCCATGGCCGCCTTGTGTGAAACACAGCAGTCACGAGTCCTGCACCATCTGTGTGCAGGGTAACACCTGTCAGTCGACTGGTAACGCAGGCACGCGGGCAGTCACGTGACACAGCCAGCGTGGCAGACAAGCACGTTCCATTCTGTGCCGTGCGCCGATCTGTCCGCGGCACATCTGTGCCGATCTAGCACAGCCCGGCGCACCTGCGGCTGCTTGCGCGACATGAAGTTGTGGACGGTGAAGCGAGCAACGACGGCGCCGGCGGCGGTCGGCTGGCAGTCGACGGGCAGGAAGAACGTCCAGTCCCACTCGGGCGAGTTGCCCTGCGGCGCGATCGGCCCGACGTAGCTGCGGCCGAGCGCCAGCATCTCCACGAAGCACATGCACTGCTCCGTCTCGCGGGACTCCACCGGCGATGCCTTCAGGCGGGCCGGCTTGAGGTCGGTCGCACGCAGCAGCGTCACCTGCTTGCAGCCTCGCCCGGGTCAATTGATTACGGCATTGACCGGTCAATGCCGTGAGGCTGTGTGCGTACAGCGACTGGACACGCCATGTGCAGCTGGAAGGGGCAGCTGGCGTGGCAGACGGCTGTGCATTGTGGCGTGTTAGATCATGCGGATCACATCGTACACTGTCCACTGTGCACATGGGCACTCGTGATGCAGGAGTTGCAGCACTCCTCTGCTCCGCCTGTCGCAGCGTTTGAAGCATGCAGTGGCAGCACAGCACAGCACCCTGTACGGGTCAACTGTGTTCGTTGATGTACAAATGTATGTGCCAAGAAAACATGAGCAGCGCTCGCAGTCAGAGCACCACGTCATGAGCAGATGCGGACTCACATGTCCGCTCCAGCCGCATGAGCCTGGAAGGCGTGACCATAGTAACAAAGGATGAGGATTACAAAGTTCCACCATCAGGGCAAAAATCCAACAAGGAGGTTTCTCTTTAAAGACGGCAACACAGTTGGCCCGATACGATGTATGGAGCTTTCAGGGGACGGTGGGTGATACACCGAGACCGACGCAGCAGCCAGCGAGCAAGCAGCCTCGTAATGGCAAGGTGGGGGAGGGTTTGCTTTCTGGTGTGTTACAGCTCAGGACACGAGGTAGTGTGCGATGGCGTGCGGGGATTGGAGGGGGGAGGGTCGGAACCTTGAGGTGGCCGAGGCGGCCGCCCTGCTTGCGGGTGACGAGGTTGGAGAAGGGCGCGGCGAGGTCAATCCAGACACGCGCCGGCTCGACTGCTTCTGCGGCGATGACGTTGACGAGGCGGCGCTTGAGCTCCGACACGAGGCCCGGCAGCTCGCTGAACATGACCCCCTTCAGCGTGATGTCAAACGTGAGGTACGGCTTCTGCACGAACGAGAAGTGCATCCCTGCAGCAAGCAAGCGGAGTCAGGCGGAAGCCTCAGTTTGGGAAAAAAAAAGGAAACCGAGGAGGCGGCAGCTGCAGGGCGGTGGCTGGAGGAGGGCGGGGAGGCGACGCAGTGATCTGGAGGCAAGTGTGGACCGATTGAGTGGCGGACTGGATGGATGGCTTGGACTTGGGGCACCCTGTTTGCTGCTGAGCAATACGAGGCCATGAAGGATCGAGCACTGACGCTTCAGGTGTGAGAGGCAGCGTGGCTGTGCTGGTGTCGTCGCGGCAGATGGCAGACGCTGGTGAGGCAGAAGAGGGAGCGTCTCCATACGACACGCACACCCCGTCTGACAAGCACACCACCGACGTCCCGGTTTATGTGGTGTATATCGTATTGGGCAGTGCGCGAGAAGCGCCGCTGCATGGCAACAGCCTGTGCCACAGCGCTGTTCGCTGACGGGCCAGTGCAGCATCGCAGGCTCTGGACAGCCGCTGTGCCGGGCGGGGGGGGGCGGGGGCACACCGACGATGCCGGGGAGGCGGGAGCGGGAGAGCTTCAGGACGAAGAGCATGCGGCCGCGCAGGATGACGTCAAAGCCGGTGAGCTTCATGTTCCACTGCTGCTCGGAGAGTGACACGAGAGAGTCGACAACGAGGCGCATGCCCGACGTCACCCAGTCGATGTCCACCTCCACCTCCATCGCAGCCTCCTCGGGGTGGATGCGCACCTGCAGCCATGCTTCATTCTGTGTATCAGCCGTCCCAAACGCATGATCATGGTGTACACAGGTGCTAAGACAGCATGAGCAGCGCTAGCAGTCAGAGCAACACGTCGGTAGCAGTTGCGGACTCGGACATCCGATCCAGACGCAGTCGCGTGGAAGGCCTGACCATAGCAGTAATGGATGATGATTGAGAATGGGCACCATCAGGGCAAACAGGATGAAACAAGATGAAGTTGGGGTGGCAAGGCAGTGCCTATGACCACAGCTGCCAGGATAGCTGTTGACAGACACTGCCCAGGGGGTGTGCAGCAGCCAACCACTCAAAGCTGCCCCAGCCGGCTGCTGCGCAACCTAGCTGCTGCACTGTTTCTCAGGCATCTGCTGCATGCAGCAGAAAGCACTGATGCTTCCCCAGGTTTGCAGCAGACGCGAGAGCGCTGGGCTCTGTGGCTCTGGGTGTTGTGGCTGGGCATCCTGTGAGGAGCTATGGTTGCCTTTGCACCTGTGGCCCGGATATAAAGAATAGCAGGGCCAGGGGCAGCCATAGTTGCGCGGATACACAGAGTAGCAGGGCCAGGGGCGCACCGTGGCATTGGCGAAGCGGGGCGGCGTGGCCCCCATGCAGAGCTCCCGCAGGACCATCTGCGAGAAAACGACTCGGAAGATGGGCATGCCGGAGAGCATGCGGGAGAGGCGCGCAAAGAGGTTGTTGAGCTGGTTGACGGTGAGGTTGGTCGCAATATTGGAGATGAAGCCAGGCCACATGTACTTCAGCAGCAGGTTCAACCAGCCTGGACAGCAGGTATGGGCACCTCTCAGGAGTTGCTTTGTGCAACCTGGTGCAGCTGGTTGTGGGGCGATGGCATGACTGATTCAAGAGACTGCTGAGTGCTTCAAGCTACGTCTGCTGTGTGGCGTGCCTTCCTATTCCAGATTGTGGTGCAAATGCATCGGAGGGCGTGCCAAGGAGCCTGTGATCGATGAGGCTGGCGTGTGCCACTGTCACAACAACGATGGGACAGCAAGACAGCGTGGCTCTGTCAGGTGAGAGGGGCATATGGAATGCAGGTCAATGAGAGCATCCTACAGGAAGGTGATTGCGTTGTTATTAGGTAGGATCTGACTGCTGAACAGCATTGTGGATGATCGACATGAGTCAATGGACTGGCTGAAGAATGTGGAGTATGCCCATCAACAGACGTCAACGAGACATGAACGATTGAACTTTTCAGCAATGCAAATTCTCAGGCAACAAGCGGAGTGCTGAGTGCAGTGAGCATGCGAGCATGCGAAGGGAATCTGTAGGCAGAGAAATTTTTTTGCAGCAGGCGAAGGGCTGCAACAGCTGCCGATGCTTTGGCTATATTCGCAAAACACAGTCGGATCATAACCAAATGGCTTCAGTTTTTCCTGGCACTCGTTTGCGGACCAACACATGCCAGCTGTTCAAATCACAAGGGTACCTTGATGACCTACGATGATGCAGCTGTTGAGCAGCTGCAAGTGTATACCGCAGACACGGTTCCCACACGGCCAGGCTCAAGGTCAGGTGTAGCCGGTGCAGGGGCCACCAAGCTGTCCTTTGGCCACTGCTTCTGTGATTACAGTACTGCCCTTGTGCACATATACAGAAGCAGGAGGAGCTCACCACAGGTGATGCTTTCCACCACTGTCCAGGGGCTCTGGGCTGTCTGCTGATACCGCAAGCGTGCCTGAAGGGAGATTCCCTGCGCTGTAATGCGGTCCTGGGCCTCCTACACAGGGACGTTCACAACGTCGCATGCTCGTCGTTGGTATTCGCGGGGAGCCCGAAAAGCAAGTAACAGCAATAGAGCAAGGGAATGAGCCAGAAAGGACGACAAAATGTACATGTGATATAAGGAATTCGCATAGATGCCGAAAAGATGGCGACGTGCGTACCCGGGCATACAGCACGTAAGCGACATACGCGCCCAGTAGCCCTGTGAGAATCAGCCACACTCCGATCCACATGACTGAGACAATATGCGTCCTTGCTTGCAGATGATGTGGGTTAGCGATTCATTTCCAGTCCACTTGGCTCACGCACAACTTGCGGACCGCTCCACGGCAATGACTGGAATCCGGCGTTCTATATCATGTTCAACAGCACGCCATCCCAGAAGGTTAGCCTGAGCAAATACTCCAGTGCCTTCTTCGCATCGTTCACGTCTGTGCTCTGCAATGGCGGACAACTCAGCACTGAGGGCCGCGGCCTATAGATGACAACTGCCAAGCAATGTGCGGGCAAGCAGGGCACTCCGCTGGTCGGAAGCATCGCATGTGGTCATGCCTGTAGCAGGATTGTCACGCTCTCCGCGGACTGTGTGATATTCCATTTGGCTGGACACTCGCTTGCATTCCTGCCGTGAGCCCCCAACGCCACAGGCGCCTCTCATGATCGGAAAGGCAGCTAGCCTGTGCATTGCCACAGCGCCTTAGCGCAGTTCGGGATTTTATATGGTGTAGATTTCAACCGATTGCGAAATCTCCCTGCCGGCGTTCCTGCCTTGTGGTCGAACTTAGAACGCGAACGTGCTGTACTGCCAATGCGCAGAAGCCTGCTTGGAATGCAATCTCATGTATAAAGCGCCATAGCTCGTGCAAGAAGTATCTTTCGCTCTTTGTCTCGGCTAAAGTTATCAGAGCTCTGCGTGATCATGGGGTCACCATGATCGTGGTGCTGACGCACGGTGCCCCAAAGAGGCGCAGTCACAGCTGTGTACCTTTGTGCACGCCACGCGTTCACCTAGACTGAAAAAGGGTTTGTGTTTGTCTTAAGCCTAGGTTTCATCAAGATGGACACGGCTGTGAACGAGAAGAACGTCAGCTTGTACAACAAACATGCAAAGACAGACATCAACACTCATGAGGTACGGCACGTTGGTTTCCACACATGCATTGGCCATCAAATGCAAGGCAGGCTCGTAGCAATGGGAGGACGATGATCTGAGAGAATTCGGTGAATGCTGCTACTCCATGCAGACGTTGCAAAAGCGGGAAAAGGGAATGGCAGCACCTCTCAAGAAGCTCCACAATCGCATTAAACGGACTTTACTTCAGCGCTTCGCATCAGACGCTCATAGGCTATTGGATCTGGCGTGTGGACGAGGTGGAGACTTGCACAAGTGGCTCGACTGCAGAATACAGTATGTTCGAGGGTATGACATTGCAGAGGGGGAGGTGCGCCGCCCAATCCTTTTCAGAGGTTGTGAGCCTGTGGTGCAGTGGCCTGCAAACTCTCCCCTTACATGGTCTGTGCATGCGACCCCAATCCGCAACACCGCTCATGGTGTTGCAGTGCTTTGCAGGTTGAGGAGGCAAAAGCGCGATTCGAGAGCATCCTCAATGACCCATCGGAGAAGAACAGCAGATATGCGGAAGCTGCTCGAGCCATGAAGGTTGACTTTGTGTGCACACATGACATTGGCGACAAGGTATGGGCAGCTGGGCCGCCGTACGACTGTGTCTCCTGCATGTTTGCCCTGCACTACTTCTTCCACAGCGAGGAGACAGCTCGCAAGGCTGTGGAGATGGCGGCGAAGAACCTGAAGGAGGGTGGTCACTTCATCGGTGTCCTGCCAAACGCTAGGCATGTCATGGACACGATCGGGCCTGAGATGAAGCCTCTCGCGATGAAGGCAATGAAGCTTGCGCCAAAATGGGCAGGCCAGGCACAGACCTTTGGCAGCCCTTACACATGTGCCCTCACAGACACGGTCACAGAGGTGAGCTCCAGGCAACTCGTGGCCCTCCTCCAGGAGCTGACTGCATTTCTGTGCTGCATGCCAAGTACACTGTGGCAGAATTGGCTAGTCCAATCTGGCACCGCCTATCGCCTACCGACCATATTCCAGCCTCAACAATCGTCCTTCTCATGGGCGATGCACTGGTTGTGCCTTTTTGCACAGGCCATGCAGCGCTCGACCATCAACTGTGAACTGCTGGCCAGTACCTTGCAGGCTCTGCCCACTACCTCTTGTAACCGCTAGTACAGGACTGCCAGCCGTTTTGACAATTTAACAACAACAATCTTGTACAAGGCGGATCACGGGCATCGACAGATCCACACTGCTGCTTGCGGCTGAAGTGTCACCATTGCCTGGACTGGCCCCAGCCTCATGATTCATGAACGCAGGGGCATCGCCACCAGCCCAGGTGTCAGTAGTCTTGACAGGCTCAACGGCTGCAGGGCGGGGACGACGGTTCGGGGTCATACGAGTACCTTGTCTTCCAGAAGGTTCTAGTTGCCATAGCGCAGGACTACGACCTCCACCCCGTTGCTGATTACGATGACTTTGAGCTGGATGAGGTGCTGGAGCCGGCCGAAACCAGCAAGGACGGCACGCGCCTCTTTCGGCGCTTCAAGCCAAACTTCCCGGGGTCTCACCCGTCGCTCATCGCGGCGTCGCGGCTGAACTGCGCATTCGTGCTTCGCAAGGGCAAGCTGGACGACGCGCCGGCAGCTGCGGCGCCGGCGGTGGACGCGGGCGTCAAGCGGCCGCGTGTGGAGGAGCCGGGAGTAGGGAGCGGGGTGCGGGAGGGAGGGGTGGGAGGGGCACAGGCGGAGTCAAAATACAAGCGCTCGAGCAAGTTTGCGCGAGCACGGTGACACGGTGGGTTGGACCTGGAGACAGTTGTGTCAGCAACCTCCAGGCTGCATTCATGCGAGTGTGGCATCGATGTGGCATCTCCGCTGTGCAAGATGCATGAGAGTGCAAGATGATCTGCGGAACGGGCATGCAAAGCGATGCACCGTCCGGCGCTGCCACTGTGGAGGCAGCTGCGGAAGGTGGAGCAGATCATGGCAGCGGTGCTTGCATATGCGCTTTGTAACGGCCGCACCAGATCCAAGGATCTGGGTCTGCCGTTTACCATCAGTGACGTCTCTGTTGTCAATGGTGCATGTGGAGGTTGCATCACTGATGGCAAGCATGTACAGCTGGCAGCCAGAGCTTTCCCGTGAATGCCCGCTTGTGGCCGCAAGCGTCAGCTGCCTGCAGGGAGGCTGCCCACTGCCATCGTAGCCTCGTAGCCCTGGCCTGACCTTTCGTCAGTCTTGAAAACTTGCCCGGCTCGCAGTACACCACACGAGGCGTGGGCTGGCTGCGCGTCCAGCCTCAGGGCTCAGTGTCACACAGACAGCAGTGCAACCGCCCAGCAGCGAGGGGGATAGCAAGTGGGCAATCCAGTGCTAGGGCTCAGTGTAGCTCGGAGAAGCCCTCGCATGTTGCTGGGATCTGCTGAGACAGGACACTGGCGGGGCACGTGACCATTGGGCGATCGGTCAAAAGCACTGGCATGGCGCACTGAGGATAGTCCAGCTCGTGGAGCCTTTCTCCTTGTATTTGCTTAACCACATCACGCTGACATGAACACACCGTCCAATGTTGCATACGGCGTCCTTAAAGCATATGGAACTGTAATTTTCAATGACATATCGGCATCAGTTCGGGTCCAGGAGGCTGTTGTGTGCACTGATGCACACAGTTGAGGAAATTGTAGCGCGATACTGCAAGCTGTGGTTCAGTGTGCTTACGGCATTCGGCCATGGTTATGTGTTTGACGCATTGCCATGAATCTTGCCTGTGTGTTATACCACCTTGTGGGGCATACCTCTGTAACGTATCTCTCATGCACCGAGCTGTGTGGTCCTCTGTCTGCTACCTCTGGTGTGGATGCACCATGTGGCCTGAGTTTGTGCACCACTCACCTGTTCCACAGCAAGGCAGCGGTGAGCGCACAGCACTCCATGCTTGTGACAACTCCATGACGAAGGGACTATGCATGGCATTGCTGTATCTGTCTGATATAATCTAGCCTGGACCACAACCACACATGACCCATGAAACGATTGAGGAAACATAGTGCCTTTACATTGTAACGAAGTCCGGAGACTCTGGCGTGCACATAGTCTTTTATTGAGTCTGATACCAGAGGCGGCATAGGTGGTATTTCCTCACTCGTTTCAACCCGTCCGTAATTGGCCACGATGTCATCAGGCGCGGGAATCAGCTGATCATGCACAAACTGGATGAAAGAACTGTTACACAGCGTGCCGTACTCACACCAGTCGCACCAGAGCCAGGCCCGGTGCCGCCACTCCTTACACAGCATATCATTCATGTACCCGAAAACACTGCTTTCCCTGGAGCACACCACCACAATCCAAACACGCCGCATGGGACCAAGCCACCTCAACCCCTTGACCGCCCCGCATGAGCAATACCCCCCTCGGAATCATACCCCCACCCCGCTGCTACTGTATACTGCAGTACACAGTAGTGCACTGCTGCCGCTCCCCAAATCGCATGCATAGCAGATCCCGAAAACATGCATGATGGGCCCAGTCAGCCTAGACTGCGTCCTTCGAGAGGAAGCCCTGTGGCGTGAGGGCGCTGGTGTGTGCGGTGCCGTCGGCCTGGTCGCCGACCTCGTACACTGCGGCGGCGCCCATGCCGGAGCCGATGCACATCGACACGATGCCGAAGCGCGCACCGCGGCCGCGGCGCTTCATCTCGTGGAGCAGCGTGGCCGTCATGCGTGAGCCGGTGCAGCCGAGGGCGTGGCCGAGGGCGATGGCTCCACCGTTGGGGTTGACCTGCATGCGTCCAGGATCGCGTGTGGAGCTGATGCATTGGACGTTTAGAGCGAGTGGCCAGGTCACATGGTCACATGGTCACCAGGAGGCGAAAGCCACACGGGCGGAGATTCAGTGGACCGAATCGATTGCTCTTAAACGTCCATCAAATCTGCTGTATTTGGGAATGCACAGCCAGAAATTCAGAGATGAGGGGTTCAATTTTTGGCAGGAGTGCGGTACAGCAGCATGCCGCAGCTGAGGGCCAGCGCACCTTGCCGGGGTCAATGCCGAGCTCGCGCACGCAGTACAGCGCCTGGCTGGCAAAGGCCTCGTTGATCTCGTAGACGTCGATGTCGTCGAGGGTGAGCCCCGCGCGGCGCACGGCCTCTGGGATGGCCACCGCGGGGCCGACGCCCATGATCGCGGGGTCCACGCCGACGGCGGCGAAGCTCCGGAAGACGCCGAGCACGGGCAGGCCGCGGCGCTGCGCCTCGCGGCGGGTCATCAGCAGAGTGACGGCCGCGCCGTCGCTCACCTGCCCGCGTGTGTGAGTCAGTGCAGTTAGACATGGTGCGATATAGCCGCAGGATGAAAGGCCGCAGAGGCGCTGCCGCAAAGGCGTGTGGGCCAGTGCAATCAGGCATGGTGCGATCTAGCCGCAGGGTGTCACTGTGGATTTGTTGTGATGTTGAATTGTGTTCTGGTATTGTTGCGAGCACAGAACGTTCGGGCATGCTTTGGCGTTGTTGGGGCAGCAGGCTCGAGTAACGGCACGAGTGGTTCATCGCGAAGCGATGCAGGACGGTTTGGCAGGCTTGCAGGAGCCTGGTTGCGGAAGGCGAGCTGGCGCTCCCAGCAGAGCCAGTTCATGCGTACGTGGTGTGCAGTGGATTCCGTAGGGATCACAGGCCCCGCGAGCAAACAGCTGCAAACAGCGCAGAGCAAGCAGTGCGAGACAAGGAGCAGTTCATTGCACAGGCAGCCAGACAGTATCGGTTTCTGCGGGAGCTGCTGCTGTGACAGCCACCAGCATTGCTCCGTGTATTTTCGATGACTGTTTGTATCCAGCAAGTCACTCAGCGACACAGCAGGGTCGCTGCATGGTGAACAAAAAAAACAATGAGGGCGATGGCAGAAATTGCCATGATAAACAAGGGAAGGGCGTGGCGTACCTGGGATGAGTTGCCGGCTGTGGTGCTACCACTGGCCTTGAAGGCAGGCTTCAGCTTTGCGAGGCTGTCCACTGTTGTGCCGGCACGGATGCCATCGTCGGCGTCCACGACGATTGGGCGAGTCTCCTTGGTCTTGGGGTCTGTCACCTTGGTGTGCACTGGAACAATCTCGTCCTTGAACTTGCCAGCTTTGGCTGCTGCTGCCGCTTTGTTGTGCGAGCTGGCTGCGAACGCATCTTGCTCAGTCCTGCAAATCCAGCTCATCATCCATGAGCTCTGTAAGATCGGAGAGTGCAGACTACCAGTGCATTCTCAGGGGCAGGTGAAACGTGGCGCAGGTGAAACGTGGGCTGTGGATGTGCGATGTGTCAGAGTTGCAGCTTGTTGTGGTGATGGTGATGACCTCACCTACTGAGGCCGAACTTGGCAGCCACGTTTTCGGAGGTGATGCCCATTGGGAGCATGCACGACTGTGCCTGCTTGCTCATCTCGATCGCTGGGTTGACGCCGCCCTCCCATTTCATTGGGTTGGACGACATGGTCTCGACACCACCAGCCAAGCCGATGGTGTAGTAGCCGGCCTTGATCGATGCCGCTACGCTGGCGATCGCCTGGAGGCCGGATGAGCACTGCCTGTAGAGCAGGTGGGTCAGAGTGAAAGAACGCGGGTGCAAGTACAGCGACCGGAGCACAGCGTCTTACAGAGGATCATGTTGCCAAAGGCTACAGATGATAATGACCGCACCGGTTGACTGTGTGCACCGGGACAGTCTCAGGCATGCCTGCCAGAAACATAGCTATCCGGCATTCATTGGCTCGCTGCGAAGAAGGGCCAAGGACGCTGCCGATGACCACATCCCCCACATCCTTTGGATCCACACCAGTCTTAGCAAACGTGCCTTTGAACAAAGTGGCGAGCATGTCGTCTGGAGGTGTGCTGGCCAGGCCACCGCGACGGGCCTGCAGTACCAGCACCGCGGTGATTTGATCATGGCGCGAAGCGGGGAAACCATACATACGAGCACCAATTCAAGCGGATACTTGATCGACATGCAGAAGATCCGCTTGTCACACCTTACAAGTTGCCGTTCGCAGAGACGACACGACAACGACATCGTCCAGTCCTGGAGCCTGGCGCGCGTACGCAGCTGAATCCCCGGCAGAGCACGGATTCGCCTGCAATCGCGATACTCGTGACACGTGGATATGGCTGATCCTATGAATACGACAGTCGCCTGTGTTCCGGGGGGTTGCGAACTAGCTAATACAAGAGCAGAGCACACCAGTAGCCGTACGCCGCCTGCATCAGGACCCTGCAAACAAATTCAAGTGGTGTTCTGGCGCTTTTAGGTGTCTGATGGGAACATAACAGCACCACCGCTAATCAAGGGCCGGACGACCGCCTTGGTGTCGACCGCCTGCAACTGTGCGAGGCCCCACCTGATTAGCGAATTGATTCTGAATCACCGACAGACGTTGCATAGCTTTGTCCATGGTGTCGAGTTCGCGCCAAAGGGATGACGTTACGTGCAGGGAACAGGTGTTCTGATACTCTCGCCACAGAAAATGCAATTAGCTCTTGCGTTCCGGCACGACTCAACAATAGCAATACAGGCCATCTTGCGTTTCCAATTGTATTTCGACATGCTGCAGCTTCAAGGAGCGTTTGGGTAGTGTACCAGTTTAGGCTGACGAGGCAGTACGTGCAGCGCCAGGCCCGCCGCCAAGCCGCCGTTGGGTCCTTGTGGCGAGGAGAGCTCTCGAAGGAAGGCCACGTTGACGCCGTGGCGTTGCACCCAATGGGCCCCAGCTGAGTATCAGCTGCACATCAGCGGCAGGCAGGCAGCGAGCTCACTCGTACACCTGGCAGCCTGCTTGTCTTCGCTTTGGGATCCTGAAAGTGCTCATGTATACTTGTTCGTGACGCGATAGGTTAGAAAGCTGTCGCCGTTTGCGTGGGCAGGACCATTCTGTCCTTGAAGGCGCACCGCCAGTGATCAAGGTTCACCGGTCATGCGAGTAAGCTCTTTGTCGCGCGTCCAACGTACGCCATGCTACCGGTGCATCAGAGCACGCTCCCGCACAGCCGAGTCACCGGCTATGCCCAATCTCCTTGACATCGAGCCTCCGGAGCTGTTCGACCCAGTAGACTCGCTAACAACTGGTGATGAGTCTGAACACTGCGGCATGCAAGGTGTGGAAACCAGCTCGTGAATCGATCGTATATAGTGCACAACGAGCAGCCTGTGCATGGCAAAACCGCTGCAGTTCAGCTCTGCTTCTCTACAAGCGCTCATCCCGCCATATCATCACTGATCGTTGTTTGGATTCTGCTCCCTGACCCGCGTGCTTATATGCTGAAATGCAGTGGGTCCGGTGGCTAACATCTGTCAGGCTGCATCGGCCTACACTCACACAGTGCCCTCGCTGCCGGGCTCTTGCGTTCATCTCCGTGTAACACTCACACAGTGCCGACGGTTCTCGATTCTCTGACCTCGGCGAACTATAAACACCACGCATCATATAGCGCAGCTGAGACCGGCCCGGCTCTCCAACACTGCAGGTTGTTGCAGTGGATTCTCTGCAGCCCGCCACCATGCCATACACTGTGTCCAGCATGAATCAGCAGCCATCTACCACCTGCATCTATCACAGTGCAACATGCCGCCCACACAGCTGCGTCCATTCCTGTATTGTGAAGCTTACTGGACCTGGTTGCTGCATGCAAGACCAGCGCCACCACAACACGCCCACACACCAACAGACCTCCACCGCTGCAGGCTCAGTCATGCAGCGGGCGCCACCAGCCAACCCTCAGGGCCGCAAGTTCTTTGTGCACACGTTCGGCTGCCAGATGAACCTCGCCGACAGCGAACGCATGGCGGGGGCGCTCGAGGCGGGCGGCTACGAGTGCACCACCGACGCCTCTGCCGCCGACATCCTCATCTACAACACCTGCTCCATTAGGGAAAAGGCGGAGAACAAGGTGTACTCGGCGCTGGGGCGGCAGGCGAAGCGCAAGCGCGACCACTTCAAGGACGTGAAGATCGTGGTGGCGGGGTGTGTGGCTCAGCAGGAGGGGCAGACGCTGCTGCGCCGCGTGCCGGAGGTTGACGTGGTGATGGGGCCGCAGCACGCGAACCAGATCGTGAACCTCGTCGAACAGGCGCAGGACGGCCAGGTGTGCCGCTGCCTCGCTGCTGCAGCCTGGGCTATACAGAATACAGTACAACGCGGCCGCGTGCCGTGCCGGTGCTGTGAAACGCACCGCTCGCCGGCAGGCCTCCTCCACAGCTGACTACATTTTTTACATTCACATGGTGTGCATGGCACATGGCTGAGCACCAGGCTACACCAAGGTCTGTCCATATGCGATGCATGCACCACATGCATTACATGCACTGTGGTCGAGCCCCTTGCAACATCGCTCACGATGCAGTTGCCAGCATGCGCAGCACACCTCAGCTGCCCGCACATGCCTCTACACAGCACGCACAGCACGCGCAGCGTGCAGGTGCTGGCGACGGAGTGGACGGAGATCATCGAGGACGTGGCGCAGCCGCGGCGCGAGAGCGACATCACCGCCTGGGTCAATGCCATCTACGGCTGCAACGAAAAGTGCTCGTACTGCGTCGTGCCGTACACGCGCGGCGCCGAGCAGAGCCGCGCGCCGGCCGACATCGTCGCCGAAGTGACGGCGCTCGCCGCGGCCGGCTACCGCGAGGTCACGCTCCTCGGCCAGAACATCGACGCCTACGGCCGCGACCTACCCGGCCTCGCGCAGGACGGCAGCGGCCGCCGGCTGCACACCTTTTCGGACCTGCTGCGTGCTGTGAACGCCGTGGAGGGCATCGTGCGCGTGCGCTTCGCGACGTCGCACCCCCGCTACTTCACCGAGCGGCTGATCCGGACGTGCTCGCAGCTGCCCAAGCTCTGCGAGTTCTTCCACATCCCCTTCCAGGTGCGTGCTGCGTGCTGCGGCGGGCCTCCGCGCTGTGCTCGCTGCTGTGCATGCGCACGTGCAGAGTTCGGGCGCACCTGCCTGATACCGTTCCCGAAGCGGGCTCGTAACTCTTGCGGTAGGTATACTCGTGGCATCATGATACTATAATGCCGGCACCGGCCGCGCGACAGCGCTGCTGTGCCACACGTGGATTCATGGCGGGCGAAAGGTCATGGCACGTGGCACCGGCATGCAGGCGGGCGACAACGACATCCTGCGCCGCATGCTGCGCGGCTACACGCACACCCGCTACCGCGAGATCGTGCACAACATCCGCCGCTACATGCCCGACGCGTCTGTCAGCGGCGACGCGATCGTCGGCTTCCCCGGCGAGACGGAGGAGCAGTTCCAGCGCACGGTCGCGCTCGTGCGGGAGGTCGGCTTTGACCGCGTCAACACCGCCGCGTACAGCCCGCGGCCCAACACGCCGGCCGCGCTGTGGCCCGACCAGGTCGCGGATCTCATCAAGGCCGACCGCCTCAACCGCCTCAACGCCGTCGTCAACGAGGTCGCCGAGGAGCGGGCGCAGCGCTTCACCGGTGCGTGCTGCGTGCTGTGTGCTGCGACCTGCCTTGAGCTGCTGCGATTGACTGTGTGGCTACGGGGATGTGTACGGCTGCGAGCCGAGCCTCGTCCATCGATTTGCTGTTCCACGAACCATAGCGTGGTACTGGCCCTGGTTTGTTTGTGTAGCTTGTGTACGGCACTCGGCCGTGGTTCATGTGTGTGATGCGTTGCCGTGCTTGCCTGCCTTTGCGTTCTGCCACCTTGTGGCGCATGCCTCTGTACAAAACGTTTCTCACCCCTGTCCTTGAATGCGCGCCGTGTTCCTCCGCCCCCTTGGTGGCAGAGACGCAGCTCCTCTGCATGGAGCTTTAAGTAATACCCATGAAACTGCCCCTATGTGTTGGGGCCATGGCTACCACCTCCGCAGTGCGGCCGGAGTGCAGGGAGGACGCTGGAGGTGCTGGTGGAGGGCCCCAACCCGCGCGACCCCGAGCAGGCGATGGGCCGCACGCGGCACAACAAGCTCTGCTTCTTCCCGGGGGACGGCGCGGCGCTCAAGGGGCAGCTGGTGGATGTGCGCGTGGAGGGCGTCCGCGCGTACACGCTCACCGGCACCCTCGCCTGACGCCGCAGCCATCCATCAGCGGCCTGACATCCATCAGCAGTTTGTTCTGTTGTTGAGCGGGCTCGCCGCTGCTCATGTCACACGAGTTACGTGAATATACGTCTGACTGTGTTGCTCTGCCACAGTGTGGGCCATTGCTGCCTGACGCTGTAACAGTTTCCAGTGTGGCGCCCGCCAATGGAGCCTGCCGCTGCAACGTTTTCCAGTGTGGCGCCCGCCTCGATCCCGTTTTTTAGCTGTGCCGTTCCCCTTCTCGCCAGTGAACCGGCGCCTGTGCCGGACCGTTGGGGCACCAGCAGGGCTGCATGAGGTTGCTGCGTTGACTGGCCGCGTTCCTATTGGCCATGGTGCTATCGTGTGCGTCACTGCGCGGTATGGAAGATGGAGTGTGCTATAGTTGCGTGTGCCAGGGGCTTGTGAGGCGTTTGTGAGTGGAGCGGGGGGCCAGGTCGGTGCTGCAGCAGGGACACCCTGGCCACTGGCTGACAGAAGCGTTTTGCAAGGATTTGAGACTGCCAGGTGGCAAGAGTATGCAAGTGTTACATGGAGAGTGTGCAAGATCCCTTATCTGTGCACCGTGGTACCCGTTGCAGAAACATCTGATGCACTAGAGGTGTGTTTTGAAACATGTTGGTGCTGAGCACGTTGGTACTGAGCAATCGGGCAGCCATACTTCCCGTCCACTGGCACAGTTGCAATCCGATGATCAGCAATCGGTGACCGAAAGCACGTCGACACTGCGGCGGCATGTAGGCGAGTAGGGGTTCAGCACATATAAATGCCCACGCCAGTTGCACTCGCGTGTCACTGGCATCACACCATCCACCGCCTCTGCATCGCCACCAGCGTCTCGGCAGATCTGTGCCAACGATACAACCGCCCGGCCCCCAACCCACCCTCCCACTGTTGGGTCTGCTGCGCTCGTCACAAACCCAACGACCCTCCCTTCTGCTGAACTCTCACCACCGCAGCCTCTCTTCCCACCTCCGCCCTTGTCCACTCCCGCCGCCATGCTCCCGCCACTGCCAGTTGTGCTACACATGCTACACAGACTCAGGCAGACAGCTGCACCTTCCTCGCAGCTGCCCTTCCCCCGCACCCTCAACACCACCTGCCGCCACTGCCAGCCCCCTGCGTCTGCACGCCGCGCCCTTGCCTCACTCACGCCTCCATGCCCGTCTCGACTTCCACGTCCAAACACAGCCTCCCATCCACACACCGCCGCATGCAGCCGCTCTGCCAGCTTCTGCACGTACGCCTGCGGCGCCGCGGGTGCGTCTGCGGCGATGGCCGCACGAGCATCGCGCAGCGTGCAAAGCACACCCGCCTCTGCCGCAGCACTCGCCGTCGCCGCGCCAGACTCACCTTCCGCATCGGCTGGGTCACCACCCCCGCTGCCGCCGCCTTCCCCCCCAAACCCCCGTGCAGGCGCCTCGAGTGGTTCCGCGGCAACTGCCCCGATCGCAGCCGCTCGGTGCGCTGATCCGGCACGGCCGGTGTCGCCCGGCGCCGCTGGTACAGGTGCAGCGGCGTCGCCGCCCTGCGAGTGTGCACTCGTTGCAGGAGCCATGGCAGCTGCACTGTCTTCCGGAACGCGCACCTCCTCTGCTGTTGGAGCAGTTGCCGGAGCGGTGGTGGCTGAGGTGCCCCAGAAGCCACCGTACGCCTGGTGCAGCCGCGAGGGTGTGTGGCCGACGGATTGCCACGGCGGCAGCGCGACGGGGAGCTTGGGCGCACGGCCCAGAGGCCGGCGTGCTGCGGCCTGCGCTAAGCGCACAGCGGCGGTGCCACGGCTGCGCCTGCAGCAGCGGCTTGCGGTTGGGTGCCGGGCAGACAGATGCAGATGCATGGGGACCGATCGTGAGCTCGCTGCACCTTTGTGGCACCTCATGCACGTGCTGCACCGTGTATGAAATAATATGTCCATCACAACAAAATATCCATTCAAGTACAGTGCGGTTTAACCATTCAATTGACCAGATTCAATTGACCAGATCAAGTTGACCTGAGCGTCGCGATGCATGCCTGCCTGTTGGTTCTGCCACTTTGCGGCGCATGCCCCTGCAATGTCTCTCAAATACAGGGCGGCCGCGGTGGCCATCCAGGTACGCCTCTTTGTTGCCAGATGCGGGCTGTGTGCATGTGTGAACAGAGCAGATGGCGGACGGGGGCGCATGCATGCTTCGTACACTTGGACGGCTAGGTTTGGCCAGATCAAAACACGCTACTGCTGCGGCGCACCGGTATGCCTGTGTCGTCGGGTAGTCATCCGGGAACACACACTCGCCAGCCGCGACCGCACACGCCCGCGACTCCTGCTCCCCAACAATCACAGCCCCGGCCAGCTGCGCCGCTCGCAGCCACACTGCCGCCCATGCCGCCGGCGCGGCCACCAGCACCAGCGGCGCAGCCGCCAGCGCCGCCTGGCGGCGGCTTGCGCAGGGGTGGCCGCCAGCCGCGCTGTGAGCGCTTTGCCCGCTGTGCTGTGAGGGTGGGCCTTCCGCCGATAAGACGTCGGCCTGTGGCTGAGGGGTTGCTTGCTCCGCAGCGGTGTCTGCATGTGTGCGCTGCTCTGTTTTCCACCGCGCTGAATGATCATGATCGACGGCAATGCATGTCATACATGCATGTAGGCTGCCTGCTGGGCACCGTCTGGACAAACCTAGCACGGCGCGGCCCGCTGCTCGGACCACAGCATACCGAGTGCCGGAGGCGACACGACAACATCAGAATGTTCATTCTGAATCATGATGTTCAAACGCTGCCGCGGCTGCAAGTGTAATGATGGCTTTCCGGGGGAAACCCTGCCCCCCGGGAGGGGGGGAAATGGCTTCAAGTTTCAAGTCGCGATAGACAGGGACAATGAGTAATGCGCGCAGCAGTGGTCGACGGGGAATGCTGTGCGTTCAACGCAGTAGCTCGTAGGATATGTTGTGACGACGACGATTAATATCTTCGGCGATGCCGATGGAGTCGGCCCGCGGTCGACGCGGCGGCAGGGCAGTTCCCGATCAAGGCAAGTACGCGGCCGACGCGCGGGGAGGGCAGTTCCGCTCTACAGCCCGGGGGGGGGAAGTACGGGCGACAGCGTAAGCATGGTCATGGTCAGTGGACCACATGCTGGCGAGAGGTAGACTTGTGCAACGTACCTGCACCCCTTGAAGCCACTCTGCCTTCACTCCCATGCATTCCCGCATGCTGCTCAGCGGCCCCATCAGCACAGCGTAGCTCTGCAAACCGCACAGCGCAGTGCGAACTGCATGCAACCCCCCGAAAGCGGCTGGAGCCTGACGCTGTGCCCTGCTGTGCGCCCACCCCCGCGGCTGCCCCGCTGCTCGCACCCGCTGCACCACCGCCTGCACCACCGTGTACGCTATGCCTCTCAGCACCCACAGCATGCCCAGCATGCACAGCCGCGCTCAGCCCCAGCGCGCCCTGTGCCGCTGCTTCACGGACGCTGCTGATGATAGACTCGTGCGGTGGGGGCAGCAGCGCAGTCTGCGCCCACGTGCTGCGTGCTGTGGCCGCCCGGGACTGCAGCATGGCGGACATGTCCACGGCTTTTAGCATGTCTTGGTCTTCGTCCACAGCAGCGGTCGGTGTGCTGCGCTGCGTGCTTGCGCCCCGCCCAGACTTGCCTGATGCGGCCGCGGCCCCTGAGAATGACCCATGCATGAGTCGTTGCCTCTGTAGCTGCCCAAGCAACGCATGCAAGCTTGTTGTCGCGGACGAAAGGTCCGACTCCGCGGGGGGAGGTTCTGCAGTTGAGACCGCGCTGCCATGCTGAGCATGCTGTGGCTGCTTGGCTTCGGACGAGGCGTTTGCCGTGGGCACAGGAGGTATGGCCGGGACTGTGACCCCATGTATGGCGACGATGGAGGCGGCCGGCGCCACCTCGCAGATGTGGTGTGGGCGGCACAGCAGGGGGTGCGGAATCTGCATGGCACCTATAAGCTGTGCTGTGCTGTGCTGTGCCAAAGTTGGACAGCCAGTTCAGGCTGGACAGGGCAAAGCACGGGGCACAGTGGACGGCTGCGCAGGTCTCAACAGCAGGTGCAAGTGTTAGGGAGTCGGAACAATTTCAGGGGCAGCACACCAGGGCATGTGTGACGCGTGCTGGCTGGCCATGCATGTGTGCGACGCATGAAGTGGCCCGGTGTCGGCCAGCTGTGTCTGCTGCCTGCGCTGTGCCTGCTGCGCGCGCTGTGACGCCGGCGGTCTCTGAAGGAGTCTGCTCCTCCAATGGACCTCCGTCGCTGCCGCAGCCGCCGCTGCCGTCGCCGGTAGGTGGGACCACCTCTGTGCTCGCTGCAGTGATGGGAGCCTCCTGCCACGCCTCCGTTTCTGGCAGGTGAGCTGGCGACAACGAGAACATGCTGTGTGCTATGGCAGCCGCGCTGTGGCCTGTGAGAAGCCAGCGGCACTCGTGTCCGCCCGCAGCTGCATCAGCAGGGAGAAGAGAATGTCAGGAATGGTGGGAGGGAATGGTCAGCCACAGCTCCACTGCGCACGGCTGATGCTAGCACAGCACAGCACAGCACGGGCGCGTTACGGAGAGCTGAGCACACCTGAGATGGTGGGTTTGAGGCTGGCGTGCGTCAGCAGGTCGAGCAGATCGTCTGCCGCGTGCGGATCGACTGTGAGGGAAACGTGGCTTACGTTTGCATGTGTCTCATGCGCAGGCTGGCTGCCTGCGGCACTGGTGCTCGCTGGATCAGCCTGCTCAGCGGCAGGAGGCGGCGCTGGTGGCCCGCCTGCCACATGCTCGCCGAGCTCCCGCTCAGCATCAGCCTTGCCCTGCTTCGAGCCCTTGGGAGGTGGGGTGGCTGTATCCCCACATGTCAGGATCTCAGCTACACATGGGCCGAGTCCGTTGCCACGGCTGTCTGTGAGCCATGCCTCCATGGCCCAGCCACCGGCCCGGCAGCACGCCTCGAGAGCCTGCTGCGTCCACGGCTGCTGAGGCCAAGGCCGGCCAGGTGTAGCGGGCTGTTCTGTGATTGTATCAGGCTGCTGGACATGGGGCGACTGCTGCAGGTGCTGGTGGAGGAAGCGGGCGATGCGGGCAGGAGAGGCGTGCACGTGTATGGAGGCCCAGTGCGAGATGTCACGCAGCACGGCTCCACCCGTGACAGCTCGATGGAGGCTGTGTGTGCGCCTGCCCTTGCCATGAGCATGCATGGGCATGATGGTCGGTGAGCCTGCGGCTGGCGCCATGACAAACCGCTTGGCCAGCCAGCGGTGCTTGGCCAGTGCTGTTTGCTGACCAGCGCCACCGGGGACTGTGCCTGCTCGGCTACTTTGCTGTTCAGCATGGTAGGCTGCTAGCTCTGGTTTCTGTCGGCGCATGCGGCGATTTGTGCCCTGGTGATAGCGTCTGACAGCGTATGAGGCATCTGCTGCTTGGTCGCTGCGTGTGGCCGTCTCTGTGAGCCCGGCATCGGTTCCCGGAGCACCAGCAGATGCACAAGGAGCTGCAGCTGACAGATTTGCGCGCCTTGGGCGCTTGAAGCGGTTGTACGGAGTGTGCGCGTTTGCTCTTCTGCGCTTGAAGCGCTTCAGCGCCGGTGCCCCGAACTCAAACTCCGGGCTTGCTTTCAGGACCGCGGAGACGC